>JASTWF010000517.1:143444-238615 GCA_030390025.1 Squalus acanthias
TAAAGAGACAGGGTCTAGTGTAATATAAACAGAGACAGGGTCTAGTGTAATATAAACAGAGACAGGGTCTAGTGTAATATAAACAGAGACAGGGTCTAGTGTAATATAAACAGAGACAGGGTCTAGTGTAATATAAACAGAGACAGGGTCTAGTGTAATATAAACAGAGACAGGGTCTAGTGTAATATAAACAGAGACAGGGTCTAGTGTAATATAAACAGAGACAGGTCTAGTGTAATATAAACAGAGACAGGGTCTAGTGTAATATAAACAGAGACAGGGTCTAGTGTAATATAAACAGAGACAGGGTCTAGTGTAATATAAACAGAGACAGGGTCTAGTGTAATATAAACAGAGACAGGGTCTAGTGTAATATAAACAGAGACAGGGTCTAGTGTAATATAAACAGAGACAGGGTCTAGTGTAATATAAACAGAGACAGGGTCTAGTGTAATATAAACAGAGACAGGGTCTAGTGTAATATAAACAGAGACAGGGTCTAGTGTAATATAAACAGAGACAGGGTCCAGTGTAATATAAACAGAGACAGGGTCTAGTGTAATATAAACAGAGACAGGGTCTAGTGTAATATAAACAGAGACAGGGTCTAGTGTAATATAAACAGAGACAGGTCTAGTGTAATATAAACAGAGACAGGGTCTAGTGTAATATAAACAGAGACAGGGTCTAGTGTAATATAAAC
Source organism: Squalus acanthias (assembly GCA_030390025.1). Taxonomy (NCBI): domain Eukaryota; kingdom Metazoa; phylum Chordata; class Chondrichthyes; order Squaliformes; family Squalidae; genus Squalus; species Squalus acanthias. The sequence continues at coordinate 144,148 of JASTWF010000517.1, forward strand.
AGAGACAGGGTCTAGTGTAATATAAACAGAGACAGGGTCCTAGTGTAATATAAACAGAGACAGGGTCTAGTGTAATATAAACAGAGACAGGGTCTAGTGTAATATAAACAGAGACAGGGTCCTAGTGTAATATAAACAGAGACAGGGTCTAGTGTAATATAAACAGAGACAGGGTCTAGTGTAATATAAACAGAGACAGGGTCTAGTGTAATATAAACAGAGACAGGGTCTAGTGTAATATAAACAGAGACAGGGTCTAGTGTAATATAAACAGAGACAGGGTCTAGTGTAATATAAACAGAGACAGGGTCTAGTGTAATATAAACAGAGACAGGGTCTAGTGTAATATAAACAGAGACAGGGTCTAGTGTAATATAAACAGAGACAGGGTCTAGTGTAATATAAACAGAGACAGGGTCTAGTGTAATATAAACAGAGACAGGGTCTAGTGTAATATAAACAGAGACAGGGTCTAGTGTAATATAAACAGAGACAGGGTCTAGTGTAATATAAACAGAGACAGGGTCTAGTGTAATATAAACAGAGACAGGGTCCAGTGTAATATAAACAGAGACAGGGTCTAGTGTAATATAAACAGAGACAGGGTCTAGTGTAATATAAACAGAGACAGGGTCTAGTGTAATATAAACAGAGACAGGGTCTAGTGTAATATAAACAGAGACAGGGTCTAGTGTAATATAAACAGAGACAGGGTCTAGTGTAATATAAACAGAGACAGGGTCTAGTGTAATATAAACAGAGACAGGGTCTAGTGTAATATAAACAGAGACAGGGTCTAGTGTAATATAAACAGAGACAGGGTCTAGTGTAATATAAACAGAGACAGGGTCTAGTGTAATATAAACAGAGACAGGGTCTAGTGTAATATAAACAGAGACAGGGTCTAGTGTAATATAAACAGAGACAGGGTCTAGTGTAATATAAACAGAGACAGGGTCTAGTGTAATATAAACAGAGACAGGGTCTAGTGTAATATAAACAGAGACAGGGTCTAGTGTAATATAAACAGAGACAGGGTCTAGTGTAATATAAACAGAGACAGGGTCTAGTGTAATATAAACAGAGACAGGGTCTAGTGTAATATAAACAGAGACAGGGTCTAGTGTAATATAAACAGAGACAGGGTCTAGTGTAATATAAACAGAGACAGGGTCTAGTGTAATATAAACAGAGACAGGGTCTAGTGTAATATAAACAGAGACAGGGTCTAGTGTAATATAAACAGAGACAGGGTCTAGTGTAATATAAACAGAGACAGGGTCTAGTGTAATATAAACAGAGACAGGGTCTAGTGTAATATAAACAGAGACAGGGTCTAGTGTAATATAAACAGAGACAGGGTCTAGTGTAATATAAACAGAGACAGGGTCTAGTGTAATATAAACAGAGACAGGGTCTAGTGTAATATAAACAGAGACAGGGTCTAGTGTAATATAAACAGAGACAGGGTCTAGTGTAATATAAACAGAGACAGGGTCTAGTGTAATATAAACAGAGACAGGGTCTAGTGTAATATAAACAGAGACAGGGTCTAGTGTAATATAAACAGAGACAGGGTCTAGTGTAATATAAACAGAGACAGGGTCTAGTGTAATATAAACAGAGACAGGGTCTAGTGTAATATAAACAGAGACAGGGTCTAGTGTAATATAAACAGAGACAGGGTCTAGTGTAATATAAACAGAGACAGGGTCTAGTGTAATATAAACAGAGACAGGGTCTAGTGTAATATAAACAGAGACAGGGTCTAGTGTAATATAAACAGAGACAGGGTCTAGTGTAATATAAACAGAGACAGGGTCTAGTGTAATATAAACAGAGACAGGGTCTAGTGTAATATAAACAGAGACAGGGTCTAGTGTAATATAAACAGAGACAGGGTCTAGTGTAATATAAACAGAGACAGGGTCTAGTGTAATATAAACAGAGACAGGGTCTAGTGTAATATAAACAGAGACAGGGTCTAGTGTAATATAAACAGAGACAGGGTCTAGTGTAATATAAACAGAGACAGGGTCTAGTGTAATATAAACAGAGACAGGGTCTAGTGTAATATAAACAGAGACAGGGTCTAGTGTAATATAAACAGAGACAGGGTCTAGTGTAATATAAACAGAGACAGGGTCTAGTGTAATATAAACAGAGACAGGGTCTAGTGTAATATAAACAGAGACAGGGTCTAGTGTAATATAAACAGAGACAGGGTCTAGTGTAATATAAACAGAGACAGGGTCTAGTGTAATATAAACAGAGACAGGGTCTAGTGTAATATAAACAGAGACAGGGTCTAGTGTAATATAAACAGAGACAGGGTCTAGTGTAATATAAACAGAGACAGGGTCTAGTGTAATATAAACAGAGACAGGGTCTAGTGTAATATAAACAGAGACAGGGTCTAGTGTAATATAAACAGAGACAGGGTCTAGTGTAATATAAACAGAGACAGGGTCTAGTGTAATATAAACAGAGACAGGGTCTAGTGTAATATAAACAGAGACAGGGTCTAGTGTAATATAAACAGAGACAGGGTCTAGTGTAATATAAACAGAGACAGGGTCTAGTGTAATATAAACAGAGACAGGGTCTAGTGTAATATAAACAGAGACAGGGTCTAGTGTAATATAACAGAGACAGGGTCTAGTGTAATATAAACAGAGACAGGGTCTAGTGTAATATAAACAGAGACAGGGTCTAGTGTAATATAAACAGAGACAGGGTCTAGTGTAATATAAACAGAGACAGGGTCTAGTGTAATATAAACAGAGACAGGGTCTAGTGTAATATAAACAGAGACAGGGTCTAGTGTAATATAAACAGAGACAGGGTCTAGTGTAATATAAACAGAGACAGGGTCTAGTGTAATATAAACAGAGACAGGGTCTAGTGTAATATAAACAGAGACAGGGTCTAGTGTAATATAAACAGAGACAGGGTCTAGTGTAATATAAACAGAGACAGGGTCTAGTGTAATATAAACAGAGACAGGGTCTAGTGTAATATAAACAGAGACAGGGTCTAGTGTAATATAAACAGAGACAGGGTCTAGTGTAATATAAACAGAGACAGGGTCTAGTGTAATATAAACAGAGACAGGGTCTAGTGTAATATAAACAGAGACAGGGTCTAGTGTAATATAAACAGAGACAGGGTCTAGTGTAATATAAAGAGAGACAGGGTCTAGTGTAATATAAACAGAGACAGGGTCTAGTGTAATATAAACAGAGACAGGGTCTAGTGTAATATAAACAGAGACAGGGTCTAGTGTAATATAAACAGAGACAGGGTCTAGTGTCATATAAACAGAGACAGGGTCTAGTGTAATATAAACAGAGACAGGGTCTAGTGTAATATAAACAGAGACAGGGTCTAGTGTAATATAAACAGAGACAGGGTCTAGTGTAATATAAACAGAGACAGGGTCTAGTGTAATATAAACAGAGACAGGGTCTAGTGTAATATAAACAGAGACAGGGTCTAGTGTAATATAAACAGAGACAGGGTCTAGTGTAATATAAACAGAGACAGGGTCTAGTGTAATATAAACAGAGACAGGGTCTAGTGTAATATAAACAGAGACAGGGTCTAGTGTAATATAAACAGAGACAGGGTCTAGTGTAATATAAACAGAGACAGGGTCTAGTGTAATATAAACAGAGACAGGGTCTAGTGTAATATAAACAGAGACAGGGTCTAGTGTAATATAAACAGAGACAGGGTCTAGTGTAATATAAACAGAGACAGGGTCTAGTGTAATATAAACAGAGACAGGGTCTAGTGTAATATAAACAGAGACAGGGTCTAGTGTAATATAAACAGAGACAGGGTCTAGTGTAATATAAACAGAGACAGGGTCTAGTGTAATATAAACAGAGACAGGGTCTAGTGTAATATAAACAGAGACAGGGTCTAGTGTAATATAAACAGAGACAGGGTCTAGTGTAATATAAACAGAGACAGGGTCTAGTGTAATATAAACAGAGACAGGGTCTAGTGTAATATAAACAGAGACAGGGTCTAGTGTAATATAAACAGAGACAGGGTCTAGTGTAATATAAACAGAGACAGGGTCTAGTGTAATATAAACAGAGACAGGGTCTAGTGTAATATAAACAGAGACAGGGTCTAGTGTAATATAAACAGAGACAGGGTCTAGTGTAATATAAACAGAGACAGGGTCTAGTGTAATATAAACAGAGACAGGGTCTAGTGTAATATAAACAGAGACAGGGTCTAGTGTAATATAAACAGAGACAGGGTCTAGTGTAATATAAACAGAGACAGGGTCTAGTGTAATATAAACAGAGACAGGGTCTAGTGTAATATAAACAGAGACAGGGTCTAGTGTAATATAAACAGAGACAGGGTCTAGTGTAATATAAACAGAGACAGGGTCTAGTGTAATATAAACAGAGACAGGGTCTAGTGTAATATAAACAGAGACAGGGTCTAGTGTAATATAAACAGAGACAGGGTCTAGTGTAATATAAACAGAGACAGGGTCTAGTGTAATATAAACAGAGACAGGGTCTAGTGTAATATAAACAGAGACAGGGTCTAGTGTAATATAAACAGAGACAGGGTCTAGTGTAATATAAACAGAGACAGGGTCTAGTGTAATATAAACAGAGACAGGGTCTAGTGTAATATAAACAGAGACAGGGTCTAGTGTAATATAAACAGAGACAGGGTCTAGTGTAATATAAACAGAGACAGGGTCTAGTGTAATATAAACAGAGACAGGGTCTAGTGTAATATAAACAGAGACAGGGTCTAGTGTAATATAAACAGAGACAGGGTCTAGTGTAATATAAACAGAGACAGGGTCTAGTGTAATATAAACAGAGACAGGGTCTAGTGTAATATAAACAGAGACAGGGTCTAGTGTAATATAAACAGAGACAGGGTCTAGTGTAATATAAACAGAGACAGGGTCTAGTGTAATATAAACAGAGACAGGGTCTAGTGTAATATAAACAGAGACAGGGTCTAGTGTAATATAAACAGAGACAGGGTCTAGTGTAATATAAACAGAGACAGGGTCTAGTGTAATATAAACAGAGACAGGGTCTAGTGTAATATAAACAGAGACAGGGTCTAGTGTAACATAAACAGAGACAGGGTCTAGTGTAATATAAACAGAGACAGGGTCTAGTGTAATATAAACAGAGACAGGGTCTCGTGTAATATAAACAGAGACAGGGTCTAGTGTAATTAAACAGAGACAGGGCTAGTGTAATATAAACAGAGACAGGGTCGAGTGTAATATAAACAGAGACAGGGTCTAGTGTAATATAAACAGAGACAGGGTCTAGTGCATATAAACAGAGACAGGGTCTAGTGTAATATAAACAGAGACAGGGTCTAGTGTAATATAAACAGAGACAGGGTCTAGTGTAATATAAACAGAGACAGGGTCTAGTGTAATATAAACAGAGACAGGTCTAGTGTAATATAAACAGAGACAGGGTCTAGTGTAATATAAACAGAGACAGGGTCTAGTGTAATATAAACAGAGACAGGGTCTAGTGTAATATAAACAGAGACAGGGTCTAGTGTAATATAAACAGAGACAGGGTCTAGTGTAATATAAACAGAGACAGGGTCTAGTGTAATATAAACAGAGACAGGGTCTAGTGTAATATAAACAGAGACAGGGTCTAGTGTAATATAAACAGAGACAGGGTCTAGTGTAATATAAACAGAGACAGGGTCTAGTGTAATATAAACAGAGACAGGGTCTAGTGTAATATAAACAGAGACAGGGTCTAGTGTAATATAAACAGAGACAGGGTCTAGTGTAATATAAACAGAGACAGGGTCTAGTGTAATATAAACAGAGACAGGGTCTAGTGTAATATAAACAGAGACAGGGTCTAGTGTAATATAAACAGAGACAGGGTCTAGTGTAATATAAACAGAGACAGGGTCTAGTGTAATATAAACAGAGACAGGGTCTAGTGTAATATAAACAGAGACAGGGTCTAGTGTAATATAAACAGAGACAGGGTCTAGTGTAATATAAACAGAGACAGGGTCTAGTGTAATATAAACAGAGACAGGGTCTAGTGTAATATAAACAGAGACAGGGTCTAGTGTAATATAAACAGAGACAGGGTCTAGTGTAATATAAACAGAGACAGGGTCTAGTGTAATATAAACAGAGACAGGGTCTAGTGTAATATAAACAGAGACAGGGTCTAGTGTAATATAAACAGAGACAGTGTCTCATGTCATATAAACAGAGACAGGGTCTAGTGTAATATAAACAGAGACAGGGTCCAGTGTAATATAAACAGAGACAGGGTCCAGTGTAACAAAACAGAGACAGTGTCTCATGTAATATAAACAGAGACAGTGTCTAGTGTAATATCAACAGAGACAGGGCCTTGTGTAATATAAACAGAGACAGGATCCAGTGTAATATAAACAGAGACAGTGTCCAGTGTAATATAAACAGAGACAGGGTCTAGTGTAATATAAACAGAGACAGGGTCTAGTGTAATATAAACAGAGACAGGGTCTAGTGTAATATAAACAGAGACAGGGTCTAGTGTAATATAAACAGAGACAGGGTCCAGTGTAATATAAACAGAGACAGGGTCTAGTGTAATATAAACAGAGACAGGGTCTAGTGTAATATAAACAGAGACAGGATCTAGTGTAATATAAACAGAGACAGGGTCTAGTGTAATATAAACAGAGACAGGGTCCAGTGTAATATAAACAGAGACAGGGTCTAGTGTAATATAAACAGAGACAGGGCCTAGTGTAATATAAACAGAGACAGGGTCTAGTGTAATATAAACAGAGACAGGGTCTAGTGTAATATAAACAGAGACAGGGTCTAGTGTAATATAAACAGAGACAGGGTCTAGTGTAATATAAACAGAGACAGGGTCTAGTGTAATATAAACAGAGACAGGGTCTAGTGTAATATAAACAGAGACAGGGTCTAGTGTAATACAAACAGTGACAGGGCCTAGTGTAATATAAAGAGAGACAGGGTCTAGTGTAAGATAAACAGAGACAGGCTCTAGTGTAATATAAACAGAGACAGGGTCTAGTGTAATACAAACAGTGACAGGGCCTAGTGTAATATAAAGAGAGACAGGGTCTAGTGTAAGATAAACAGAGACAGGGTCTAGTGTAATACAAACAGTGACAGGGCCTAGTGTAATATAAAGAGAGACAGGGTCTAGTGTAAGATAAACAGAGACAGGGCCTAGTGTAATATAAACAGAGACAGGGTCTAGTGTAATATAAACAGAGACAGGGTCTAGTGTAATATAAACAGAGACAGGGTCTAGTGTCATATAAACAGAGACAGGGTCTAGTGTAATATAAACAGAGACAGGGTCTAGTGTCATATAAATAGAGACAGGGTGTAGTGTAATATAAACAGAGACAGGGTCTAGTGTCATATAAACAGAGACAGGGTCTCGTGTCATACAAACAGAGACAGGGTCCAGTGTAATGTAAACAGAGACAGGGTCTAGTGTAATATAAACAGAGACAGGGTCTAGTGTAATATAAACAGAGACAGGGTCTAGTGTAATATAAACAGAGACAGGGTCTAGTGTCATACAAACAGAGACAGGGTCTAGTGTCATACAAACAGAGACAGGGTCTAGTGTCATATAAACAGAGACAGGGTCTAGTGTCATATAAACAGAGACAGGGTCTAGTGTAATATAAACAGAGACAGGGTCTAGTGTAATATAAACAGAGACAGGGTCTAGTGTAATATAAACAGAGACAGGGTCTAATGTAATATAAACAGAGACAGGGTCTAGTGTCATACAAACAGAGACAGGGTCTAGTGTAATGTAAACAGAGACAGGGTCTAATGTAATATAAACAGAGACAGGGTCTAGTGTCATATAAACAGAGACAGGGTCTAATGTAATATAAACAGAGACAGGGTCTAGTGTAATATAAACAGAGACAGGGTCTAGTGTAATATAAACAGAGACAGGGTCTAGTGTAATATAAACAGAGACAGGGTCTAGTGTCATACAAACAGAGACAGGGTCTAGTGTCATACAAACAGAGACAGGGTCTCGTGTCATACAAACAGAGACAGGGTCTCGTGACATATAAACAGAGACAGGGTCTCGTGTCATATAAACAGAGACAGGGTCTAGTGTAATGTAAACAGAGACAGGGCCGAGTGTAATGTAAACAGAGACAGGGTCTAGTGTAATATAAACAGAGACAGGGTCTAGTGTAATATAAACAGAGACAGGGTCTAGTGTAATATAAACAGAGACAGGGTCTAGTATAATATAAACAGAGACAGGGCCTAGTGAAATATAAACAGTGACAGGACCTAGTGTAATATAAACAGAGACAGGGTCTAGTGTCATACAAACAGAGACAGGGTCTAGTGTCATATAAACAGAGACAGGGTCCAGTGTAATGTAAACAGAGACAGGGTCTAGTGTAATATAAACAGAGACAGGGTCAAGTGTAATATAAACAGAGACAGGATGCAGTGTAATATAAACAGAGACAGGGTCTAGTGTAATATAAACAGAGACAGGGTCTAGTGTAATATAAACAGAGACAGGGTCTAGTGTCATACAAACAGAGACAGGGTCTAGTGTCATATAAACAGAGACAGGGTCCAGTGTAATGTAAACAGAGACAGGGTCTAGTGTAATATAAACAGAGACAGGGTCTAGTGTAATATAAACAGAGACAGGGTCAAGTGTAATATAAACAGAGACAGGGTCTAGTGTAATATAATCAGTAAAAATAATGAGGAGGAGGAATTCCTCGAGTGTTTAAGGGATGGTTATCTGGATCAATATGTCGAGGAACCAACTCGGGAACAGGCTATATTGGACTGGGTACTGTGCAATGAGAAGGGACTAATTAGTAATCTTGTTGTACGGGGACCCTTGGGTCAGAGCGATCATAACATGATCGATTTCTCACTCGAAATGGAGAGCGAAGAAATTGACTCAGAGACTAAGGTGCTGAATTTAAACAAGGGGAATTATGATGCCATTAGACGGGAACTGAGTAGGTCTGATTGGACTGGAGGTAGATAAACAATGGCAAGCATTTAAAGATAGAATGACAAAATTGCAAAAATTGTTTATACCAATCTGACATAAAAGGAAATCTAAAAAGGTGACTCAACCGTGGATAACAGGGGAAATTAGAGACAGCATAAAATCCAAAGATAGGGCGTATAAAATAGCTAAAAAAAGCGCCAGAGCGGAAGATTGGGAACGGTTTAAGATAGAGCAAAGGAGGACAAAGGGCTTAATCAAGAGGGGCAAAATAGCTTACGAAAGCAAGCTGGCGGAAAATATAAAAACTAACTCCAAAAGCTTTTATAAGTATATCAAGAGGAAAAGACTGGTGAAAACCAAAGTTGGCCCATTGCAGTCAGATACGGGGGAATATATAACGGGAAATAAGGAAATGGCAGACCAACTAAATGCATACTTTGGGTCAGTCTTTACGAAGGAAGACACAAAAAACCTCCCTGGGATATCGGGAAAAATAGGGACATTTGCAAAGGAGGAACTGACGCAAATCAATATCTCTAAGGATATGGTGTTAAGGAAGCTAAAGGGATTGAAGGCGGACAAATCCCCAGGGCCTGATAACATGCATCCTAGGGTGCTGAAGGAGGTGGCCCTAGAGATAGCGGATGCACTAAGTATGATTTTTCAGAATTCATTAGACTCGGGAACAGTGCCCATGGATTGGAGGGTAGCTAACGTTACCCCACTATTCAAAAAGGGGGGTAGGGAAAAAGCAGTTAATTACAGACCTGTAAGCCTTACATCAGTTGTGGGCAAAATGCTGGAGTCCATCATTAAGGATGAAATAGCGGAGCACTTAGCAAATGGGGACAGGATAGGACAGAGTCAACATGGATTTACAAAGGGTAAATCGTGCTTGACTAATCTATTGGAATTTTTTGAGGGAGTAACTGGTAAAATAGATGGGGGAGAGCCAGTAGATGTGGTGTACCTGGACTTCCAAAAGGCCTTCGATAAGGTCCCACATAAAAGATTAGCAGGGAAAATTGAAGCTCATGGGATAAAGGGGAAAGTATTGACGTGGATAGAGAACTGGCTGTCAGATAGAAAACAGAGAGTTGGAATAAACGGCTCATTTTCTGAATGGCAGGCAGTAACAAGTGGGGTACCACAGGGATCTGTCCTGGGTCCCCAGCTGTTCACAATTTACATTAATGACCTGGATCAGGGAGTCGGATGCAGCATTTCCAAATTTGCAGACGACACTAAACTAGGAGGGGGTGTGGGCTCAGAGGAGGAGACCAGGAAGCTCCAGAGCGATTTGGACAGACTGGGTGATTGGGCGGATAAATGGCAGATGCACTATAATGTGGACAAGTGCGAAGTTATCCACCTTGGGTGCAGGAACGGGAGGGCAAATTATTATTTAAATGGCAATAAATTGGGAGAGGGGGAAGTACAGAGAGACCTGGGTGTTCTTGTACACCAGTCACTGAAGGCGAGCATGCAGGTTCAACAGGCGGTCAAGAAGGCAAACGGTATGCTGGCCTTCATAGCAAAAGGGTTGGAATACAGGAACAGGGATACCTTGCTGCAGCTGTACAGGGCACTGGTGAGACCACACCTCGAGTACTGTGTACAGTTTTGGTCGCCTTATCTGAGGAAAGATGTTCTTGCCATGGAGGGGGTGCAGCGGCGATTCACCAGGCTGATACCAGGAATGGTGGGATTGACCTATGAGGAGAGACTATGTAGTTTAGGGATGTACACACTGGAGTTTAGAAGATTGAGAGGGGACCTCATAGAAGTGTATAAAATTCTGACAGGTCTAGACAGACTAGATGCAGAAGGAATGTTTCCCTTGGCGGGTGAGAACAGAACTAGAGGACATAATTTAAGGATAAGGGCTAAACCATTTAGGACAGAAATGAGGGCGAATTTCTTCACTCAGAGGGTGGTGAACCTGTGGAACTCATTGCCACAGAGGGCAGTGTACGCCAGCTCATTAAATATATTTAAGAGGGAATTAGATATATTTCTACAGGCAAAAGGGGTTAAGGGTTACGGAGAGAAGGCGGGGACGGGATACTGAATTGGAGGATCAGCCATGATCTCATTAAATGGCGGAGCAGGCTCGAAGGGCCGGATGGCCTACTCCTGCTCCTATCTTCTATGTATCTATGTATCTATAAACAGAGACAGGGTCTAGTGTAATATAAACAGAGACAGGGTCTAGTGTAATATAAACAGAGACAGGGTCTAGTGTAATATAAACAGAGACAGGGTCTAGTGTCATACAAACAGAGACAGGGTCTAGTGTCATACAAACAGAGACAGGGTCTCGTGTCATATAAACAGAGACAGGGTCTAGTGTCATATAAACAGAGACAGTGTCTAGTGTAAGATAAACAGAGAAAGGGTCCAGTGTAATATAAACAGAGACAGGGTCCAGTGTAACAAAACAGAGACAGTGTCTCATGTAATATAAACAGAGACAGGGTCTAGTGTAATATAAACAGAGACAGGGTCTAGTGTAATATAAACAGAGACAGTGTCTCATGTCATATAAACAGAGACAGGGTCTGGTGTAATATAAACAGAGACAGGGTCTAGTGTAACATAAAGAGAGACAGGGTCTAGTGTCATATAAACAGAGACAGGGCCTAGTGTAATACAAACAGAGACAGGGTCTAGTGTAATATAAAGAGAGACAGGGTCTAGTGTAATATAAACAGTGACAGGGTCTAGTGTAATATAAACAGAGACAGTGTCTAGTGTAATATAAACAGAGACAGGGTCTAGTGTCATATAAACAGAGACAGGGTCTAGTGTCATATAAACAGAGACAGGGTCTAGTGTCATATAAACAGAGACAGGGTCTAGTGTCATATAAACAGAGACAGGGTCTAGTGTCATATAAACAGAGACAGGGTCTAGTGTCATATAAACAGAGACTGGGTCTAGTGTAATATAAACAGAGACAAATTCTTGTACCGTAATCAGCGAAACTGGACCTAGTGTAATGAAGAGTGATGCGGTCTAATGTAATATAAAGAGAGATATGCTTTAAAGCAGGAATTAAAGAGCCATGGTATGGTGTAATACAAACAGGCACGGTCTAGTACTGTAATAACTGAGATAGGTTCTAGTGTAATGTAAAGAGACTGTGTCTAGTCACTATTACCGAGACAGGATATAATGTAACATAAACAGAGAAATGATCTAGTATTGTAGTTACAGGCCAGTCACTTCGGTGGTGTGAAAATTATTGGAAAAAATTCTGAGGGACAGTATTAACCATCAATTAGAAAGTTACGATTAATCAAGAACAGTCAGCATGGATTTGTTAATGGAAGGTCGTGTCTGACTAACTTCATTGAATTTTTTTGAGGAGGTAACAAGGAGAGTCGACGAGGGTAATGCATTTGATGTCGTCTGCATGGATTTTTGCAAGGCGTTTGACAAGGTCCCACATGGCAGACTGGTCAGAAGAACTTTAGCCCATGGGGTCCAAGAGAAAGTGGCAAGTTGGATCCAAAATTGGCTCAGTGGCAGGAAGTAAAGGGTAATGGTCGATGGGTTCTTGTGTGACTGGAAGGCTGTTTCCAGTGGGGTTCCGCAGGGCTCAGTACTGGGTTCCTTGCTGTTTGTGGTATAAATCAATGATTTAGACTTCACTGTATGGGGCAAGCTTAAAAATTTGCAGATGGTACAAAAATTGGCCATGTGGATGTTAGTGAGGAAGAAGGAAGATATCAATGGCCTGGTCAAGTGGGCAGAAAAGTGGCAAATGAAATTCAATCCGGAGAAGTGTGAGGTAATGCATTTGGGCGGGCTAACAAGAGAAGGGAATACACAATAAATAGTAGGATACCGAGAATGTAGAGGAACAGAGGGACATTGCAGTACATGTCCACAGATCCCTGAAGGTAGCAGGCCAGGTAGATAAGATGGTTAATAAGGCATACAGGATATTTTCCTTTATTAGCCGAGGCATAGAATATAACAGCAGGGAGGTTATGCTTGAACTGTATAAAATACTAGTTAGGCCACAGCTAGAATACTGCGTACAGTTCTGGTCACCACATTACAGGAAAGATGTGATTGCACTAGAGGAGGAGATTTACAAGGATGTTGCCAGGACTGGAGAATTTTAGCTATGGGGAAAGATTGGATAGGCTGGGGTTGTTTTCTTTGGAACAGAGCTTGCTGAGGGGAGACTTGATTGAGGAGTATAAAATTATGAGGGGCCGAGATAGAGTGGATAGTAAGGACCTATTTCCCTTAGCAGAGGGGTCAATAACCAGGGGGCACAGATTTAAAGTAATTGGTAGAAGGATTAATGGAAAGATGAGGAGAATTTCTTTCACCCAGAGAGTGGTGGGGGTCTGAAACTCACTGCCTGAAAGGTTCATAGAGGCAGAAACCCTCATCGCATTAAAAAAGTACTTGGATAAGCACTTGAAGAGCCGTAATCTACAGGGCTACGGACCAAGAGCTGGAGTGTGGGATCAGGCTGGAGTGTGGGATCAGGCTGGAGTGTGGGATCAGGCTGGAGTGTGGGATCAGGCTGGAGTGTGGGATCAGGCTGGAGTGTGGGATCAGGCTGGAGTGTGGGACCAGGCTGGAGTGTGGGACCAGGCTGGAGTGTGGGATCAGGCTGGAGTGTGGGATCAGGCTGGAGTGTGGGATCAGGCTGGAGTGTGGGATCAGGCTGGAGTGTGGGACCAGGCTGGAGTGTGGGACCAGGCTGGAGTGTGGGATCAGGCTGGAGTGTGGGATCAGGCTGGAGTGTGGGATCAGGCTGGAGTGTGGGATCAGGCTGGAGTGTGGGATTAGGCTGGAGAGCTCTTTTTCCACCGGCGCAGACACGATGGGCCGAATGGCCTCCTTCTGTGCTGTAAACCTCTGTGATTCTATCACAACTTTTCATAACTTTGATCACCTCTATTAAATCACCCTTTAACCTTCTCTGCTCTAAGTCGAACAATCCCAGCTTCTCCAGTCTCCACATAACTGAAATCCCACATCCCGGATACAATTCCAGTAAATCTGCTCTGCACCATCTCCAAGAAAGTGACATCCTCCTAAAGTCTGGATTGAAATAAAGTCAATCTTTATTGCTCCTTCAGAGTATTTCTGAGGATACATTTGGTCTCTTGAAATTGGACTGAGCAGTAATCTGAGTATTATTAATGATGAATTGATGACAATGATTTGACTTGTTCTGACAGTGCAGACGTCTGTGCTCAGCAACATCGGCCTCTGCGAGATTCATCGTTCAATCAGCTCACTGTCGCCACCTGCTGGTGATAAACAGCTACTGCAGGCGCCAGAGTTTCCTTTTAAACATGATTCAGAATTCCACAGACAGCAACTTGCACTGACCCAGTGACGCTCACCCAGAGGAGTTTCTCAGATCAAACTACAAGAGGGCCAAGGTGAATGAAGGGAGGAAGGACCAAAATTACTGCTTTAAATTCGGAGGAGCTTTTCGTGGGAAGGTGGGAAGTTATTTTGGAAGAAAGTGGCAATGAAGAAGGTAAAGGCAACTGTAAAACCCACAAACCACCTGGAATGGTGGTGGAGGAGGAACAGCTGCATCTGGAACGGTCGCATCGTGGCTCTGTTACTGGGCCAGTAATCCAGGGACCTGGACTAATGATCCAGAGACGTGAGTTCAAATCCCACCACGGCAGCTGGGGAATTTAAATTCCATTCATTAAATCAATCTCTGAAATGGCCCAGCAAGCCACTCAGTGGTAACAAACCGCTACAAAAAGCAATAAGAATAATAAAACCGGACGGCCCACCCGGCATCGACCTAGGCACCGGCTTCGGCACACCCAGCCCAGTCGACCCTGCAAAGTCCTCCTCACTAACATCTGGGGACTTGTACCAAATTTGGGAGAGCTGTCCCACAGACTAGTCAAGCAACAGCCTGACATCGTCATACTCACAGAATCATACCTTTCAGCCAATGTCCCAGACTCCTCCATCACCATCCCTGGGTATGTCCTGTCCCACCGGCAGGACAGACCCACCACGGGTGATGGCACAGTGGTATACAGTCCGGAAGGAGTGGCCCTGGGAGTCCTCAACACTGACTCCGGACCCCATGAAGTCTCATGGCTTCAGGTCAAGCATGGGCAAGGAAACCTCCTGCTGATTACCACCTACCGCCCTCCCTCAGCTGATGAATCAGTACTCCGCCATGTTGAACATCACTTGGAAGAAGCACTGAGAGTAGCAAGGGCACAGAATGGGGGACTTCAATGTCCAGCACCAAGACTGCCTCGGTAGCACCACTACTGACCGAGCTGGCCGAGTCCTGAAGGACATACCTGCCAGACTGGGCCTGCGACAGGCGGTGAGAGAACCAACACGAGGGAAAACCCTACTTGACCTCATCCTCACCAATCTACCTGTCGTAGATGCATCTGTCCGTGACAGCATTGGTAGCAGTGACCAGCGCACAGCCCTTGTGGAGACGAATCCTGTCTTCACACTGAGGACACCCTCCATCGTGTTGTATGGCACTACCACCGTGCTAAATGGGATAGATTCAGAACAGATCTAGCAGCTCAAAACTGGGCATCCATGAGGCGCTGTGGGCCATCAGCAGCAGAATTATATTCCATCACAATCTGTAACCTCATGGCCCGGCATATCCCTCACTCTACCATTACCATCAAGCCAGGGGACCAACCCTGGTTCAACGAGGAGTGCAGAAGAGCATGCCAGGAGCAGCACCACGCGTACCTACAAATGAGGTGCCAACCTGGGGAAGTTGCAACACAGGACTACATGCATGCTAAAAAGCGGAAGTAGCATTTTATAGACAGAGTTAAGCGATCCCACAATCAACGGATCAGATCAAAGCTCTTCAGTCCTGCCACATCCAGTCATGAATGGTGGAGGACAATTAAATAGCTAACGGGAGGAGGAGGCTCCGTGATTATCCCATCCTCAATGATGGCAAAGCCCAGCACACGAGTGCAAAAGACAAGGCTGAAGCGTTTGCAAAAATCTTCAGCCAGAAGTGCCGAGTGGATGATCCATATCGGCCTCCTCCCGAGGTCCCCACCATCACAGAAGCCAGTCTTCAGACAATTCGATTCACTCCACGTGATATCAAGAAACGGCTGAGCGCACTGGATTCAGCAAAGGCTATGGGCCCTGACAACATCCCGGCTATCGTGCTGAAGACTTGTGCTCCAGAATTAGCCGCGCCTCTAGCCAAGCTGTTCCAGTACAGCTACAACACTGGCATCTATCCGACAATGTGGAAAACTGCCCAGGTATGTCCTGTCCACAACAAGCAGGACAAATCCAATCCAGCCAATTATCACCCCATCAGTCTACTCTCAATCATTAACAAAGTGATGGAAGGTGTCATCGACAGTGCTATCAAGCGGCATGTACTCACCAATAACCTGCTCACTGATGCCCAGTTGGGTTCCGCCAAGACCACTGGGCTCCCGACCTCATTACAGCCTTGGTCCAAACATGGACAAAAGAGCTGAATTCAAGAGGTGAGGTGAGAGTATACTTGACATCAAGGCAGCATTTGACCAAGTGTGGCATGAAGGAGCCCTAGTAAAATTGGAGTCAATTGGAATTGGGGGGCAAAACTCGCCACTGGCTGGAGTCATAGCTAGCTCAAAGGAAGATGTTTGTGGTTGTTGGAAGTCAATCATCTCAGCCCCAGGACATCGCTGCAGGAGTTCTTCAGGGCAGTGTCCTAGGCCCAGCCATCTTCAGCTGCTTCATCAATGACCTTCGCTCCATCATAAGGTCAGAAGAGGGGATGTTCGCTGATGATTGCACAGTGTTCAGTTCCATTTGCAACTCCTCAGATAATGAAGCAGTCCATGCCCGTATGCAGCTCGACCTGGACGACATTCAATCTTAGGCTGATAAGTGGCAGGTAACATTCGCACCACAACAAGTGCCAGGCAATGACTAACGCCAAGAAGCGAGAGTCTAACCACCGCCCCTTACTATTAAACGGCATTACCATCGCCGAATCCCTCGCCATAAACATCCGGGGCGTCACCATTGACCAGAAACTTAACTAGGCCCGCCATATAAATACTGTGGCAACAAGAGCAGGTCGGGGGCGGGGGGTGGAGGGATTCAGGAAAGAGTAAATTTAAAAGCAGCGACAGAAATGACAAGGCTCGAGCGCAGAGCAGAGTTTTGGGTAATAATAAACAGAGTGGGTCAGGAAGGGACAGAGTGAGTAACAAAGGTAATACAGCATCAGTGACTAAGGTGACATCAGGGAAAAATAGAAAAAAATCAAAGCTAAAGGCACTCTATCTGAATGCGCGAAACATTCGCAACAAAGCAGATGAATTAATAGCGGAGGTAGAAATTAATAGGTTTGATCTAACAGCAATTACGGAAACGTGGTTGCAAAGTTGGGAACTAAATATTTCAGGATACTTAACTTTTAGAAGAGATAGGCAAAATGGAAAAGGAGGGGTAGCCCTGATAATAAAGGATGGGATAAAGACAGTAGAGAGAAAGGATCTTAGCTCTGAAAATCAAGAAGTAGAATCAGTTTGGGTGGAGCTAAGAAACAGCAAGGGGCAGCAAACATTGGTGGGAGTTGTTTATAGGCCCTCAAACAGTAGCTGTAATGTAGGGCAGAGTATAAATCAGGAAATTAGAGGCGCATGTAACAAGGGTAATACAGTAATCATTGGGGACTTTAATCTACATATAGACTGGGCAAACCAAATTTGCAGTAATAGTGTGGAGGACAAATTCATGGAAATTATACAACATAGTTTTCTAGATCAGTATGTTGAGGAACCCACTAGGGAACAGGCGATTTTAGATCAAGTATTGTGCAATGAGAAAGGGTTAATTAATAACCTTTTAATAAAGGGGCCCTTAGGGAAGAGTGACCATAATATGATAGAATTTTATCTTAAGTTTGAAAGTGATTTCATTAAATCCAAAACTAGGGTCTTCAATCTAAACAAAGCAAACTACATAGGTATGAGGGGCGAGTGGGCTAAGGTAGATTGGGAAACTACATTAAAAGGTATGACAGTAGACAAGGCCCAACCATCTTCAGCTGTTTCATCAATGACCTTCCCTCCGTCATAACATCAGAAGTGGGGATGTTCACTGATGACTGCAGAGTGTTCCATGCCATTCTCAGCTCCTCAGATAATGAAGCAGTCCATGCCTGCATGCAGCAAGACCTGGACAACATTCAGTCTTGGGCTGATAAGTGGCAGGTAACATTCGCGCCACACAAGTGCCAGGCAATGACTATCTCCAACAAGAGAGAGTCTAACCACTGCCCCTTGTCATTCAACGGCATTACCATCGCCGAATCCCCCACCATCAATATCCTGGGGGTCACCATTGACCAGAAACTTAACTGGACCAGACACCTAAATACTGTGACAACAAGAGCAGGTCAGAGGCTGGGTATTCTGCAGCGAGTGTCTCAACTCCTGACTCCCCAAAGCCTTTCCCCCATCTACAAGGCACAAGTCAGGAGTGTGATGGAATACTCTCCACTTGCCTGGATGAGTGCAGCTTCAACAACACTCAAGAAGCTCGACACCATCCAAGACAAAGCAGCCCGCTTGATTGGCACCCCATCTACCACCGTAAACATTCACTCCCTCCACCACCGGCGTACCATGGCTGCAGTGTGTACCATCTACAAGATGCACTGCAGCAACTCGCCAAGCTTCTTCGGCAGCACCTCCCAAACCTCTACCACCGAGTAGGACAAGGGCAGCAGGCGCAGGGGAACACCACCACCTCCAAGTTCCCCTCCAATTCACACACCATCCTGACTTGGAAATATATCGCCGTTCCTTCATCGTCGCTGGGTCAAAATCCTGGAACTCTCTCCCTAACAGCTCTGTGGGAGAACCTTCACCACACGGACTGCAGCGGTTCAAGGCGGCGGCTCACCTCCACCTTCTCAAGGGCAATTAGGGATGGGCAATAAATGCTGGCCTTGCCAGTGACGCCCACATCCCATGAACAAATAAAAAAAAGCAATGGCTAGCATTTAAAGAAGTAATATATAATTTACAACAAATATACATTCCTTTAAGGCACAAAAGCCCCACAGGAAAAGTGGTCCAATCGTGGCTAACAAGAGAAGTTAAAGATAGTATTAGATCAAAGGAAGAGGCTTATAATATTGCCAAAAAGAGCAGTAAGCCTGAGGACTGGGAGGATTTTAGAATTCAGTAAAGGAGGACCAAGAAATTAATAAAGAAAGGGTAAATAGAATGAGAGTAAACTAGCGAGAGACATAAAAACAGACTGTAACAGCTTCTCTTGGTATGTAAAAAGGAAAAGATTAGCAAAAGTAAATGTGGGTCCCTTACAGGCTGAGATTGGAGAAATTATAATGGGGAATAAGGAAATGGCAGAGAAATTAAACAAATACCTTGTGTCTGTCTTCACGGAAGAAGATGCAAAAAACCTCCCGGAAATACTGGAGAACCACGGGTCTGGTGAGAATGAGGAACTGAAAGAAATTAGTATTAGTAAAAAAATAGTACTGGAGAAATTAATGGGACTGAAAGCCGATAAATCCCCTGGACCTGATAGCCTACATCCTACGGTTTTGAAAGAGGTGGCTATAGAGATAGTGGATGCATCGGTTGTCATCCTCCAAAACGCCATTGATTCTAGAACGGTTCCCACGGATTGGAAGGTGGCAAATGTAACCCCACTATTTAAGAAAGGAGGGAAAATGCTACAATCTATTATTAAGGACCTGGTAACAGGGCACGTAGAAAATAATAATAGGATTGGGCAGAGTCAACACGGATTTATGAAAGGGAAATCATGTTTGACAAATCTGTTGAGAGTTTTTTGAGGTTCGAACTAGTAGAATAGATAAGGGGGAACCAGTGGATGTGGTGTATTTGGATTTTCAGAAGGCATTCGATAAGGTGCCACACAAGAGGTTATTAAACAAAATTAGGGCTCATGGGATTGGGGGTAATATACTAGCATGGATTGAGGATTGGTTAACGGACAGAAAACAGAGAGTAGGAATAAACGGGTCATTTTCGGGTTGACAGGCTGTAACTAGTGGGGTACTGCAAGGATCAGTGCTTGGGCCTCAGCTATTCACATCTAGATCAATGATTTGTACAGAACTGTCATAAGTATGAGTGGGAATGACTAAAAAAATACCCGAACACGTGAAATAAATTTCAAATAAACATTACATATATAAAATTAATTAAAATGGCATTTAATTAAATATTTTAAACAAAAATTTAATTTTTTGGGGAAAAAATGTATATGTTTTAACGGGGCTAAAAATAAACTTCCCTTATTGGACAGGGTTTTTAATGTATAAATGAGTGATAAAATGTTATTTTTCTATTTTTTAAAACTCTTATGCTGGTAAACCAGGCGTAAGAATTCCACAGCCTTTCAGCGGGCGGAGGTTGGGCCAATAGCGCCCTTTTCCTGTGGATGTGGCGGATCTGTCAAGAGAATTCTTGACAGATCGCAAGTGCCGGGTTTTAGTGCATGTGCTACGCAGGTCTAAACCCAGCACGTGTGCAGCCCCTCCGGGCACATGCGCACCTCGTACGCACCCGTAGGGGTCGCAAAATATGGCCCAATATATCCAAGTTTGCTGATGATACAAAGCTGGGTGGGAATGTAAGTTGTGAGGAAGATGCAAAGAGGCTTCAAGGGGCTATAGACAGGCTAAGTGAGTGGGGCAAGAACAAGGCAAATGGAATATAATGTGGAGAAATGTGAAGTTATCCACTTTGGTCGGAAAAATAGAAAAGCAGAGTATTTTTTAAATGGTGAGAGATTGGGAAATGTTGGTGTTCAGAGGGACCTGGGTGTCCTTGTACACGAATCACTGAAAGTTTACATGCAGGTACAGCAAGCAATTAGGAGAGCAAATGGTATGTTGGCCTTTATTACAAGAGGATTTGAGTATAAGAGTAAAGACGTCTTACTGCAATTATATAGGGCCCTGGTGAGACCACACCTAGAGTATTGTGTACAGTTTTGGTCTCCTTACCTAAGGAAGGATATAGTTGCCAGAGAGGGAGTGCAACAAAGGTTCACCAGACTGGTTCCTGCGATGGGGGGATTGTCCTATGAGACGAGATTGAGTAGACTAGGCCTATATTCACTAGAGTTTAAAAAAATGAGAGTTGATCTCTTTGAAACATACAAAATTCTTACAGGGCTTGACAGGGTAGATGCAGGGAGGATGTTTCCCCTGGCTGGGGAATCTAGAACCAGGGGTCACAGTCTCAGGATAAGGGGTCGGCCATTTGGGACTGAGATGAGGAGGAATGTCTTCACTCAGAGGGTGGTGAACCTGTGGAATTCTCTACCCCAGGGGCTGTGGAGGCTCAGTCATTGAGTATATTCAAGACCCAGATCGATAGATTTTTGAATATTTAGGGAACCAAGGGATGTGGGGATAGTGCAGGAAAGTGGAGATGAGGAAGATGAGCCCTGATCTTATTGAATGGTGGAGCAGGCTCGAGGGCCCGAATGGCCCACTCCTGCTCCAGGTCCTTTTGTTCTGATGAGGTCACCGGCTGGGCGCCGCGCATGCTCAGGAGGCAGAACTCAGGCCGACAATCCGGCCGCTGCTGCGCCTGCGCGCTGGGGTCACCGGGGCAACCGCGCGGGGGCTCCTGGGTAAGGTGAACGGGCGGCCGTTGAGGCCGAGTCACCGACGGAAAGTGAGTTTGCTGCACCGAGTTAGCTGGCGGTTGGGCAGGGAGATGGTACAGGGGGCGGAGAGAGAGAGAGAATAAAGTAAAATACAAACCCGAGAGTCCGGCGGGAGCTCCCCGGACACCGAATGGAGCGGATTCAGCCGCGCCGATCACCCGGGCTGGCGAGGGGGCGGAGTGAACTGCAGCACGTGATCGCGGGGCGCGGCCTGATTGACGGGAGCTCGGACCAATAGAAAGAGCGGGGCGGGGCTGGAGGACCGAGCAGGCGGCGGGTCCTCCAACCAATGGCGGTGCAGCAAGGGGGCGGGGCCTGGTGAGCAGCTCAGGTGCGCTGGGGCCGATTGTGACGCGCTGTCCCCAGGTGAGCAGCTCAGTCAGCACAGAGCTGGGGCTGGAATCTGGGAGAGGGGCCACAGTCAGCGGGCCTGGCAAAGGGCCAGTCACTGATTGAATGGTAGGGATAAGGGGAGACTAACCCAACATCATATCTATAGCTTCAGTAGATAGACTTTTAATGATGGGCCGATTGCTGCAATTCCTGTGCCATGTGGGAACTCCAGGACGCTTCACGTGTCCCGGATAACCGCGGGTGCAGGAAGTGCCTCCAGTGGCTGGAACTCGAGCTCAGGGTTTCTGAGCTTGAGGAGCGGCTGGAGTCACTGCAGGGCAGACGGGAGGCTGAGAATTTCCCGGAGTCCACGTTGCAGGAGGTGGTCACCCCGCAGCTACGGAGAGTTCATGGGAATTGTAACTGGGTGGCCGTCCAGCAGGGTAGGAAGAGGCAGGCAGTGCAGGAATCCTCCGGGAGTGTGGCACTCTCAAACCGGTTTTCAGTGCTGACCAATGGTGAGGGTGACAACACCTCGGGGGAGTGCAGTCTGGAGCGCATCCACTGCACTGTGGGGCAAATGACTGCACAGGGGGGCACAGCAAAGTGTAGAAATGCAGTGGTCATAGGGGATTCAATAGTTATGGGGTTAGACAGGTGTTTCTGCAACCCCGGATGTGAGTCCCGCCCAGTGTGTTGTCTCCCTGGTGCCAGGGTAAAGGACATCACGGAGAGGGTGCAGAACATTTTATGGGGGGGGGGGGGGAGTTGAACAGCTTGGAGTCGTAGTCCATGTGGGAACCAATGACACAGGAAAGAAAAGGGTTGCGGTCCTGCAGTCAGTGTTTCAGGAACTCGGGAGGAAATTAAAGAGCAGGACCTGAAAGGTAGCAATCTCTGGATTACTCCCAGTGCCATGCACTAGTGAGTATAGGAATAGTCGGATAAGACAGGTTAATGCGTGGCTGGAGAAATGAAGCAGGAAGGAGGACTTCAGATTCCTGGGGCATTGGGACCAGTTCTGGGGCAGGAGGGACCTGTCCAAGGTGGACGGGTTGCACCTCAACAGAGCTGGGACCAACGCCCTCACGGGAAGGTTAACTGGTGCTGTGGGGCAGGGTTTAAACTAATTTGGCAGGGGGTGTGCTCCAGGATGAAACATTAGAGAGGAGAAACAAGGTGCACAGAGGACTTGGAGAGGCAAATAGCACTAGATTAAACAATAGTTCAGAAATGGGAGGGATCAGACGGAGGGGCAAATGCGAAGCAGTCTAAGATGGGTTCTCCCAGGCCGCTTGCCATTTCTGCGGCCTGGAGGAGTCCGTGTTTCACGTATATATAGAGTGTGAGAGGTTGCAGCCCCTCTTTCATTACCTGAAGGGGCTGCTCCTCAATTTCTGGTTACACTTCAGCCCCACGCTCCTGATCTACAGTCACCCGGTGCGGAGGGGAGCGGGCAGGTCGGAGGACCTCCTCGTGGGACTGCTCCTGGGCCTGGCTAAGAAAGCCATTAATTGGTCCAGGCAGTGGGCGGTCGAGGGGGTCGTTCGGCCCGATTGCCTGCCTCTCTTCCGCGGCCATGTTCGCGCCCAGGTGGCCCTGGAGATGGAGCACGCGGTGTCCGCCGGCACGCTTGAGTTTTTCCGCGACCGGCGGGCGCCGCGGGGGCTGGAGTGCATCGTTACCCCGGACTACCAAATTTTAATTTGATTTGTTAAGTTTCCTTTAAAGTTTTATTTAGTTACAGTTACGTTATTGGTTTGATCAAAAGAAGCAGACGGAGGGGCAAATGCGAAGCAGTCTAAGATGGGTTTGGAGTGCATGTGCGTAAATGCACGGAGCGTGGGAAATAAAGTTGGTGAGCCACAGGCACAAGTCACCACATGGGACAATGATATAGTGGGAAGAACAGAGACCTGGCTCAAAGAAGGGGAGGATTGGGAACGTAATATTTCTGGCTACAAGGTATTCAGGAAAGAGAGGGAAGGGGAAAAAAGGAGGAGGTGGTAATACTGATCAATGAAACTATTATAGCACTGGAGAGGGATGATGTCATTGAGGGGGTGAAAGACAGAATCTATTTGGTTAGATTTATGGAACAGTAGAGGAGCTATTACGCTACAGGGTGTATACTGTAGGCCACCAAATAATGGGAAGGAAATAATGAAGCAAATTTGCAGGCAAATTACAGAAAGATACACTAACTACGGAGTAGTGATAATGGGAGACTTCAATTATCCTAATATAGACTGGGATAGCAACAGTCTAAAGGGCAAAGAGGGGGAGGAATTCCTGAAATGTGTACAAGAGAATTTTCTTGAACACTGTTTCCAGCCCAACGAGGAAGGAAGCAGAGCTGGATCTAGTTCTGGGGAATGAAGTGGGGCAAGTGGAGCATGTTTCAGTGGGGGAGCATTTGGGGAACAGTGATCAGAACATCGTCAGGTTAAAAATAGTTATGGAAAAGGACAAGTGTAAAAATATTTAACTGGAGGAGGGCTAACTTCAGTGAGTTGAAAAGGGATCTGGCCCAGGTGGATTGGAATCAAAAGTTGGTAGGCAAAACAGTAATTGAACAATGGGAGGGCTTCAAAGAGGTGATGGCAATGTGTCTACTCTACACAAACCATGAGGGGGAAAGGAAGGGCATCCAAAGCTAGAGCTCCCTGGATGACTAAAGATACAGAGGTTAAAATAAGACAGAAAAAGGAGGCTTATGACAATTCTAAGGTTAATAAGATAGTAGAAAACCAAGCTGAATATAGAAAGTACAGAGGAGATATAAAAAGGGAATAAGAGGGGCAAAGAGAGAGTATGAGAATAGATTAGCGGCTAACATAAAAGGGAACCCAAAAGTCTTTTATAAACACATAAATAGTAAAAGGGTAGTCAAAGGAAGGCTGGGGCCGATTCGGGACCAAAAACATCATCTTGTGGAGGCAGAGGGCAATGGCTGAGGTACTAAATGAGTACTTTACTTCAGTCTTCACCAGAGAAGAGGATGCTGCCAATGTAGCAGTAAAGGAGGAGGCAGTAGCAATATTGCATAGGATAAAAATAGATGAAGAGGATGTACAAGGTTGGGGGACTTTAATCTTCATATAGACTGGACAAATCAAATTGGCAAAGGTAGTCTGGAGGACAAGTCCATGGAATGCATTCGGGACAGTTTCCAAGAACAATATGTCATGGAACCAACCAGGGAACAGGCTATTTTAGATCTTGTATTGTGTAATGAGACAGGGTTAATTAGCAATCTCATAGTAAAGGATCCTCTGGGGCAGAGTGATCATAGCAGAAATGTTAAACAAATATTTTGTATCTGTCTTCACAGTAGAAGACACAAAAAGCATACCAAAAATGGTGGGGAACCAAGAGTCTAATGAGGGTGGGGAACTTAACGTAATTAATATAAGTAGACAAAAAGTATTAGAGAAACTAATGGGACTAAAAGCCGACAAACCCCCCTGGATCTGACGGCCTACATCCTAGGGTTCTAAAAGAGGTGGCTGGAGAGATAGTGGATGCATTGGTTTTGATCTTCCAAAATTCCCTGGATTCTGGAATGGTCCCAGCAGATTGGAATGTCGCAAATGTAACACCGCTATTCAAGAAAGGAGGGAGGTAAAAAACAGGGAACTACAGGCCAGTTAGCCTGACATCAGTTGTCAGGAAAATGCTGGAATCCATTGTTAAGGAAGTGGTATCAAGTCACTTAGAAAATCATAACATGATTAGTCAGAGTCAACATGGTTTTATGAAAGGGAAATCATGTTTGACAAATTTATGAGTTTTTTGAGGATGTAACTAGCAGGGTAGATAAAGGGGAGTCATTGGATGTAGTATATTTGGATTTCCAAAGGGCATTCGATAAGGTGCCACATAAAAGATTATTACACAAGATTAGGGCTCACGGGGTTGGGTGTAATATAGTAGCATGGATGGAGGATTGGCTAATGGACAGAAAACAGAGAGTAGGGATAAACTGATCTTTTTCAGGTTGGCAGGCTGTAACTAGTGGGGTGCCGCAAGGATCAGTGTTGGGGCCTCAGCTATTTACAATCTATATTAATGACCTAGATGAAGGGACCGAGTGTAATGTATCCAAGTTTGCTGATGATACAAAGCTAGGTGGGACAGTAAGCTGTGAGGAGAACACAAAGACTCTGCAAAGGGATATAGATAGACTAAGTGAGTGGGCAGTAAGGTGGCAGATGGAGTATAATGTAGGGAAATGTGAGGTTGTGCACTTTGGTAGGAAGAATAGAAAAACTGAATATTTTTTAAATGGTGAGAAACTTTCAAATGTTGGTGTTCAGAGAGATCTGGGTGTCCTCGTGCAAGAAACACAGAAAGCTGGCATGCAGGTACAGCAAGCAATAAGGAAGGCGAATGGCATGTTGGACTTTATTGCAAGGGGGTTGGAGTATAAGAGTAAGGAAGTCTTGCTACATTTGTACAGGGCCTTGGTGAGACCACACCTGGGGTACTATACACAGTTTTGGTCTCCTTATCTAAGGAAGGATATACTTGCCTTGGAGGCGGTGCAACGAAGGTTCACTAGATTAATTCCTGGGATAAAAGGGTTGTCCTATGATGAGAGATTGTGTAGATTGGGCCTATACTCTCTGGAGTTTCGAAGAATGAGAGGTGATCTCATTCAAACATACAAGATTCTGAAGGGGATTGACAGGGTAGATGCTGAGAGGTTGTTTCCCCTGGCTGGAGTGTCTGGAACTAGGGGCCATAGTCTCAGAATAAGGGGTCGGCTATTTAAGACTGAGATGAGGAGGAATTTCTTCACTCAGAGGGTTGTGAATCTTTGGAATTCTCTGCCCCAGAGGGCTGTGAATGCTGAGTCTTTGTGTATATTCAAGGCTGAGATCGATAGATTTTTGGACTCATGGGGAATCAAGGGATATAGAGATTGGATGGGAAAGTGGAGTTGAGGTCGATGATCAGCCATGATCTTATTGAATGGCGGAGCAGGCTCGAGGGGCCGAATGGCCCACGCCTGCCCTTCTTTCTTATTTCTTCTGTTCTTCTCTGCTGGGTTTTGGCAGGAATCGAGGAAAAAACAGCTGGAAATTCCCTGATCTGTGATTTACAAGGACACTTTCCCTGCTGCATAAGAAATAGGAGCAGGAGTGGGCCATTTGGCCCCTCGAGCCTGCTCCGCCATCCAATAAGATCATGGCTGATCTGATCTTGGCCTCAACTCCACTTTCCTGCCCGCTCCCCATAACCCTTGATTCCCCTGTTTTTCAAAAATCTGTCTATCTCCACCTTCAATGACTCAGCCTCCACAGCTCTCTGGGGTAGAGAATTCCAAAGATTCACGACCCTCAGAGAAGAAATTCCTCCTCATCTCCGTTTTAAGCGGGTGACCCCTTATTCTGAAACTATGCCCCCTAGTTCTAGATTCCCCCACGAGGGGAAACATCCTCCTTGCATCTACCCTGTCGAGCCCCCTCAGAATCTTATATGTTTCAATAAGATCACCTCATTCTTCTAAACTCCAATGAGTATAGGCTCAACCTCTCCTCATAAGACAACCCCTTCAACTCAGGAATCAACCAAGTGAAGCTTCTCTGAACTGCATCCAATGCAAGTATATCATTCCTTAAATAAGGAGAGCAAAACTGTACGCAGTACTCCAGGTGTGGTCTCACCAACGCCCTGTACAGTTGTTCCCAGCAGTTACTTTTCTTCAGTACTGTTCTCATTATCACTAAACTACCCAGCCTGCTGTTAATTTTGTTATTTCTTATAGTTTCACAATTATAGGTATAAACATCACACATTATAATATAATCTATTCTATTACTCACTCTGGTTTAAGCTTATATTGTGGTTAATAACAGACAAACCCTGTTCTTTCCCTTGATCTGATTACAGATTCCAACCAGTCGATTCAGTGAATGGAATGTCTTATCAGTGTTGCCATGGTGACCTGTCTGCAGTGAAATGCCTGTTTGAGTTTCTAACTCAGACTAAACTTCTCTTTCCCATAATACACATTATATCAGACATTTGATCTCAATGTATTTTAGCCATGTTATGTTAATATCGTTTAAATCTACAGGGAGATCAGATACACAAATCTTTAAAAGTTGGAGGACAAGTTTATAAAGTGGTTTAAAAATGTTACCCGAGGTTTTTTATAACTGGGGCGTAGAAAACAAAACCATCGGTTCGGCTGCAGTTAGAATAAGTTTTGGAAAATCTTACACTAGGAAGGATGTCGGGGCCACAGAGAGGCTGCAGAATAAATTCACTGAGGTTATACCACGGATGAGAGGCTTTAGTTATCAGAGAATCAGAGAACGATACAGCACAAAAGGTGGCCATTCGGCCCATCATGCTTGTGCCAGCTCTTTGGGAGAGCTATCCAATTAGTCCCACTCCCCCTGCTCTTTCCCCATATCCCGGTAAATGTTTTCCCTTCAAATATTTATCCAATTCTCTTTTGAAAGTTACTCTTGAATCTGCTTCCACCACCCTTTCAGGCAGTGCATTTCAGATCATCATAACTCGCTGGGTAAAGAAATGTTTCCTCATGATGACCTGTCTGCAGTGAAGCGCCTGTTTGAGTTTCTAACTGAGGCGAACTTCTCTTTCCCAGGAGGAGAGACGAGAGAAACTGGGGCACTTCTCATTAGAACAAAGCAGGGTGAGAGGAGATGTGAGCGAGGTGTTTAAACTTGATCAACGACACCGACCAAAATATCAGAGACACTCCCTGTCCTTCAGGACCTGTGTCCAGGGGAGAAGCTGATGGGTTTATCAGATCATCTTTGGGTTAAATGTTGTGCTCGTGGAGCTGAGCCCCTAGTGTCAGCATCAAACACTCTCCAGTCAGGTACAGCACAGGTTAGATACAGAGTAAACCCATCAGCTGCTCCCCGACACAGATACCGAGGGACAGGGAGTGTTCAGGACAATGACATTTCTCATTCAATAAGGTATAAATTGATCCTGTACCTCTCCCCATTAATCCTGGGCTCCACACGGGGCGAATCCTGCTCCTGTTTCCCTTCCTGTAACAGCACTGAGCTAAACCCAGCCCATAATGAGCAGGGCTCAGGGAGGTTGGTTGCTAGGTGCTGCAGTGATGTCATAAAGCAGGGCCATTCAGCCCAGCTGGTTGTCTCCTTGTCCCTTTAAAGGTGGAGAGCGGAGACACCCTGTCTCCAAACACATCCCACCTGTTCATACTGAGAATCCCCGGGGAAGGCCCAAGGCCCAGAGTGTGGAACACAACCAAGGGGGAAAGAGGAGGAGAGAAGGGGAGGTAAATCAAGGAGTCGGGACTGAGGGACACCGAGCTTCAGTTTTAGAGCCTGTAGACTTCAGGAGGGGAAGAGTGAGTTCAGTAGTTTTAGGATCCAGGGAGAGAACAAGGAGCAGATGGGGAGACTGGTGTGGATTCCAGCACAGTGAGGATGTAGGGGGAGGGAGATTGTGTCGGGCCGTGTATTAGGGGTGTAGGAGGGACAAGAGAGGAAAGGTCAGAGGAGCAATTACTGCAGCAGTGCCCATAAATAGTGAGAGAGAGAGAAGGTGGGGGTTCGAGTGGACCAGGGACAGTCTGTTAAACTCGCTGTTTGCTGTCACCAGTTTTCCTTCGGTTAAAAATTACCTCCTGTAGCCCAGTGACACAAACAGCCCATTAAACTCCACCAATGGCCTTTGGTCTGGTGAGGTCTCCCTTTGTGAAACATCGGCTGTTGTTAAAGCTTTTCATTCTGACACGCTCACACTGAGAAATGAGCTGCAGAACTGCCGACACTGTCAGCTTTAAGGAGACGTTTCCCTTTGGAGATCGGATTGCCCATTGAGTTTGATTAAACTGATGTTAAAGTAACAAGGCTGCTTTGCCCTGTGACAATAACAGATTATCAGAATATTTCCCATAGGTTTAAAATCCAATGTTACAGGGACTCACTGCCCTGGATGGTTGAAGTGGACCCTGTGATATAATAGAATTTTCTGTCCTGTCAGACTTGGACATCTTGTAGATCCATCTTTTAACAAGTTGTGGGAAATCAGTTCTCAGATGGATTCCACTCAGTTTGTAACAAGTCCTCAATCAGCTCGTCTTATTGTCGAGATATCAAGGACTCAACACACTGCGTGTGTGTGAAACAAAGCTAATTTATTTGACATTGATACAGATTAAACTCCAGCCCAGTTATAGGGGTCACTAACATCAGCTGAAACAAATCCCAACTGTCAGAATGAACATGGTTCAGTCCTGGATGTGATTAACAGCAGCAATAACAGCAGATCCAACACCCGCAGTCACTTGTGAACTCGCTGGTGTGTCCGCAGGTTGGATAAATTAGTGAATCCCTTCCCACACTCGGGGCAGGTGAACGGCCTCTCCCCAGTGTGAATTCGCTGGTGTGTCAGCAGATCCTTTGAGCTTTTAAAGCTCTTCTCACACTCAGAACATTTAAAAGGTCTCTTATTAGTGTAAACAAGTTGGTGTGTCCGGAAGTTGGATGACTGAGTGAATCTCATCCCACACACAGAGCAGGTGAACGGCTTCTCCTCAGTGTGAACCTGCTGGTGTGTCTGCAGATGGGAAGAATGAGCAAATCCTTTCCCACACACAAAGCAGGTGAACGGCCTCTCCCCAGTGTGAACTCGCTTGTGTGTCAGCAGGTTGGATGAACGAGTAAATCTCTTCCCACATACGGAGCAAGTGAACGACCTCTCCCTGGTGTGAGCTCGCTGGTGTGCCAGCAGGTTGGATGAATGAGTGAATCTCTTCCCACAAACGGAGCAAGTGAACGATTTCTCCCTGGTGTGAACTCGCTGGTGTTTCAGTCGGTTGGATGAGTGGGCAAATGTCTTTGCACAGTGAGAGCACCTGAACGGTCTCTCGTCACTGTGAACTTGCTGGTGTGTCAGCAGGTGGTTGGATTCAGAAAATCCCTTCCCACCCAATGAGCAGGTGAACGGCCTCTCCCCAGTGTGAATTTGCTGGTGTTTCAGCAGGTTTGATGTTTCTTTGAAAGTCTTCAGGCAGTGAGAGCAACTGAACGGTCTCTCCCCAGTGTGACTGCGTCGATGAGTTTCCAGTTGGGACGGGTAATTGAATCCCTTCCCACAGTCCCCACATTTCCACGGTTTCTCCGTGGTGCAGGTGTCCTTGTGTCTCTCCAGGTTGGACGATCAGTTGAAGCCTCGTCCACACACAGAACACGTGTACGGTTTCTCCTCACTGTGAATGATGCGACTTTTTTCAGGCTGTATAACTGGTTAAAGCTCTTTCCACAGTCAGTGCACTGCAACACTCTCACTCGGTTGTGTGTGTCTCGGTGCTTTTCCAGTAACACTGATGTTTGAAATCTTTTACCACAAACATAACAGACAAACATTTCTCCTTCCACATTCAAAGGCCGATGATATTCGGGTCCTGATGAATGGAGTGACTCTGTCAGATCTTGAGGTGATGTTTGGTTTGAGCTTGCATTCCGTAAATGCTGCCCTTCTCACAGCCTGTAAAAGGAGTTTACAAAAGTCATCATTGCAAAGCAAGGATAGAAAATCGCAACAGACAATTCTAGGTGCTGACACTGGTTGGGTTCAGTTCTAAACTCACTGGTTCCCCTCCCTCTCCTCCCCTGAAGGTGCTGACTCTGGCTGGGTTCAGTTCTAAACTCACTGGTTCCCCTCCCTCTCCTCCCCTGAAGGTACTGACTCTGGCTGGGTTCAGTTCTAAACTCACTGGTTCCTCTCCCTCTCCTCCCCTGAAGGTGCTGACTCTGGCTGGGTTCAGTTCTACACTCACTGGTTCCCCTCCCTCTCCTCCCCTGAAGGTGCTGACTCTGGCTGGGTTCAGTTCTACACTCACTGGTTCCCCTCCCTCTCCTCCCCTGAAGGTGCTGACTCTGGCTGGGTTAAGTTTTACACTCACTGATTCATAAGAACATAAGAAATAGGAGCAGGAGAGGGCCATTTCTCCTCATCTCAGTCTTAAATGGCCGACCCCTTATCCTGAGACTGTGACCCCTGGTTCTTGATTCCCCAGCCAGGGGAAACATCCTCCCTGCATCTACCCTGTCAAGCCCTGTAAGAATTTTGTATGTTTCAATGAGATCACCTCTCATTCTTCTAAACTCCAGAGAATATAGGCCCATTCTACTCAATTTCTCCTCATAGGACAAACCCCCCATCCCAGGAACCAGTCTGGTGAACCTTCGTTGCACTCCCTCTATGGCAAGTATATCCTTCCTTCGGTAAGGAGACCAAAACTGTACACAATACTCCAGGTGTGGTCTCACCAGGGCCCTATATAATAGCAGTAAGACGTCTTTACTCTTATGCTCAAATCCTCTTGTAATAAAGGCCAACATACCATTTGCTTTCCTAATTGCTTGCTGTACCTGCATGTTAACTTTCAGTGATTCGTGTACAAGGACACCCAGGTCCCACTGAACACCAACATTTCCCAATCTCTCACCATTTAAAAACTTGGATATATTATATACTCAAATCCTCTTGTAATAAAGGCCCACCTTTCGTGAAGTGCTCCGGGCACTTTATTAAACACACACACAGCAGAAGCACATTAATCTGATGGGAGATCACTGACACATAAGAAGTCAGCGGTGTGGAGCCTCCTGAGAGTCCGGCCCCTTTACAGCCAGTATTTACAGGAGCTGGGACACAGAAAAAAGTCTCATTAAAATTACGGATATATTTGTTCATACAAACCAGCCCCCAAAATACTGAGTCATTTCTCCTCCATTTACAGACGCTCCCTGACCAGTCTCCATTTCTCCTCCATTTACAGACGCTCCCTGACCAGTCTCCATTTCTCCTCCATTTACAGACGCTCCCTGACCTGTCACCATTTCTCCTCCATTTACAGACGCTCCCTGACCAGTCACCATTTCACCTCCATTTACAGACGCTCCCTGACTCACTTCCTGTCTGTCCCGGAGTTTGGCGCTTTGTTGAGATTCGGGCCGGAGCGAAAAGGGAACCCGCGGGTGGAGGCGGATAATGTTCACTGATCTTATAATGGGGCCTGGGGCCGCACTCGGGGTGTGTGCAGCCCGCGTCCTCCCGGGGTTTATTAACCCGCTCCCTGAGCTCTCTCACCTGATGTGTCAGCGGCTGCTGCCAAGGTCCGCGCATGCTTAGCTCACCTTCTGTTGTTCAGGTTTAAAGGTCAAGCCCCGCCCCTCACACACTCCGATTGCTTGGAGGACCCGCCGCCCGCTCGGTCCTCCAGACCCGCCCCACTCTTCCTATTGGTCCGGAGCTCCCGTCAATCACCCGGGCAGTGTGAGCTGAGCATGCGGGGCTTTCTCCCGGTGACAGGCCCAGGTTAATGGCCGCCATCTTGAGAGGCTCAGGGGGCAGTAGGGCGCATGCGCGGCCCCCTTGGCCAGGAACCAGGAGCAGAGAATCTTGGCAATTTCTATCCTGGACTCACAGTCATGGCTTTTGGAAACTCCTTTTACAGGCTGTGAGAAGGGCAGCATTTACACACCGCAAACTCACACCAAACATCACATCAAGATCTGACAGAGTCACTCCATTCATCAGGACCCGAATATCATCGGCCTTTGAATGTGGAAGGAGAAATGTTTGTCTGTTCTGTCTGTGGAGAAAGATTTCAAACATCAGTGTGACCGGAAAAGCACCGAGATACCCACACCCGAGTGAGAGTGTTCCAGTTCACTGACTGTGGAAAGAGCTTTAACCAGTTACACAGCCTGAAAAAACATTGCACCGTTCACAGTGGGGAGAAACCGTACACGTGTTCTGTGTGTGGATGAGGCTTCAACTGATCATCCAACCTGGAGAGACACAAGGACACCCGCACCACGGAGAAACCGTGGGAATGTGGGGACTGTGGGAAGGGATTCAGCTCCCCGTCCCGGCTGGAAACTCACACCGGGGAGAGACCGTTCACCTGCTCCGTGTGTGGGAAGGGATTCAGTCAGTCATCACACCTTCTGACACACCAGCGAGTTCACACTGGGGAGAGACCATTCAGTTGCTCTCACTGTGGGAAGAGATTCGGACAGTTATCTAACCTCACTGACCACCAGCGAATTCACACTGGAGAGAGACCGTTCAGTTGCTCTCAATGCGGGAAGAGGTTTGGGCAGTCATCCAGCCTCACTGACCACCAGCGAGTTCACACTGGGGAGAGGCCGTTCACCTGCATTGTGTGTGGAAAGGGATTTGCACGATTAGCCAACCTCACTAAACACCAACTTGTTCACACTGAAAAGAGACCTTTCAAATGTTCTGAGTGTGAGAAGAGCTTTAAAAGCACAAGAGATCTGTTGACACACCAATACACTCACACTGGGGAGAGGCCGTTCACCTGCTCTGTGTGTGGGAAGGGATACACTGATTCATCCACCCTGTTGAGACACCAGCGAGTTCACACTGAGGAGAGATCGTTCACCTGCTCCGTGTGTGGGAAGGGATTCATTCAGTCATCCCACCTGCTGAATCATCAGCGCGTTCACACTGGGGAGAGGCCGTTCTCCTGCTCCGAGTGTGGGAAGGGATTCACTCGGTCATCCCACCTGCTGAAACACCAGCGAGTTCACAAGTGACTGCAGTGGGTTGGATTCTGCTGTTATTGCTGTTAATCACATCCAGGACTGAACCTTGTTCATTCTGACAGTTGGGGTTTGTTTCTGCTGATGTTAATAACTTCTATAACTGGGCTGGAGTTTAATATTCTCGATAAACATCAAATAAATCAGTTTTGTTTCAAACACGCAATGTGTCGAGTATTTGGTTTGTCCAAGATGAGAGGAGATTAACAGAACTGGAAAAAGTTGGAAAAGTAACAGATTTTTAAGCAATGTTTTCCATTTTTGATGAAGGGTCATCGACCTGAAACGTTAACTCTGTTTCTCTCTCCACGGATGCTGCCTGGCCTGCTGAGTGTTTCCAGCATTTTCTGTTGTTGTTTCAGATTTCCAGCATCCGCAGTATTTTGCTGCAGAAAATCATCTGGTGGATGCTGATTCGCTCAATTCCTTCAAGTGAGAGCTGGACCTGTTTCTGGCTGGGGCGGAGATCACCT
This sequence comes from Squalus acanthias, assembly GCA_030390025.1. NCBI lineage: Eukaryota > Metazoa > Chordata > Chondrichthyes > Squaliformes > Squalidae > Squalus > Squalus acanthias. The sequence goes on from JASTWF010000517.1 coordinate 179,302, forward strand.
CTTACAGAAGGTAGGCACTGCTGGGAATTCAGGGCCAGAGTGATCTCCTGGACTAGTTTCGATCGCCTAGATGGGTCGGACAGGAACTTGCAAGATTTTCTTGGCCTGGGTTTTTACCTTTTTTTTGCCTCTCCCAGGAGCTCACATGATTTCGGGTGGGGTGGAGTGTATATATTGTGATACACAAGCTATCGCAAATGTGTGGGACAGGCTGGATGGACCAGAGGGTCTTTACCTGTCCCTCATTGTTCGGATGTTCCATTCACTAATCAGGTCTTTCACTGGTGGGGCTTTTACCCAGCATTCCCCGCGGTGGGGAATGTGCCGCACCCAGACTACAGGAGCCCAGTGCGCAGGCGCGGTACCGGGCTGTGTTTGGAGCATGCGCAGTGCGTGGACTGGAGAAGGACAGAGCCTGGTCACGGGCTCCTTGCAGCGCGTAATAGACGGCAGGGCTGAGCGGAGTAATGGACCGGCAAGTGGGCGGGGAGGGTTCATAAACAACTGGTGTCGGTCGCAAGCCTTGGATAGTAACCTGAAGGTCCCGCGTTTGCAGCTTCAGGGCTTCTCCCGGTCACAGGCCCAGGATAACGGCCGCCATCTTGATTCAACTCCCGGTGTAGGCGAGAGGCCCAGCTGCCAGTGTGGAGGGGCCGGGGCGATAGCGAGAGGCCCAGCTGCCAGTGCAGAGGGGCCGAGGCGATAGCGAGAGGCCCAGCTGCCAGTGCAGAGGGGCCGGGGCGATAGTGAGAGGTCCAGCTGCCAGTGCAGAGGGGCCGGGGCGATAGTGAGAGGCCCAGCTGCCAGTGCAGAGGGGCCTGGGCGTTGAGTGAGAGGCCCAGCTGCTTGTGGGGAACTCCAGCGCAGAGTTGCCGGGGCATAGGGCCCAGTGTGGAAGATCCAGAGGAGAGTGGCCTGAGCGGGAGACCCAGCACGGAGAGCCCCAGGCGGGGGACTCAGGGTGGAGTGGCTGGTCGGCAGAGGTGGAGTCGGGAGATGCGGTTGGTGAGCATTGCTGCACTGGTTCTGAAAGTTGCAGAATGGTCTCGGGCCTGAATGAGTTCCAGCGGCCCAGCATGTGCTCTGTCCGGCGGCAGCTGTGAGGCTTTTTCTTGGTCATGGGACCGGTTTATGCGACGCCATATTGGTGGAGGAAAGACAAACTGTTTCCATCTGTAATGTGGCGCGTGAGCGGTTACAAGATGGAAAATATGAATGGTTAAAAGACGGAAAATAAAAGGAAAGTAAAAGACAAAGTAAAGTAATATCGGTGAGGAATGATGAGTATTCTTTGATGGTTGGGTCCTGTGAGCGATAACAGCAAGCAGAAGAAGATTTGAGTGTTCGGTCTTTTTATGGGATTTCAGGAAGTGGATGGCTTCTTTTTCCATGGAAGGGCTGAAGACTGTGGACAAGGACTATGACTTTACATGGTTCGACAACATCAAATGATATGAGTTAATGGATTGCCAATAGGACTGGCGTAGAACTGGTATTTAATTGTTTTGTTGGGAAGGTTTCAGGTTTTCTGTTTGAAAGCAGTTTACTTGAAGCTTAATTGATTTTCTGATAAGGACTGTGGGAATTTGCACATGATGATGTATTGGTGGTTATGTAGGAATTTACTTTGAGGTTATTGTCTGGTGTTGGTGTGTTTGAAAAGATAAAGTAAATTAATATTGGTAATTTATTGAACGAACGGACGCTCGAGTGAACGAACGATTCGAACGAACGCATTCATGCACATTGGAACTTACACTCGATCGAACGAATGATCAATTGTGCAGTGATAGAACGAACGATTCGAGCGAACGCACGCAGGCGCGCATTTAGACAAATGCTATGCACGCACGCATTCAGACATACATATTGGAACTTACACTCGATCGAACGAACGACCTCATGGGGTAGTGGTCGAATGAACGATTCAAGCGAACGCACGCAGGCGCGCATTTCGACAAATGATACGCACGCACGCACTCATACATACATATTGGAACTTACGCTCGATCGAACGAACGCTTGAATGAACGAACGAACAATTGAATGAATGATCGAACGAACAATGCCAGGAGGACTGGCGTAAAACGGGTTTTTTCTTGGTTTATTGGAATAAGTGTTATCTGTCGCATTTAATTGGATTATGATGGTGCTATGTGTTTGTACACTGTGGTGTTGAAATGGTTTTTGTTTTATGTGGAGTTAACTTTGAGATTTATTATTTTAAATCTAAAAAGTTGTGTGGTATTGTTTAAGGGTATTTGTACTGTAAACATTATTGATTATTTGTAAAATTAATCATTGCATTTATATTAACTATAAGGCTGTTTTTAAGGCTTTATTTTTTACTGTGATGGATGAATGTAATGGATTTACTATGTAATGGATTTACTATGTAATTGATGAGTTGTATAAGTATTATTGTATTTGAATAAAAATATTACCCAGACTACAGGAGCCCAGTGCGCAGGCGCGGTTCCGGGATGTGTTTGGAGCATGCGCAGTGCGAGTACTGGGGAAGGACAGAGCCTGGTCACGGGCTCCTTGCAGCGTGTAATAGACGGCAGGGCCGAGCGGAGTAATGGACCGGCAAGTGGGCGGGGAGGGTTCATAAACAACTGGTGTCGGCCGCAAGTCCCGGATCATCACCTGAAGGTCCCGCGTTTGCAGCTACGGGGCTTTTTCCGGGTGATAGGCCCAGGTTAACGGTCGCCATCTTTGTGTAGGAAGACGAAAATTAAGTGCGCCGCCATTTTGATTGAAAGCATATTAGAACGTCTGCGCGGCCATCTTGGTACAGGAAGCTAAAGTGTGTGGGTTTCACACACTGTTCCCAACCGGGTCCCAGTGCCCGGGAGAGAGAAACATTGCTTCATTTATTTTATCCTCATTCTCCACACATCACGTCACGATCTGACAGAGTCAGTCGATTGATCAGGACCTGACTATCATCGACCTTTGAAGGTGGATGAAAATGTTTTAACCAGTTACACAGCCTGAAACAACATTGCACCATTCACAGCCTGGAGAAACCGTATACAGAAGAATTCATCAGAATCAGGAGTCGGCCACACGGCCCTTCGAGCCTGCTACGTGTTCTGTGTGTGGACAAGGCTTCAACTGATCCAACCTGGAGAGTCGCAAGGAAAGCTGTACCACGGAGAAGCCGTGGAAATGTGGAGACTGTGGGAAGGGATTCAGTTCCCCATCACAGCTGGAAAATCATCGATGCACTCACACCGGGGAGGGACTATTCACCTGCTCCGTGTGCGGAAAGGGATTCACTCGTTCATCCAACCTTCTGATGCACCAGCACATTCACACTGGGGAGAGGCCGTTCACCTGCGCCGTGTGTGAGAAAGGATTTAATCGATCATCCAACCTTCTGATGCACAAGCGAGTTCACACTGGGGAGAGGCCGTTCACCTGCTCTGTGTGTGAGAAGGGATTCACTAAGTCATCCGACCTTCTGATACACAAGCGAGTTCACACTGGGGAGAGGCCATTCACTTGTTCGGTGTGTGAGAAGGGATTCACTAGTTCATCCGAGCTTCTGATACACCAGCGAATTCACACTGGGGAGAGGCCTTTCTCCTGCTCTGTGTGTGGGAAGGGATTCACTCAGTCATCCCACCTGCTGAGACACCAGCGAATTCACACTGGGGAGAGGCCATTCACCTGCGCCGTGTGTGGGAAGGGATTCACTCGGTCATCCCACCTGCCGAGACACCAGCAAGTTCACAAGTGACTGCAGAGATTGGATTCTGTTATTATTGCTGCTGTTAATCGTACCCAGGACTGAACCGTGTTCATTCTGACAGTTGAGTTTTGTTTCTGCTGATGTTAAACTCCAGCCCAGTTATAGGGGTTATTAATATTCTGGATATATCGCTGATTGACTTGTTGGGACTGTAGTGTCCCTTTAAGAACTGCTGTCTGATTTTGCCCCTTAATTCAGGGACTCTCAGCAGAAATTTGTTTGCAATAAAATTATGAACTTTTACTTCAATGCTAAATTGATCTTTGGTACAAAATCTACAATTCAATATCTGAAAGGTTCCACTGATTAACATCTCCAATTAGAAAGTGCTGATTAATCCTCGCTGACAATTCTTACTGACTTGCACATTACACACAGTGGCACCTCCATTATCCACCAGAAAGAAGGGGAATGGGAATTGGTGGAGAATCGAGAGTCCCCAAATGTTGCCCCTCCCGTCTGGTACAGCAATCCCCTCGGCACGGGAATGGAAACTTGTCCAATCTTGTCAGTGACTGTGGGGTTGGTTTATATCAGTAGGAGGAGATTGGTGTCAGTGACTGGGGTTGGCTTATATCAGACTGGAGGAGATTGGTGTCAGTGACTGTGGGATTTGTTTATATCAGACAGGAGGAGATTGGTGTCAGTGACTGTGGGGTTGGTTTATATCAGACAGGAGGAGATTGGTGTCAGTGACTGTGGGGACTTGTTTATATCAGACAGGAGGAGATTGGTGTCAGTGACTGTGGGGTTGGTTTATATCAGACAGGAGGAGATTGGTGTCAGTGACTGTGGGGTTGGTTTATATCAGACAGGAGGAGATTGGTGTCAGTGACTGTGGGGTTGATTTGTATCAGACAGGATAAACTAGTCAGAGTTGGAGATATATATTTTATAATGTGTCAAAGAGTTGATTAACAGACTGAGGCATCATCTCCCTTTGATTTCTATTTCTGATAGAAAAAAACCTGCTCATCACTATCCAAACAATGGGAATGGACACACATTTAAATTCCAAGATATTTCACTGTTTTATTGAGGGTAGGTTCCCCTCCAAGGAGGACACTCGCCCTCTTTGCCTGGTTCCCCAAGAGGACACTCGCCCTCTTTGCCTGGTTCCCCTCCAAGGAGGACACTCGCCCTCTTTGCCTGGTTCCCCTCCAAGGAGGACACTCGCCCTCTTTGCCTGGTTCCCCTCCAAGGAGGACACTCGCCCTCTTTGCCTGGTTCCCCTCCAAGGAGGACACTCGCCCTCTTTGCCTGGTTCCCCTCCAAGGAGGACACTCGCCCTCTTTGCCTGGTTCCCCTCCAAGGAGGACACTCGCCCTCTTTGCCTGGTTCCCCTCCAAGGAGGACACACACCCTCTTTGCCTGGTTCCCCTCCAAGGAGGACACTCGCCCTCTTTGCCTGGTTCCCCTCCAAGGAGGACACTCGCCCTCTTTGCCTGGTTCCCCAAGGAGGACACTCGCCCTCTTTGCCTGGTTCCCCTCCAAGGAGGACACTCGCCCTCTTTGCCTGGTTCCCCTCCAAGGAGGACACTCGCCCTCTTTGCCTGGTTCCCCTCCAAGGAGGACACACACCCTCTTTGCCTGGTTCCCCTCCAAGGAGGACACACACCCTCTTTGCCTGGTTCCCCTCCAAGGAGGACACTCGCCCTCTTTGCCTGGTTCCCCAAGGAGGACACTCGCCCTCTTTGCCTGGTTCCTCCAAGGAGGACACTCGCCCTCTTTGCCTGGTTCCCCTCCAAGGAGGACACTCGCCCTCTTTGCCTGGTTCCCTCCAAGGAGGACACTCGCCCTCTTTGCCTGGTTCCCCTCCAAGGAGGACACACGCCCTCTTTGCCTGGTTCCCCTCCAAGGAGGACACACACCCTCTTTACCTGGTTCCCCTCCAAGGAGGACACTCGCCCTCTTTGCCTGGTTCCCCTCCAAGGAGGACACTCGCCCTCTTTGCCTGGTTCCCCTCCAAGGAGGACACACACCCTCTTTGCCTGGTTCCCCTCCAAGGAGGACACACGCCCTCTTTGCCTGGTTCTCCAAGGAGGACACACGCCTCAGTCCGTCTCCACCACTCGCACTGCACATGCTCAGAGCACAGTCCAGTGATGAGCCGGCGCACTAGGATCAGGTTGTTATTGATAGGGCCCATTCTGCTGTGTTGCAAATTCTGGGTAAAGAATTGAAACCCTGAATTGGGGAAGAGAAAATTCATTTATTTGTCGTCCGATTGAGATTGGGCCATTTTTCACTACCTGTAGGGGTGACACTAAGTTGCCCCAGTGACACCAGACGGGAGCAAAAACCATTAAGGCAAGTGCCCCAGTGCCCCACAGATATTAAACAAACAATAACGGGTTACTTGGGTTTATAAACAGAGGAATAGAATATAAAAGCAAAGAGATGATGCTGGAACTTCATCAATCACAGGTTAGGCCTCAGCTGGAGTGTTGTGGACAATTCTGGGCCCCACACTTGAGGAAAGGTGTAAAGGCCTTAGAAAGGGCCCAGAGGAGGTTTACCAGGATGTTACCAGGGATGAGGGACTTCAGTTATGAGGAGAGGTTGGGAAAGTTAGGACTGTTCTCCTTGGAACAGAGAAGGTTCAGAGGTGACTTAATAGAGGTTTTCAAGGTGATGAGAGATTTTGACAGAATAAATAGGGAAAGAAACATTCCCTCTGGTGAGTGGGTCAATAACTAGAGGTCAAAGATTGAAAAATATTGTCAAAAGATCTGGAGGAGAGATGAGGAGAAATGTTTCCACTCAGAGAGTTGTGGGGATCTGGAACGCTCGACCTGAAAAGATGGTGGAAGCTGATTCCGTTAATAATTGTAAAGCAGAGTTGGACGGGAACTTGAGCAACTGACAGGGTTACGGACAGAAAGTGAGGATGTGGGACTAAACACGACGACTCTTTCAAAGAGCCGGCACAGGCACGACGGGCCGAATGGCCTCCTTCTGTGCTGTAAGTTTCTCTGAATCTATTCGATGAATAATAACTGTGTACAATACAGCGACACTCACAAATAATAATTCAATCATAATGTGATTGTGAGGATCGATTATCGCCTCTTTAACCTGAGGTGCCCACCAGTCGCGGAAGGTATCAAGTGAATCGGTGGACACCGCCTGCTCCCTCTCCAGGGCCACCCGGGCAGGGACAAGACCACGGGAGAGAGGCGGGCAGCCAGAGTGACCCCCCCATGGGCCCCGCCCATCCTGGGCCTACAAATTGCTGTTTTCGCCAGGCCCAAGAGCAGGTCCAGGAGAAGATCCTCCGACTTACCCACCCCCCTCCGCACCGGGCGGCCAAAGATTAGGAGCGTGGGGCTAAAGTGTAACCAAGAGTTGAGGAGCAGCCCCCTCAGGTAACTATACAGGGGCTGCAACCTCTCACACTGAATATATACACGGCCCGTGGACTCCTCTAGGCCGCAAAAAACACATCTGGCCTTGGAGTCCGGAAAGGAGCTTAAACTGTTACACACAACAGCTCCTTGCAACAGTCTCCACCCCAGATCCCCAATGGTGCAGGGAAGGACCCCCGCGTAGAGAGCCCTCCACTGGGGAACCTCGTCACGGCAAGATGACCCACCAGTCTGATTGAGATTGGGCAATAAACTAAATGAATGAATAAATGATACAGAAACCCGAGTCCCCGGGTCCTCAGCCCTGGTGTGAAGTACGCTGGCCACCAATTTTCCGTTACTAACTCACACCTCAGGCCCCACCCAGTCTGGTTTAATTACTAAATGTTTTCTAACTCGGGTTCAGACCTGTCATTCCGAGGGAAACTTACGAGGCCTGAATTTTTTTGTGTGACCTACCTGAGAGGCTTTAATAAACCGGCAATAAGATTTTTATTTTAAAAAGGAGGAAAGAGGTGAAAAACGCCACTAGCGATGCCTCAAAACTCACGGACAGAGAAATCCACTTCATCAGCGCCCCTGCCACAGGACTCAATATCCACCCCCTCCACCACTGGTGCACTGTGTCTGCAGTATGTACGGTCTACAAGATGACCACAGTCAGGCCGGGTGGAGTCAAAGGTCAGGCAGCAGAATGGATGGAAAGATCACTACAAACTTCCCTTAACTCCAACCCTCTGATTTCTGTTTTGTAGCCAGCTTTCCATCCATTCTGCTGCCTGGCCCTTCACTCCACACGGCCTGACCTTAGTCATCTTGTCAGTCTTACAAACTGTTATGGATAGCAAGCTGGTTTCAAAACAGAGAGCAGGGGTTAGGAGTAGCTACTCAGACTGGCAAAAGGTGGGAAGTGGTGTTCCACAGGGATCGGTGCTGGGACCACTGTTGTTCACCATTTACAGAAACGATTTGGACTCGGGAATCAGAAGAACAATTTCAAAGTTTGTCGATGACACCAAATTGGGAGGTAGAGTTAATACTGAGGAAGACAAAATGCAAGAAGACATTAATAAATTTCAGAATGTGCGTGTAATTGGCAAATGAATTTCACTGTAGATCAGTGTGAGGTGGTGTGTTTTGGTGGGAAGAATAAGGAGGCCACTCACTACTTGGACAACAAGGGGGTGAAATTGGATTGCTTTGTGCCTCCTGCGATATTCAGCGGGAGGTTAGCGGCGGCGGTAGCCGGTAGCGCCCCGCGGCACTGCACCGCCGGCAATGACGTCATCGCCATGCGCAGCACCCCGGCTGCAACCTTGGGTTGCGACCCCTGACCTATCGCCGGACGATATGTTTGACAGGGTCAGGGGTCGTTCCTGCAGCCGCGGCGACACCACTTAAAGGGCAGGTGTCGGGCGGCAACTTTTTATTTTGGCCGACTGCCAGCACCTGGCCCCTTTCTTCTTCGGGGTGTCGGCCGCGATCGCTCAGCCCGGCGCTCCTCTTGATCCGACACCCCGCTCCCCGGTGGTCCAGCAGGGCCCCGGTGTGAGCAGTGCTAGGCCCCTCCCCTTTAATCAGGGAGGGAGGTCTGCTATGACACGGTGCTATGTGCCGACGGGCGTGGCGCTGTTGCACGAAGTGCCGTGAAATTCACTGGTAGCGCCTCAAGAGGGAGGGGAGCGCTTCCAGTAGCACCCCGCCTCCTGCTTGGGGCGCTACCACTGAATTTAATGCGCAGGGGCGCTAACTTTTTTGGGGCGCTAAAATTAGCCCCGGTGACGTTAGCGACCCAAAGGGGGCGCCACCGAATTTTTCCCCCTAAGAGTCTAAATGGGCTGGAGGAGCAGAGGGATCCAGGGATACAGATACACAAATCACTAAAAGTAGCGACACACGTTAATAAGGCCATTAAAAAAAAAGCACTGGGTTACATTCCTAAAGGAGCCTTCTGTTCCGTGCCTAGGAGCTCTGAACCATGGCAGAGAGCGGCTGGGACACGTTTCTCACACGCCTCGAGATTAACCCACACGGAGCCTTTGCTGTCAGTGAAGAGAGACGAGAAAGACCAAAGTGCCGTTTGCCCCTCTCAGTGTGGCCCTGAAGGACTGTGTCCAGGCTGAAGTTCTGTTCCCGCCGTACGATCCTCCCCCAGATTGTCCTTTCTGAGCTCCAGCCAGGTGATGCTAAACACTCAGGTGGGAAAGAAGAAAATCTACAACAATGTGTTTAAAACAAAGCTGATTTATTTGTTCTGACGAAATGAGTTCTGACGAAAGGTCATCGACCTGAAACGTTAACTCTGTTTCTCTCTTCACAGTTGCTGCCTGACCTGCTGAGTTTCTCCAGCATTTTCTGTTTTTATTTCTGATTTATTTGACATCTATTCAGAATATTAAAACTCCAGCCCAGTTACAGAAGTTATTAACATCAGCAGAAACAAACCCCAACTGTTAGAGTGAACAGGGTTCAGTCCTGGATGTGATTAACAGCAGCAATAACAGCAGAATCCAACCCCTGCAGTCATTTGTGAACTCGCTGGTGTCTCAGCTGGTGGGATGACTGAGTGAATCCCTTCCCACACACGGAGCAGGTGAACGGCCTCTCCCCAGTGTGAACTCGCTGGTGTCTCAGCAGTGTGGATAATCGAGTGAATCCCTTCCCACACACAGAGCAGGCAAATGGTCTCTGCGGGGTGTGAGTGTGATGGTGTTGCAACAGAGCAGTTCTGCTTTTAAAGCTCTTCTCACAGTCAGTACAGTTAAAAGGTCTCTCATCAGAATGCACAAGTTGGTGTTCAATGAGATGGGATGAAGAAGCGAATCCCTTCCCACACACGGAGCAGGTGAACGGCCTCTCCCCAGTGTGAACTCGCTGGTGTGTCAGCAGGTTCGATGACTGAGTGAATCCCTTCCCACACACGGAGCAGGTGAACGTCCTCTCCCCAGTGTGAACTCGCTGGTGTATCAGCAGGTTGGATGAATTTGTGAATCTGTTCCCACACATGGAGCAGGTGAACTGCCTCTCCCCGGTGTGAGTGCGTTGGTGTTTCATCAGATGCTTTCTGCTTTTAAAGCTCTTCTCACAGTCAGAACATTTAAATGGTCTCTTATTAGAGTGAACAAGTTGGTGTGCAGTGAGGCTGGAGGAGTTAGTGAATCCCTTCCCACACAGGGAGCAGGTGAACGGCCTCTCCCCAGTGTGGCTGCGTTGATGAATTTCCAGCTCAGACGGGTAATTGAATCCCTTCCCACAGTCCCCACATTTCCACGGTTTTTCCATGGTGTGGGTGTCCTTCTGTCTCTCCAGGTTGGACGATCAGTTGAAGCCTCGTCCACACACACAACACGTGTACGGTTTCTCCCCGCTGTGAATGGTGCGATGTTTTTTCAAGCTGTGTAACTGGATAAAGCTCTTTCCACAGTCAGTGCACTGGAACACTCTCACTCGGGTGTGTGTGTTGGTGCTTTTCCAGTCACACTGATGTTTGAAATCTTTTCCCACAGACAGAACAGGCAAACATTTCTCCTTCCACATTCAAAGACCGATGATATTCCCTGTAAAAGCAGATAACAAAAGACATCACTATAAGTTCAGGATTAAAATGCAGAACAGATAATTCTAATTTCTATGGAACATTCTTTCCTCTCTTATTACATAGAATTACATAGATTGTACAGCACAGAAACAGGCCATTCGGCCCAACTGGTCAATGCGGTGTTTATGCTTCACACGAGCCTCCTCCCATCTCTCTTCATCTCACCCTATCAGCATCTCCTTCTATTCCTTTCTCCCATGTGTTTATCCAGCTTCCCCTTAAATGTATCCATGCTCTTCGCCTCTACTACTCCCTGTGGCAGCAAGTTCCACATTCTCAGCACTTTCTGGATGAAGGAGTTTAATCTAAATAGGACTTTCCTGGGCAGCCAATGAGCACTGCTGCCTCTTTTGTGCATTTCCTGGTGAGGCGAAACAGTTGATATTTTCTGATCAAAAAGAGCTGAGCTCGGCAGCATTAGTCCTGTTTTGTCTCCTTTGGAGACCAGGTGTACGAGCAGAGTGAGCGCAGCCTTCACAGCAACCGCAATAAAATTGTTACAGTTGTGAAGGAACTTTGTGTCAGTGCACTGGACCACAAACAAAGTATGTCTGTCGATTATTGTCTGACTGCGTTACTGTGACATTTTAAAGGTGTTATATAAAGGTAAGTTGTTGTTGTTGGTGTGAGTTTGCGGTGTGTAAATGCTGCCCTTCTCACAGCCTGTAAAAGGAGTTTCCAAAAGCCATGACTGAGAGTCCAGGATAGAAATTGCCAAGATTCTCTCCTCCTGGTTCCTGGCCAAGGGGGCCGCGCATGCGCCCTGCTGCCCCCTGAGCCTGTCAAGATGGCGGCCGTTAATCCGGGCCTGTCACCGGGAGAAAGCCCCGCAGCTGCCGCCCCGCTCGGGGCAAACGCCCGGCCCGGAGGCTCTTGTTCGGGGCCTGAGGCCCACCCCGGGTGTTTGTGAAGCGGATAATGTTGAGTGTTTCAATAATGGGGCCTGGGGCCGCACTCGGGGTGTGTGCAGCCCGCGTCCCCCCGGGGTTTATTAACCCGCTCCCTGAGCTCTCTCACCTGATGTGTCAGCGGCTGCTGCCAAGGTCCGCGCATGCTCAGCTCACACTGCCCGGGTGATTGACGGGAGCTCCGGACCAATAGGAAGAGCGGGGCGGGGCTGGAGGACCGAGCGGGCGGCGGGTCCTCCAACCAATCGGAGTGTGTGAGGGGCGGGGCTTGAACTTTAAACCTGAACAACAGAAGGTGAGCTGAGCATGCGCGGACCTTGGCAGCTGCCGCTGACACATCAGGTGAGAGAGCTCAGGGAGCGGGTTAATAAACCCCGGGGGGACGCGGGCTGCACACACCCCGAGTGCGGACCCAGGCCCCATTATTAAAACTCTCAACATTATCCGCCCACCGCTTCCCGGTTTCTCCCGATTCGCTCAGCAAAGGGGCCCCGCGCCAAACTCCAGGACAGACAGGAAGTCAGGGAGCGTCTGTAAATGGAGGAGAAATGGTGACTGGTCAGGGAGCGTCTGTAAATGGAGGAGAAATGGTGACTGGTCAGGGAGCGTCTGTAAATGGAGGAGAAATGACTCAGTATTTTGGGGAGTTAGTTTGTGTGAACAAATATATCAGTGATTTCAATGAGACTCTTTCTGTGTCCCAGCTCCTGTAAATACTGGCTGTAAAGGGGCCGGACTCTCAGGAGGCTCCACACCGCTGGCTGCTCGTGTGTCAGTGATCTCCCATCAGATTAATGTGCTTCTGCTGTGTGTGTCTTTAATAAAGCGCCCGAAGCCCTCACTGTAACACTCTCATGTATCCCACCTGCAGTGTAATGTCCGTGCTGTGTGCTTCCTGTCCAATATCCCCCTGATCCCTGGCTCTCCTGTTACACCAACTCGGTACAATGGGACAAGAAGTGACAGCTCAAGAGATGCCCACATCAGGGATGGAATGAACAGCTTCAGACATGTGGAATGTTAATCTTACATGATGTGTGAGATGCTGAGTACCTATCCAACATTTCACCACCACACCTTTTAAATAGTTTTTTCAATCTGCCTCTTCTGAAACCTTTGATTCGGGCCGGTGGTCCAGTCCCCAGAAGGACTGTGCATTCGGTCAAATTCCCAGAGAGTTCACACATAGATTGGGCACAGAGGTCACACATTGGACAGCAACTGATGAGTGCAGAACTGAACCGAGCCAGAGTCAGCACCTTCAGGGGAGGAGAGGGAGGGGAACCAGTGAGTGTAGAACTGAACCCAGCCAGAGTCAGCACCTTCAGGGGAGGAGAGGGAGGGGAACCAGTGAGTGTAGAACTGAACCCAGCCAGAGTCAGCACCTTCAGGGGAGGGAGAAAATTCGACTGTCAGGAAAAATGTTGGAGGTGGTGCAATGGGTTTGTATTTCAGCACAGTGAGGAGGGAGAGTGTTTGGGACAGGGATTAACAGCTTTGGGGAAGAAGAGAGGAAAGAATGTTCCATAGAAACTAGAATTGTCTGTTCTGAATTTCGATTCTGTACTTACAGTGATGACTTTTGTAAATTCCCTTTACAGGGTATTAGAAGGGAAGGATTTGCAGACGGGAAACTTAAACCAAACATCACGTCAAGATCTGACAGAGTCACTCAATTCATCAGGACCTAAATATAATTGGCCTTTGAATGTGGAAAGAGAAATGTTTGTCTGAATCTTTACACAGCCTGAAAAACCATTCACAGCGGGGAGAAACCGTACACGTGTTCAATGTGTGGACGAGGCTTCAACTGATCGTCCAACCTGGAGAGACACAAGGACACCCTCACCATGGAGAAACCGTGGAAATGTAGGGACTGTGGGAAGGGGTTCAGTTACCCGTCTGAGCTGGAAATTCATCATCGCACTCACACTGGGGATTGGCCGTTCACCTGCTCCGTGTGTGGGAAGGGATTCACTCAGTCATCCACCCTGCTGACACACCAGCGAGTTCACACTGGAGCGAGACCATTCACGTGCATTGAATGTGGGAAGGGATTCAGTCAGTCATCCCACCTTCTGAGGCACCATTGTATTCACACAGAGGACAAATCTTTTAAATGTTCTGACTGTGATAAGAAGTATAAAAGCAAAAATGATCTGCAGAACCACCAACGCATTCACATTGGGGAGAGGCCGTTCATCTGCTCCGTGTGTGGAAAGAGATTCACTCAGTCATCCACCCTGCTGAGACACCAGCGAGTTCACACTGGGGAGAGGCCATTCACCTGCTCTGAGTGTGGGAAGGGATTCACTTTGTCATCCAACCTGTTTAATCATCAGCGAGTTCACACTGGGGAGAAGCCGTTCACCTGCTCCGTGTGTGGGAAGGGATTCACTCAGTCATCCAACCTGCTGAGACACCAGCAAGTTCACCAGTGATTGCAGGGGTTGGATGCTGCTGTTAACTACATCCAGAACTGAATTATTTTCACTCTGACAGTTGGGGTTTGTTTCTGCTTATGTTAATAAACCCTATAACTGGAGATTAATATTCTGTATAAATATTTAATAAATCATCTTTGTTCCAAACACAGTGTGTCGAATATTTGATTTCTGCATGATAAGAGGAGACTAATTGATGTTCTGACACCGAGTGTTCCATTTTTGGGCCTTTTCTTACTCTGGATTAATTCAGTTCACATCTAGTTCACCTTCTACCACATCAAATCCCAAGCTTGTTCCATTTGATTACATGGCTTGTGGGTGTCATAGGCTGAGCTGTAGTGTCTCACTTACACTCATCTGAAATTCCTTTGAACCACCCCTTTATAGAACTAGCTTGCATGAGAGTTGAAATCTGTTATTTGCTGTATTAATTATCACTTTTTTGGATCCGATTTATTAAAAGTCCTCCTCACATACTGCATGTGGTAGTCTTTGAAATGTTCTGATCTTTGTAACTGTCCTTGCTGATTTTGATGGTCTTGTTGATTTAATCTCTTGTTACTAACATACCTTGCACTATTTCTTTAATTGAGATAATTGTTTCAAATACTTCCTTTATCAGGTCTTTAGCTCCTCCATTGATCCCTGTCAATAATCCTTGGTTAGGGGCTGGGGTTAGGGTGTAGGTTTAGGGGTTAGTGGTTGAGGCTAGTAGTTATTGGTTAAGATTGGGGTTAGTGGTTTGGGGTAGTTGATAGAATATTAGGCTTAGGAGATAGTGATTAAGGTTAGTAACCACTATTGACAACGCCTGTGTGACTAGATGCGTCCTTTTTCATTCATTTTTTTAACCTCATGCAGACGTGTCACAAAACAGCCTCATGAATTGTTCATTCAAGGAATCTTCCTTCTGGCCCGAGCCCAATTTCCTCCCTTTCACATCTCGACATTTCCCACAGAAAATACATCAGGGACATTAGACTTTGGGATTTCAGGACAAGAACAGGTGGATCCAGGTGTTGCACTGGTTACATCCAATCATCAGCCTGCCTGAAAAGGGTTTCTGACAACCTGTCACCAGGCCCCACCAGTCGCCATCTGATTCCACCGTCATATCTTCATCCATTACCCGCCTTTCACCCTCACTAGAACTGGTTTCATGACCATTCCCCATACTGAGGCTCTCTGATTCCCATTTATAGTCTCAGTGTAACTGGTCCCTGGATTTGGTGTCTCAGTGTAAGTGGTCCCTGGATTTGGTGTCTCAGTGTAAGTGGTCCCTGGATTTGGTGTCTCAGTGTAAGTGATCCCTGGATTTGGTGCCTCATTGTAAGTGATCCCTGGATTTGGTGTCACAGTGTAAGTGATCCCTGGATTTGGTGCCTGATTGTAAGTGATCCCTGGATTTGGTGTCTCAGTGTACGTGGTCCCTGGATTTGGTGCCTCATTGTAAGTGATCCCTGGATTTGGTGTCTCAGTGTAAGTGGTCCCTGGATTTGGTGCCTCATTGTAAGTGATCCCTGGATTTGGTGTCACAGTGTAAGTGGTCCCTGGATTTAGTGTCACAGTGTAAGTGGTCCTTGAATTTGGTGTCACAGACAACAACAACAACTTGCATTTATATAGTGCCTTTAATGTAGTAAAACATCCCATGTTGCTTCACAGGAATGTTTTCAAACAAAATTTGACAGTGAGTCATATAAGGAGATATTAGGGCAGGTAACCAAAATCTTGGTCAAAGAGGTAGGTTTTAAGGAGCATCTTAAAGGAGGAAAGAGAGGCGGAGAGGTTTAGGGATGTCTCGGAGTGGCTGCAGGGCATTCTGGAGGGGGAGGGTGAACAGCCAGTTGTCGTGGTGCATATAGGTACCAACGATATAGGTAAAAAACGGGATGAGGTCCTAAAAGCTGAATATAGGGAGTTAGGAGGTAAATTAAAAAATAGGACCTCAAAAGGTAGTAATCTCAGGATTGCTACCAGTGCCACGTACTAGTCAGAGTAGAAATAGAAGGATATTTCAGATGAATACGTGGCTAGAAGAATGGTGCAAGGGGGAGGGATTCAAATTCCTGGGACACTGGAACCGGTTCTGGGGGAGGTGGGACCAGTACAAACTGGACGGTTTGCACCTGGGCAGGACCGGGACCGATGTCCTAGGGGGAGTGTTTGCTCGTGCTGTTGGGGAGTGTTTAAACTAAAATGGCAGGGGATTGGGAACCTGTGCAGGGAGACAGAGGAAAGGGAAGCAAGGATAGAAGCAAAAGACAGGAAGGAGAAAAGCAAAAGTGGAAGTTAGAGAAATCAAGGGTGTAAATCAAACATGGCCACAGTAAACAATAATTCGAAAAGGTCTAAGAATGTTAAAAAAAACAAGCCTGAACGTGTTTATGTCTTAATGCGAAGAGCATTCGTAATAAGGTGGATGAATTAGCTGTGCAAATAGATGTAAACGGATATGATATAATTGGGATGACCAAGGCTGGGAATTCAACATCCAGGGGTATTCAATATTCAGGAAGGACAGGCAAAAAGGAAAAGGAGGTGGGGTAGCATTGCTGGTTGAAGAGGAGATTAACACAATAGTAAGGAAGGATATTAGCTCTGATGATGTGGAATCTGTATGGGTAGAGCTGAGAAATACCAAAGGGCAGAAAACGTTAGTGGGAGTTGTATACAGACCTCCAAACAGTAATGCTGAGGTTGGGGATGGCATTAAACGGGAAATTAGAGATGCGTGCAATAAGGGCACAGCAGTTATCATGGGTGACTTTAATCTGCATATAGATTGGGCTAACCAAATTAGTTATAATACTGTGGAAGAGGAATTCCTAGAGTGTATACGGGATGGTTTCCTGGACCAATATGTCGAGGAAGCAACTAGAGATCAGGTCATCTTAGTTGGGTATTATGTAATGAGAAAGGATTAATCAGCAATCTTGTTGTGTGAGGCCCCTTGGGGAGGAGCGATCATAATATGATAGAATTCTTCATTAAGATGGAGAGTGAAGTAGTAGTTGACTCAGAGACTAGGGTCCTGAATTTAAATAAAGGAAACTACAATGGTATGAGGCGCGAGTTGGCAAGGATGGATTGGGGAATGTTACTTAAAGGGTTGATGGCGGATAGGCAATGGCAAACATTTAAAGATCGCATGGATGAACTACAGAATTTGTTCATCCCTGTTTGGCATAAAAATAAAACAAAAAAGGTGACTCAACCGTGGCTAACAAGGGAAATTAGGGATAGCATAAGATCCAAGGAGAGGACATATAAATTGGCCAGAAAAAGCAGCAAACCTGAGGATTGGGAGTAGTTTAGGATTCAGCAAAGGAGGACAAAGCGATTAATTAAGAGGGGGAAAATAGAGTATGAGAGTAAGCTTGCAAGGAACATAAAAACTGACTGTAAAAGCTTCTATAGATATGTGAAGAGAAAAAGATTGGTGAAGTCAAGCGTAGGTCCCTTGCAGTCAGAATCAGGGGAATTTATAATGGGGAACAAAGAAATGGCAGACCAATTAAATACATACTTTGGTTCTGTCTTCACAAAGGAGGACACAAATAAACTCCCAGAGATGTCGGGGAGCATAGGGTCTAATGAGAGGGAGGAACTGAATGAAATCAGTATTTGTAGGGAAATTGACGGGATTGAAGGCCGATAAATCCCCAGGGCCTGATAATCTACATCCTAGGGTACTTAAGGAAGTGGCCCTAGAAATAGTAGATGCATTGCTGGTCATCTTCCAAAATTCTATAGACTCTGGAAGAGTTCCCATGGATTGGAGGGTAGCTAATGTAACTCCACTATTTAAAAAAGGTGGGAGAGAGAAAACGGGGAATTATAGACCAGTAAACCTGACATCAGTAGTGGGGAAAATGTTAGAGTCCATTATAAAAGATGTAATAGCAGAGCACTTGGAAAACAGTGACAGGATCGGACAAAGTCAACATGGATTTACAAAAGGTAAATCATGCTTGACTAATCGACTGGAATTTTTTGAGGATGTAACTGGTAGAATAGATAAGGGAGAACCAGTGGATGTGGTGTATTTGGACTTTCAGAAGGCTTTCGATAAGGTCCCGCATAAGAGATTAGCGTGCAAAGTTAAAGCACATGGGATTAGGGGTAAGGTACTGACTTGGACAGAAAACTGGTTGGCAGACAGGAAGCAAAGAGTTGGAATAACCAGGTCTTTTTCCGAGTGGCAGGCAGTGACTAGTGGGGTACCACAGGGATCGGTGCTAGGACCCCAGTTATTCACAAAATATATTAATGATCTAGACGAGGGAACTAGATGTAATATCTCCAAGTTTGCAGACAACACAAAGCTGGGTGGGCGTGTGTGCTGTGAGGAGGATGCAGAGAAACTCCAGTATGATTTGGACAGGTTGGGTGATTGGGCAATGCATGGCAGATGCAGTATAATGTGGATAAATGTGAGGTTATCCACTTTGGTGGCAAAAACAGGAAGGCAGATTATTATCTGAACGGCAATAGATTGGGAAAAGGGGAAGTGCAACGAGACCTGGGTGTCCTTGTGCACCAGTCGCTGAAGGTAAGCATGCAGGTGCAGCAGGCGGTTAAGAAGGCAAATGGTATGTTGGCCTTCATAGCGAGAGGATTCGAGTACAGGAGCAAGGATGTCTTGCTGCAGTTGTATAGGGTCTTGGTGAGACCACACCTTGAGTATTGTGTGCAGTTTTGGTCGCCTTATCTGAGGAAGGATGTTCTTGCCATGGAGGGAGTGCAGCGAAGATTCACCAGACTGATACCTGGGATGGCAGGAATGACGTATGAAGAGAGATTGGGTCAATTAGGCTTATATTTGCTGGAGTTTAGAAGAATGAGAGGGGATCGCATTGAAACTTATAAAATTCTAACAGGACTAGACAGACTAGATGCAGGAAGGATGTTCCCGATGGCGGGGGAGTCCAGAATCAGGGGTCACAGTAAGGGGTAAGCCATTTAGGACTGAGATGAGGAGGAATTTCTTCACCCAGAGAGTGGTGAACCTGTGGAATTCTCTACCACAGAAGGCAGTTGAGGCCAATTCATTAAATATATTCAAGAAGGAGATAGATATATTTCTTAAGGCTAAAGGGATCAAGAGATATGGGGAGAAAGCAGGGACAGGGTACTGAATTTGGATGATCAGCCATGATCTCATTAAATAGCGGAGCAGGCTCGAGGGGCCGAATGGCCCACTCCTGCTCCTATCTTCAATGTTTCTATGAATTCCAGAGCTTGACAACATAGGAGCAGGAGGAGACCATTCAGCCCCTCGAGCCTGCTCTGCCATTCAATGAGATCGTGGCTGATCTGTGACCTAACTCCACACACCCGCCTTTGCCCCATATCCCTTAATACCTGTGGTTAACAAAAATCTATCAATCTCAGATTTAAAATTAACAATTGATCTAGCATCAATTGCCGTTTGCGGAAGAGAGTTCCAAACTTCTACCACCCTTTGTGTGTAGAAGTGTTTCCTAACTTCACTCCTGAAAGGTCTGGCTCTAATTTTTAGACTATGCCCCCGAGTCCTAGAATCCCCAACCAGCAGAAATAGTTTCTCTCTATCTACCCTATCTGTTCCCCTTAATATCCTGAAAACTTCAATCAAATCAACCCTTAACCTTCTAAATTCCAGGGAATACAACCCTAATTTGTGTAATCTCTCCTTGTAATTTAACCCCTGGAATCCAGGTATCATTCTGGTAAACCTGCGCTGCACTCCCCTCCAAGGCCAACATATCCTTCCTAAGGTGTGGTGCCCAGAACTGCTCACAGTACTCCAGGTGTGGTCTAACCAGGGCTTTGTACAGCTGCAGCATAACTTCTACCCCCTTGTATTCTAGTCCTCGAGATATAAAGGCCAGCATTCCATTAGCCTTTTTGATTATTTTCTGTACCTGTTCATGACATTTTAATGATCTATGTACCTGGATCCCCAAGTCTCTTTGGACCTCCACTGTTTCTAGCTTTTCACCATTTGGACAGTACTCTGTTCTCTCCTTTTTAGGTCCAAAGTGGATGAAACATAGAAACATAGAAACATAGAGACTAGGAGCAGGAGTAGGCCATTCGGCCCGTCGAGCCTGCTCCACCATTCAATACGATCATGGCTGATCATCCAAATCCAGTACCCTGTCCCTGCTTTCTCACACAGCATCCCCATCGAGCCTGCACCGACACATATCCCACCCTATCCCCGTAACCCCACGTATTAATTCCCCCTAACATATCCCATCCTATCCCCGTAACCCCACATATTTAATCCCCCCCTAACACTAAGGGTCAATTTATCATAGCCAAATCAACCTAACCCGCACATTTTTGGACTGTGGGAGGAAACCGGAGCACCCGGAGGAAACCCACGCAGACACGGGGAGAATGTGTAAACTCCACACAGACAGTCACCCGAGGCCAGATTCGAACCCGGGTCCCTGGCGCTGTGAGGCACCAGTGCTAACCACTATGCCACCGTGTTGCCCTCACATTTGCCTGCATTGAAATCCATTTGCCACAGTTTTGCCCATTCACTTAATCTATTAATATCTTTGTAATTTTATGCTTCCATCTACACTGCCTACAATGCCACCTATCTTTGTGTCAATGGCAACTTGGATATGTGGCTTTCTATCCCATCATCTAAGTCATTAATAAATACGGTGAATAGTTGAGGCCCCAACACAGATCCTTGCTGGACAGCGTTAGTCACATCCTGCCAATTAGAGTACCTGCCCATTATCCCCACTCTCTGTCTCCCGCTACTCAGACCATTCCATGGGCTTCACCTTTAGCTAACAGACTCTTATGAGGGACTTTATCAAATGCCTCCTGGAAGTCCATATAAATAATATCCATAGACATTCCCCTGTCTACTTCAGTCACCTCTTCAAAAAGTTCAATCAGGTTCAGCAGGCATGACCTACCTTTCACAAATCCCTGCTGGCTCTCTCTGATCAGCTGAAAATTTTCGAGGTGTTTAGTCACCCTATCCTTAATTATAGGCTCTAGTAGTTTCCCCACAACAGATGTTTGACTAACTGGCCTCTAATTCCCCGGTTTCCCTCTCTCACCTTTCTGAAATAGCGGAGTGACTTGCACAATTTTCAAATCTGACGAAATGGTTACCAAAATCAAGAGAACTTTGGAAGATTATAGTTTGGGCATCAGCAATGTTCTCACCTACTTCCTTTAAAACCCTGGCTTGGAAACCATCTGGTCCTGGCGGTTTGTTACTCTTTAGTGCCATTATTTTCTTTGTTATTTTGGTGAGTCCCCGTCCCTGATTCAATATTAGATTCCTTGGGATGTCCGGCCTGCTGTCCTCTTCCACTCTGTCAATACTGACACAAAATAATTATTCAACATGGCCGCCATTTCCTTATTTTCATTTACAATATCACCATTATCAGTTTTCAAGGGGCCCACATTACTCCTGACCACCCTCTTTTTCCTAATATAATTGTAATAAAAATTGTGTTGATTTTGATAACCCTTACAAGTTTCTTTTCATACTCCCTTTTTGTAGTTCTTACTGTCTGTTTTGTCACCCTTTGTTGTTCTTTGTATTTCTCCCATTCACCAGGATTTGTGCTATTTATTGCATTTTTGTGTACTTTTTCTTTTAGTTTTATGTTGTCCCTTCTCTCTCTAGTCATCCATGGCTGGTTTTTTTGGGCAAGTAGAGCTCTTGCCCCTCAGGGGTATAAGCTGGTTCTGTATCACGTTAGATTATTTTTTGAACACCTCCCACTGATCTTCTGCTGTTTTACCCATTAACAGATTTGCCCAGTTTACTGTGGACAGTCTCGGTCTCATCCTGTTGAAGTTGCCCTGAACTAACACTAGAATCTTAGTAGCTGTTTCGCGTTTCTCCCTTTCAAACATAATGTGGAACTCGATCATGTTATGATCGCTGTTAGATAAATGTTCACGCACCGTGAGGCTGTTGACTAAATCTGGCTCATTACTAAATCTAATATGGCCTGCCCCCTTGTTGGTTCTAGAACATATTGTTGCAGAAAATTATTCTGAACACATGCAAGAAATTCGCCAGAGATGACGATAGAGACGAAAGTGCCGTTTGCCCCTCTCAGTGTGGCCCTGAAGGACTGTGTCCAGGCTGAAGTTCTGTTCCCGCCGTACGATCCTCCCCCAGATTGTCCTTTCTGAGCTCCAGCCAGGTGATGCTAAACACTCAGGTGGGAAAGACAAAAATCTGCAACAATGTGTTTAAAACAAAGCTGATTTATTTGACATATATCCAGAATATTAATAACCCCTATAACTGGGCTGGAGTTTAACATCAGCAGAAACAAACCCCAACTGTCAGAATGAACATAGAAACATAGAAACATAGAATCTAGGAGCAGGAGTAGGCCATTCGGCCCGTCGAGCCTGCTCCACCATTCAATACGATCATGGCTGATCATCCAAATCCAATACCCTGTCCCTGCTCCAATCCCCACAGTACACATATCCCACCTTACCCCCGTAACCCCACGTATTTAATTCCCCCTAACATATCCCAATAACCCCACATATTTAATCCCCCCCTAACACTAAGGGTCAATTTGTCATAGCCAAATCAACCTAACCCGCACATCTTTGGACTGTGGGAGGAAACCGGAGCACCCGGAGGAAACCCACGCAGACACGGGGAGAATGTGCAAACTCCACACAGACAGTCACCCGAGGTCAGATTCGAACATGGTTCAGACCTGGATGTAGAATTTCAAATTCAGTTTGACGGTGAGAAACTTGGGTCTGAAACTAGTGTCCTAAACTTAAATAAAGGCAATTACAAGGGTATGAGGACAGAGTTGGCTAAAGTGGACTGGAAAATAGATTAAAGGGTAATACGGTAGATCAGCAGTGGCAGGCATTTAAGGAGATATTTCATAAATCTCAGCAAAGGTATATTCCAGTGAGAAAGAAAGGCTCTACAAGAAGGATGCACCATCCGTGGCTAACTAAGGAAGTTAAGGATGGTATCAAATTGAAAGAAAAGGCATACAATGTTGCGAAGATTAGTGGTAGGCCAGAGGATTGGGACATTTTTAGAAACCAGCAAAGGATGACTAAAAAAATTATAAAAGAGGGAGAAGATAGAGTATGAGAGTAAACTAGCAAATAATATAAAAACAGACAGTAAGAGCTTCTACAGGTATATAAAAAGGGAGTAGCTAAAGTAAACGTTGGTCCATTAGCGGATGAGACTGGGGAATTAATAATGGGAAATAGAGAAAAGGCAGAGACTCTAAACAATTATTTTGGATCGGTCTTCACGGTAGAAGACACTAAAAGCATCCCAATAATAATAGATAATCAAGGGGCTAGAGGGAGGGAGGAACTTAAAACAATCTCTATCACTAGAGAAAAAGTACCAGGCAAACTAATGGGGCTAAAGGCCGACAAGTCCCCTGGACCTGATGGATCCTAGGGTCTTAAAAGAAGTGGCTGCAGAGATAGTGGATGCGTTGGTTGTAATCTACCAAAATTCCCTGGACTCTGGAGAGATGCCAGCAGATTGTAAGATTGTAAAACCGCAAATGTAACACCACTATTCAAGAAAGGAGGGAGACAGAAAGCAGGAAACTATAGGCCAGTTAACCTAACATCTGTCATTGGGAAAATGCTGGAATCCATTATTAAGGAGGTAATAGCAGGACATTTAGAAAATCATAAGGCAATTAAACAGAGTCAACATGGTTTTATGAAAGGGAAATCGTGTTTGACAAATTTGCTAGAGTTCTTTGAGGATGTAACAAACAGGGTGGATAAAGGGGAATCAGTAGATGTAGTGTATTTGGATTTCCAGAAGGCATTCGATAAGGTGCCACATAAAAGGTTACTGCACAAGATAAGAGCGCACGGGGTTGGGGGTAATATATTAGCATGGATAGAGGATTGGCTAACTAACAGAAAACAGAGAGTCGGGATAAATGGGTCATTTTCCGGTTGGCAATCAGTAACTAGTGGGGTGCCACAGGGATCAGTGCTGGGGCCTCAACATTTTACAATCTATATTAATGACTTGGATGAAGGGACTGAGTGTACTGTAGCCAAATTTTCTGATGATACAAAGATAGGTGGGTTAGCAAGTTGTGAGGAGGACACAAAGAGTCTGCAAAGGGACATAGACAGGTTAAGTGAGTGGGCAAAAATTTGGCAGATGGAGTATAATGTGGGAAAATGTGAGGTTATCCACTTTGGAAGGAAGAATGAAAGAAAAAGCAAATTATTATTTAAATGGAGTGAGACTACAAAATGCTGCGGTACAAAGGGATCTGCGGGTCCTAGTACATGAAACACAAAAAGTTAGCATGCAGGTACAGCAAGTAATTAGGAATGCTAATGGAATGTTGGCCTTTATTGAAAGGGGTATGGAGTATAAAAGTAGAGAAGTTTTGATGCAACTTTACAGGGCGCTGATGAGACCGCACCTGGAGTACTGCGTACAGTTTTGGTCTCCATATTTAAGGAAGGATATACTTGCATTGGAGGCAGTGCAGAGAAGGTTCACGAGGTTGATTCCTGGGATGAAGGGGTTATCTTATGAGGAAAGGTTGAGCAGGTTGGGCCGATACTCATTGGAGTTTAGAAGAATGAGAGCTGATCTTATTGAAACATATAAGATTCTGAGGGGGATTGACGATGGATGCAGAGAGGATGTTTCCACTCGTGGGGTATCTAGAACTAGGGGGCATAGTTTCAGAATAAGGGGTCACCCATTTAAGAAGGAAATGAGGAGGAATTTCTTCTCTCAGAGGGTCGTGAATCTTTGGAATTCTCTACCCCAGGGAGCTGTGGAGGCGGAGTCAGTGAATATCTTCAAGGCGGAGATTGACAGACATTTGAACTATAAGGGAGTCAAGGGGTGTGGGGAGAGAGCGGGAAAGTGGTGTTGAGGCCTAGATTGGATCAGCCATGATCTTATTGAATGGCGAAGTAGGCTCGAGGGACTGATTGGCCTGCTCCTGCTCCTGTTTCTTATGTTCTTATATAAACAACAGCAATAACAGCAGAATCCAACCCCTGTAGTCATATGTGAACTCGCTGGTGTGTCAGCAGGTTGGATGACTGAGTGAATCCCTTCCCACACATGGAGCAGATGAATGGCCTCTCCCCAATGTGAAGTCGCTGGTGTGTCCGCAGGTTAGAGTGATGTGTGAATCCCTTCCCACACATGGAGCAGATGAATGGCCTCTCCCCCAGTGTGAAGTCGCTGGTGTGTCCGCAGAATGGCCTCTCCCCCAGTGTGAAGTCGCTGGTGTGTCCGCAGGCTGGAGTGATGTGCGAATCCCTTCCCACACACGGAGCAGGTGAACGACCTCTCCCCAGTGTGAACTCGCTGGTGTGTCAAAAGGTCAGATGAACTAGTGAATCCCTTCCCACACACGGAGCAGGTGAAAGGCCTCTCCCCAGTGTGAACGCGCTGATGTGCCAGCAGGTGGGATGACAGAGTGAATCCCTTCCCACACACGGAGCAGGTGAACGGCCTCTCCCCGGTGTGATTGCGTCGATGAGTTTCCAGCTGGGACGGGTAATTGAATTCTTTCCCACAGTCCCCACATTTCCAGGGTTTCTCCGTGGTGCGGGTGTCCTTGTGTCTCTCCAGGTTGGATGATCGGTTGAAGCCTCGATCACACACAGAACACGTGTACGGTTTCTCCCCGCTGTGAACGGTGCAATGTTTTTTCAGGCTGTGAAACTGGTTAAAACATTTCTCATTCTATATTCAAAGGCCGGTGTTATTCAGGTCCTGTGAATCGAGTGACTCTGTCAGATCTTGAAGTGATGTTTGGGTTGAGTTTCCTGTCTGCAAGTCCTCCCCTTCTAACATCCTGAAAACGGAGTTTACAAAAGGCATCATTGTAAGTACAGGATAGAAATTCAGAACAGACAATTCTAGTTTCTGTGGAACATTGTTTGTTCTCTACTCCTAAAGCTGTAAATCTCGGTCCCACACACTCTCCCTCCTCCCTCTCCTGAAAAAAATCCCCATAGTATTTTCCTCCACTCCCAGTTTTTTCACTCACCTGACTCTGTCACTAAACCAAGGCTTCAGAAGAGAAATTGAAGAAACTATTTAAAAGAAGGTGTGGTGGTGAAATGTTGGGCGGGTGCTCAGCATCTCACACACAGTGCAAGAGTAACATTCGACATGTGTGAAACTGTTCATTCTGTCCCTGATGTGGGCATCTCTTGAGCTGGCACTTCTTGTCCCATTGTACCGAGTTGGTGCAACAGGAGAGCCAGGGATCAGGGGGATATTGGACAGGAATGACATTACACTGCAGGTGGGATGTGTGAGAGTGTTACAGTACGGGCTTCGGGCACTTTATTAAACACACACACAGCAGATGCACATTAATCATAGAAACATAGAAGATAGGAGCAGGAGTAGGCCATTCGGTCCCTCGAGCCTGCTCCGCCATTCAATGCGATCATGGCTGATCATCCAAATTCAGTACCCTGTCCCTGCTTTCTCCCCATATCCCTTGATCCCAATAGCCTTAAGAAATATATCTAACTCCTTCTTGAATATATTTAATGAATTGGACTCAACTGTCTTCTGTGGTAGAGAATTCCACAGGTTCACCACTCTCTGGGTGAAGAAATTCCTCCTCATCTCAGTCCTAAATGGCTTACCCCTTATCCTTAGACTGTGACCCCTGGTTCTGGACTCCCCCACCATCGGGAACATCCTTCCTGCATCTAGTCTGTCTAGTCCTGTTAGAATTTTATAAGTTTCAATAAGATCCCCTCTCATTCTTCTGCAGTCTAGTGAATACAAGCCCAATCGTCCCAATCTCTCTTCATACGTCATTCCTGCCATCCCAGGTATCAGTCTGGTAAATCTTCGCTGCACTCCCTCCATGGCAAGAACATCCTTCCTCAGATAAGTGACCAAAACTGCACACAATACTCAAGGTGTGGTCTCACCAAGGCCCTGTACAACTGCAGCAAGACACCCTTGCTCCTGTACTCGAATCCTCTCGCTATGACGGCCAACATACCATTTGCCTTCTTAACCACCTGCTGCACCTGCATGCTTACCTTCAGCGACTGGTGCACAAGGACACCCAGGTCCCGTTGCACTTCCCCTTTTCCCAATCTATTGCCGTTCAGATAATAATCTGGCTTCCTGTTTTGCCACCAAAGTGGATAACCTCGCATTTATCCACATTATACTGCATCTGCCATGCATCTGCCCAATCACCCAACCTGTCCAAATCATACTGGAGTTTCTCTGCATCCTCCTCACAGCACACCACCCAGCTTAGTGTCGTCTGCAAACTTGGAGATATTACATCTAGTTCCCTCGTCTAGATCATTAATATATATCAGATGGGAGATCACTGACACACGAGCAGCCAGCGGTGTGGAGACTCCTGAGAGTTCGGCCCCTTTACAGCCAGTATTTACAGGAGCTGGGGCACGGAAAGAGTCTCATTAAAATCACTAATATATTTGTTCACACAAACCAACCCCACAAAATACTGAGTCATTTCTCCTCCATTTACAAACACTCTCTGACCAGCCTCCATTTACAGATGCTCCCTGACCAGTCACCATTTCTCCTCCATTTACAGACAGCTCCCTGACCAGTCACCATTTCTCCTCCATTTACAGACGCTCCCTGACCAGTCACCATTTCTCCTCCATTTACAGACGCTCCCTGACCAGTCACCATTTCTCCTCCATTTACAGACGCTCCCTGACCAGTCACCATTTCTCCTCCATTTACAGACGCTCCCTGACCAGTCACCATTTCTCCTCCATTTACAGACGCTCCCTGACCAGTCACCATTTCTCCTCCATTTACAGACGCTCCCTGACCAGTCACCATTTCTCCTCCATTTACAGATGCTCCCTGACTTCCTGTCTGTCCCGGAGTTTGGCGCGGGTCCCCTTTGCTGAGCGAATCGGGAGAAACCGGGCGGATAATGTTGGGTGTTTTAATAATGGGGCCTGGGGCCGCACTCGGGGTGTGTGCAGCCCGCGTCCCCCCGGGGTTTATTAACCCGCTCCCTGAGCTCTCTCACCTGATGTGTCAGCGGCTGCTGCCAAGGTCCGCGCATGCTCAGCTCACCTCCTGTTGTTTAGGGTTAAAGGTCAGGCCCCGCCCCTCACACACTCCGATTGGTTGGAGGACCCGCCGCCCGCTCGGTCCTCCAGTCCCGCCCCACTCTTCCTATTGGTCCGGAGCCCCCGTCAATCACCCGGGCAGTGTGAGCTGAGCATGCGCGGACCTTGGCAGCAGCCGCTGACACATCAGGTGAGAGAGCTCAGGGAGCGGGTTAATAAACCCCGGGGGGACGCGGGCTGCACACACCCCGAGTGCGGCCCCAGGCCCCATTATTAAAACACTCAACATTATCCGCTTCACAAACACCCGGGGTGGGCCTCAGGCCCCGAACAAGAGCCTCCGGGCCGGGCGTTTGCCCCGAGCGGGGCGGCAGCTGCGGGGCTTTCTCCCGGTGACAGGCCCGGGTTAACGGCCGCCATCTTGACAGGCTCAGGGGGCAGCAGGGCGCATGCGCGGCCCCCTTGGCCAGGAACCAGGAGGAGAGAATCTTGGCAATTTCTATCCTGGACTCACAGTCATGGCTTTTGGAAACTCCTTTTACAGGCTGTGAGAAGGGCAGCATTTACACACCGCAAACTCAAACCAAACATCACATCAAGATCTGACAGAGTCACTCCATTCATCAGGACCTGAATATCATCGGCCTTTGAATGTGGAAGGAGAAATGTTTGTCTCTTCTGTCTGTGGGAAAAGATTTCAAACATCAGTGTGACTGGAAAAGCACCGAGACACACTCACCCGAGTGAGAGTGTTCCAGTGCACTGACTGTGGAAAGAGCTTTAACCAGTTACACAGCCTGAAAAAACATCGCACCGTTCACAGTGGGGAGAAACCGTACACGTGTTCTGTGTGTGGACGAGGCTTCAACTGATCGTCCAACCTGGAGAGACACAAGGACACCCGCACCATGGAGAAACCGTGGAAATGTGGGGACTGTGGGAAGGGATTCAATTACCCATCTGAGCTGGAAACTCATCGACGCACTCACACTGGGGAGAGGCCGTTCACCTGCTCCGAGTGTGGGAAGGGATTCACTCAGTCATCCAGCCTCTATACACACCAACGAGTTCATACTGGAGAGCGGCCATTCACCTGTATTGAATGTGGGAAGGGATTTAATGCTTTATCAAACCTCCTGACACACCAGCGAGTTCACACTGATAAGAGACCTTTTAAATGTTCTGACTGTGAGAAGAGCTTTAAAAGCACAAAGGATCTGTTGACACACCAACGAGTTCACACTGGGGAGAGGCCATTCACCTGCTCCATGTGTGGGAAGGGATTCACTCAGTCATCCCACCTTCTGACACATCAACTTGTTCACTCTGATAACAAACCTTTTAAATGTTCTGACTGTGAGAAGAGCTTTAAAAGTAAAAAGGATTTATTGACACACCTACGCACCCACACTGGGGAGAGGCCGTTCACTTGCTCCGTGTGTGGGAAGGGATTCACTTGTTCGTCCCACCTTCTGACACACCAACTTGTTCACTCTGATAAGAGACCATTTCAATGTTCTGACTGTGAGAAGAGCTTTAAAAGCAAACAGCACCTGCTGAAACACCAACACACTCACACTGGGGAGAGGCCGTTCATCTGCTCCATGTGTGGGAAGGGATTCACCCGATCATCCCACCTGTTGAGACACCAGCGAGTTCACACTGGGGAGAGGCCGTTCATGTGCACTGAGTGTGGGAAGGGATTCACTGATTTATCCGACCTTCTGACACACCAGCGAGTTCACACAGGGGAGAGACCGTTCACCTGCTCTGTGTGTGGGAAGGGATTCACTCAGTCATCCCACCTCACCGCACACCAACATGTTCACACTGATGAGAGACCTTTTAAATGTTATGACTGTGAGAAGAGCTTTAAAAGCACAAGTGGTCTGCTGAAACACCAACGCACTCACACTGGGGAGAGGCCGTTCACCTGCTCCGTGTGTGAGAAAAGATTCACTCATTCATCCAACCTGCTGACACACCAACGAGTTCACACTGGAGAGAGGCCGTTCACCTGCTCCACGTGTGGGAAGGGATTCACGGATTCCTACAACCTGCTGGCACACCAACCTGTTCACACTGGGGAGTGGCCGTTTACCTGCTCCATGTGTGGGAAGGGATTCACTGATTCATCCAACCTGCTGACACACCAGCGAGTTCACACCGGGGAGAGGCCGTTCACCTGCTCCGTGTGTGGGAAGGGATTCACTCAGTCATCCTCCTTACTGAGACACCAGCGAGTTCACGACCGACTGCAGGGGTTGGATTCTGCTGTTGTTGCTGCTGTTAACCACATCCAGGACTGAACCATGTTCACTCTGACAGTTGGGGTTTGTTTCTGCTGATGTTAATAACCCTATAACTGGGCTGGAGATTAATATTCTGGATAAATGTCAAATAAATCAGCTTTGTTTCAAACACACTTTGTGTCGAGTCTGTGATGACTCCATGATAAGAGGAGACTAATTGATGTCCTGTTACTGACTGCTCCATTTTTGGGCCGTTTCTCCTTTCTTACTCTGGATTATTTCGGTTCTGATCTAATTGGCCTTCTACCATCCTGGGAGTCCCACGATACAACGATAATGGAGTTGTTGACTAATCACAGCGATCAATCTCTATCAATGAGTCTACAACAGACCCAGACATGAGGCGAGGAAAACCCCAGTGGTGGAGAGCTTTAGGAGCCATCGGACCAAAGTCACCTCTTCCTCCCGAGCATTCTACACTTACCACACGTCATGTCTCAAATTACTCACACACTGTGTCCCAAAATCTTATTCCATGAATGAAATCTGTCCAATTTACATTTGAATGAATCAACACTAACTGCTTCCACCGTCTCCCTAGGGAGCCTGTCCCATAGATTGACCACTCACTCACTGAAATATTGTTTCCACAGATTGGGTTTGAATTTACCCCCTTCAAGCGCAGGCCGTGTCCTCTGGTTCTACTGTTCTGGACAGGGTGAAATAACTTGTCGTGCTCGACATTATCCAGTCCCTTTAGAATCCTCAAAACAGCAATCCTATCACCTCTCCACCTTCTCTTTCCAGTGTGAACAGGCCCAGTTTACATAACCTGGACATGTTGGCTCGATACTCAGTTAAATTCTGACACAAACCCTTTGATGCTTCTTAAATTGCATTAACCGACACTTCACAGAATCCTAGAATGATACAGCACAGAAGGAGGCCATTCGGCCCATCGTGCCTGTGCGGCTCTCTGAAAGAGCCATCCAATTACAAAAGCAAAATACTGCGGATGCTGGAAATCTGAAATAAAGAGAGAAAATGCTGGAAATCCTCAGCAGGTCAGGCAGTGTCTGTGGAGAGAGAAACAGAGTTAATGTTTCAGGTCACAGACCTTCGGTCAGAACCTTTCATCACACATTATAATTTAATGTATTACTCACTCTGGTTTAAGCTTATATTGTGGTTAATAACGGCAAACTCTGTTGTTTCTCCTGATCTGATTACAGTTTCCAACCAGTCGATTCAGTGGAATGTCCTATCAGTGTTGCCATGGCGACCTGTCTGCAGTGAAACGCCTGTTTGACTTCTTGAAAGTGCAAAGTATCTGCTGACACACCAACACACTCACACTGGGGAGAGGCCGTTCACCAGCTCTGTGTGTTGGAAGGGATTCAGTCTATCATCCAACTTGCGGACACACCAGCGAGTTCACAAGTGACTGCGGGGTTAGATTCTGCTGTTATTGCTGCTGTTAATCACATCCAGGACTGAACCATGTTCATTCTGACAGTTGGGGTTTGTTTCAGCTGATGTTAGTAACCCCTATAACTGGGCTGGAGTTTAATCTGTATCAATGTCAAATAAATGAGCTTTGTTTCACACACACGCAGTGTGTCGAGTCCTTGATATCTCGACAATAGGATGAGCTGATTGAGGACTTGTTACAAACTGAGTGGAATCCATCTGAGAACTGAGTTCCCACAACTTGTTAAAAGATGGATCTACAAGATGTCCAAGTCTGACAGGACAGAAAATTCTATTATATCACAGGGTCCACTTCAACCATCCAGGGCAGTGAGTCCCTGTAACATTGGATTTTAACCTATGGGAAATATTCTGATAATCTGTTATTGTCACGGGGCAAAGCAGCATTGTTACTTTAACATCAGTTTAATCAAACTCAATGGACAATCCGATCTCCAAAGGGAAACGTCTCCTTAAAGCTGACAGTGTCGGCAGTTCTGCAGCTCATTTCTCAGTGTGAGCGTGTCAGAATGAAAAGCTTTAACAACAGCCGATGTTTCACAAAGGGAGACCTCACCAGACCAAAGGCCATTGGTGGAATTTAATGGGCTGTTTGTGTCACTGGGCTACAGGAGGCCATTTTTAACCGAAGGAAAACTGGTCACAGCAAACAGAGAGTTTAACAGACTGTCCCTGGTCCACTCGAACCCCCACCTTCTCTCTCTCTCACTATTTATGGGCACTGCTGCAGTAATTGCTCCTCTGACCTTTCCTCTCTTGTCCCTCCTACACCCCTAATACACGGCCCGACACAATCTCCCTCCCCCTACATCCTCACTGTGCTGGAATCCACACCAGTCTCCCCATCTGCTCCTTGTTCTCTCCCTGGATCCTAAAACTACTGAACTCACTCTTCCCCTCCTGAAGTCTACAGGCTCTGAAACTGAAGCTTGGTGTCCCTCAGTCCTGACTCCTTGATTTACCTCCCCTTCTCTCCTCCTCTTTCCCCCTTGGTTGTGTTCCACACTCTGGGCCTTGGGCCTTGCCCGGGGATTCTCAGTATGAACAGGTGGGATGTGTTTGGAGACAGGGTGTCTCCACTCTCCACCTTTAAAGGGACAAGGAGACGACCAGCTGGGCTGAATGGCCCTGCTTTATGACATCACTGCAGTGCCTAGCAACCAACCTCCCTGAGCCCTGCTCATTATGGGCTGGGTTTAGCTCAGTGCTGTTACAGGAAGGGAAACAGGAGCAGGATTCGCCCCGTGTGGAGCCCAGGATTAATGGGGAGAGGTACAGGATCAATTTATACTTTATTGAGTGAGAAATGTCATTGTCCCGGACACTCCCTGTCCCTCGGTATCTGTGTCGGGGAGCGGCTGATGGGTTTACTCTGTATCTAACCCGTGCTGTACCCGACTGGAGAGTGTTTGATGCTGACACTAGGGGCTCAGCTCCATGAGCACAACATTTAACCCAAAGATGATCTGATAAACCCATCAGCTTCTCCCCTGGACACAGGTCCTGAAGGACAGGGAGTGTCTCTGATATTTTGGTCGGTGTCGTTGATCAAGTTTAAACACCTCGCTCACATCTCCTCTTACCCTGCTTTGTTCTAATGAGAAGTGCCCCAGTTTCTCTCGTCTCTCCTCCTGGGAAAGAGAAGTTCGCCTCAGTTAGAAACTCAAACAGGCGCTTCACTGCAGACAGGTCATCATGAGGAAACATTTCTTTACCCAGCGAGTTATTATGATCTGAAATGCACTGCCTGAAAGGGTGGTGGAAGCAGATTCAAGAGTAACTTTCCAAAGGGAATTGGATAAATATTTGAAGTGAAAACATTTACCGGGATATGAGGAAAGAGCAAGGGAGTGGGTCTAATTGGATAGCTCTCCCAAAGAGCTGGCACAAGCATGATGGGCCAAATGGCCACCTTTTGTGCTGTATCGTTCTCTGATTCTCTGATAACTACAGCCTCTCATCCGTGGTATAACCTCAGTGAATTTATTCTGCAGCCTCTCTGTGACCCCGACATCCTTCCTAGTGTAAGATTCCCAAAACTTATTCTAACTGCAGCCGAACCGATGGTTTTGTTTTCTACGCCCCATTTATAAAAAACCTCAGGTAACATTTTTAAACCACTTTATAAACTTGTCCTCCAACTTTTAAAGATTTGTGTATCTGATCTCCCTGTAAATTTTATAGATATTAACATAACATGGCTGAAATACATTGAGATCAAATGTCTGATATAATGTGTATTTTGGGAAAGAGAAGTTTAGTCTGAGTTAGAAACTCAAACAGGCGATTCACTGCAGACAGGTCACCATGGCAACACTGATAAGACATTCCATTCACTGAATCGACTGGTTGGAATCTGTAATCAGATCAGGGGAAAGAACAGGGTTTGTCTGTTATTAACCACAATATAAGCTTAGAATCATAGGATGGTTACAGCACAGAAGGAGGCCATTCGGCCCGTCGAGCCCGTGCCGGCTCTCTGCAAGATCACTTCAGCTAGTCCCACTCCCCGCCCTTTCCCCGTAACCCTGCAAATTTTTTTCCTTCACATACTTATCCAACTCCCTTTTGAAAGCCGTGATTGAATCTGCCTCCACCACCCTTTCAGGCAGTGCATTCCAGATCCTAACCACTCGCTGCGTAAAAAAGTTTTTCCTCATGTCGCCTTTGGTTCTTTTGCCAATCACCTTAAATCTGTGTCCTCTGGTTCTCGACCCTTCTGCCAATGGGAACAGTTTCTCTCTATCTACTCTGTCCAGACCCCTCAGGATTTTGAACACCTTTATCAAATCTCCTCCCAACCTTCTCTGCTCTAAGGAGAACAACCCCAGCTTCTCCAGTCTATCCACGTAACTGAAGTCCCTCATCTCTGGAATCATTCTTCTCAATCTTTTCCTCACCCTCTCTAAGGCCTTCACATCCTTCCTA
Source organism: Squalus acanthias (assembly GCA_030390025.1). NCBI lineage: Eukaryota > Metazoa > Chordata > Chondrichthyes > Squaliformes > Squalidae > Squalus > Squalus acanthias. The sequence continues at coordinate 214,154 of JASTWF010000517.1, forward strand.
AAGTGCGGTGCCCAGAATTAGACACAATACTCCAGTTGGGGCTGAACCAGTGTTTTATGAAGGTTCATCATAACTTCCATGCTTTTGTACTCTGTGCCTTCCTTGCTTTTGTTGCCTCTTGTTGCTGGCTCCAGGCACTGGAGCGGTTCCTGTGTGTTCAGCTCTCAGCTGCAGTCAGTACCTGGGCCGGGCTCAGCACTTTACCCAGCACATCTATGTCCACGTTGTCATACTTGACACGGAGGGGCTGCGCAGGCTTCTCGTCCACCTCGGTCAGGTCGAGAGGTCCCGACCACTCGTACAAGTCTACGGGCATGTTGCGGCCGCACTGCGGACAGCCCGGGCTTAGGCTGCGCGAGCTGGAGCCGCGTGAGCTACACTGGAGAAGGCTGAGTTACCAGAAATAGTGGGGAACCAAGGGGCTAATGAGAGTGAGGAACTTAAAGTCATTCATATCAGTCGAGAAAAAGTACTTGAGAAACTAACGGGACTAAAAGCCAACAAATCCCCTGGACCTGACGGCCTACATCCTAGGGTTCTAAAAGAGGTGGCTGCAGAGGTGGATACATTGGTTGTGATCTTCCAAAATTCCCTAGATTCTGGAAAGGTCCTCGTGGAATGGAAGGTAGCAAATGTAACACCGCTATTCAAGAAAGGAGGGAGAGATAAAACAGGGATCTACAGGCCAGTTAGCCTGACATCAGTCATCAGGAAAATGCTGGAATCCATTATTAAGGAAGTGGAAATGGGCACTTAGAAAATGATTATATGATTAGGCAGAGTCAACATGGTTTTACGAAAGGGAAATTGTGTTTGAAAAATTTATTATCCTGTAACAGACCAGGGTTCCTGAGGACAGACACATCTCCCTTATCCTGTAACAGACCAGGGTTCCTGGGGACAGACCCCGACAGACCCATCTCCCTTATCCTGTAACAGACCAGGGTTCCTGGGACAGACCCATCTCCCTTATCCTGTAACAGACCAGGGTTCCTGGGGACAGACCGCACAGACCCATCTCCCTTATCCTGTAACAGACCAGGGTTCCTGGGGACAGACCCCTACAGACCCATCTCCCTTATCCTGTAACAGACCAGGGTTCCTGGGGACAGACCCCTACAGACCCATCTCCCTTATAAGAACATAAGAAACAGGAGCAGGCCATTCGGCCCTTCGAGCCTGCTCCGCCATTCAATGAGATCATGGCTGATCTTCTGCCTCAACTCCATTCATCGGTCCTATCGCCATATCCCTTGATGCCCTTACTAGTCAGAAATCTATCGACTTCTGTTTTGAATATACCCAAAGACTGAGCCTCCACAGCCCTCTGGGGTAGAGAATTCCAAAGATTCACCACCCTCTGTGTGAAGAAATTGCTTCCCATCTCAGTCCTGAATGTCCTACCCTTTATCCTGAGGCTGTGGCCCCTGGTTCTAGACTCCCCAGCCAAGGGAAACATTCTCCCAGCATCCACCCTATCAAGCCCTGTAATAATTTTGTATGCTTCAATGAGATCCCCTCTCATTCTTCTGAATTCAAGAGAATACAGGCCTAGTTTACTCAATCTCTTCTCATACGACAGTCCCGCCATCCCAGGAATCAATCTTGTGAACCTTTGTTGCACTCCCTCTATGGCAAGTATATCCTTCCTTAGGTAAGGAGACCAAAATTGTACACAGTACTCCAGGTGTGGTCTCACCAAGGCCCTATATAACTGAAGTAAGACTTCTTTACTCCTGTACTCAAATCCTCCTGTCATGAAGGCCAGCATACCATTTGCCTTCCTAATGGCTTGCTGCACCTGCACATTCACTTTCAGTGGCTCATGTACAAGGACACCCAGGTTCCTTTGAGCATCTGCATTCCCCAATCTTTCACCATTTAGGAAACACTCTGCCTTTCTGTTTTTTCTACCAAAGTGGATAACTTCACATTTATCCACATTATATTCCATCTGCCATGTTCTTGCCCACTCACTGAGCCTGTCGAGATCCCTTTGAAGCCTCTTCACATCCTCTTCGCAACTGACACTGCCACCTAGCTTTGTATCATCAGCAAATTTGGAAATGTTACATTTAGTCCCCTCATCCAAATCATTGATATAGATTGTGAATAGCTGGGGCCCAAGCACCGATCCTTGCGGTACCCCACTAGTCACAGCCTGCCATCCTGAAAAAGACCCGTTTATCCCTACTCTTTGTTTTCTGTCTGTTAACCAATTCTCAATCCATGCTAGTATATTACCCCCAATTCCATGTGCCCTAATTTTGTTCACCAACCTCTTGTGTGGGACCTTATCGAAGGCCTTCTGAAAATCCAGATACACCACATCTACTGGTTCCCCTTTGTCTACTCCACTAGTCACATCCTCAAAGAACACCAATAGGTTTGTCAAACAGGACTTCCCTTTCATAAATCCATGTTGACTCTGCCCAATCTTACTATTAGTTTCTAAGTGCCCAGTTATTGCATCCTTTATAATAGATTCCAGCATTTTCCCAACTACTGATGTGAGGCTAACAGGTCTGTAGTTCCCCGTTTTCTTTCTCCCTCCTTTCTTAAATAGCGGGGTTACATTTGCTATCCTCCAATCTGCAGGAACCGTTCCAGAATCTATAGAATTTTGGAAGATGACAACCAATGCGTCCACTATTCCAATGGCCACCTCTTTTAAAACCCTAGGATGTAGGTCATCCGGTCCTTGGGATTCATCGACTTTTAGTCCCATTAATTTTGCTCGTACTGTTTTTTTACTAATAATAATTTCTTTAAGTTTCGTCATTCTCATCACACCCTTGGTTTTCTTGTATTCTGGGAGGTTTTTTGTGTCTTCCTCTGTGAAGACAGAAACAAAGTATTTATTTAATTTCTCAGCCATTTCCTCATTCCCCATTATAAATTCTCCCATCTCTGACTGTAAAGAACCTACATTTACCTTCGCCAGTCTTTTCCTGTAACAGACCAGGTTCCTGGGGACAGACCCCACAGACCCATCTCCCTTATCCTGTAACAGACCAGGGTTCCTGGGGACAGACCCATCTCCCTTATCCTGTAACAGACCAGGGTTCCTGGGGACAGACCCATCTCCCTTATCCTGTAACAGACCAGGGTTCCTGGGGACAGACCCATCTCCCTTATCCTGTAACAGACCAGGGTTCCTGGGGACAGACCCATCTCCCTTATCCTGTAACAGACCAGGGTTCCTGGGGACAGACCCCACAGACCCATCTCCCTTATCCTGTAACAGACCAGGGTTCCTGGGGACAGGGCCCACAGACCCACCTCCCCCCTCAATGTGATTCAAAGATATTGTGTAAACCTTCACCTGAATGGGTCTGATTCGCCGATCCCCACCCGATCAGACAGGCTCTGTCTGAAGGAGACTCTCAGATAAAGTCCGATCTTATTCTTTTTTCGTATGATAGTAGCAAATCAAATGTCAATATCTAAGTCAGATATCCAGGCCAAAGCTTCCTGTGTAACAGCGTGGGTATCTTGTCGGCTGCCTGTGAATTTCCTCTGAGGGCAGTGCTCAATGATGGGCTCCAGGGTCTGATCAGGAGCTCCACAGTCACATGATGGGGATGCTTTAATCTTCCATCTATGGAGAAGGTGGCAGCATCTACCATGACCGTTTCTGAGGCGGTTGATGGTTGTCCACTGTTTGCGAGGAAGGTTTGATCCGATGACTATTAAACGCTCCCCAGGCTGCAGGTTCTGTGGCAGATCCCAGCCCTTGCCCTCTCCGTTCGTTCTCAGAAGACTTTGTCCCGAGTTGAGAGTCTCTCTGGAGATGGTGCTGGAGTCGATGGGGTTTGAAACATTCACTCAGTGGGTCTCCTCACTGTGCTCTCACCCTCCACCTTTAATGATCACCAATGGGATTGGGTCGGTCCCTTTTGAACCGTTCAGGGTTCTGGGCAGGGGGTCCATTGCCCCCCTGGTGTTTCCATTGACTGTCGAACCCTTAGCTGTGAGTCTGTGCACTTCCCCAGATATCTGAGGGATTCGAGTGGTGGGAGAGAACACAAGGAGTCTCTTTATACAGAGGGTGTCCTTCTTTCACCCGATTGGGCTTCAAGGGGTGGAGGAGGTGAACCCGGGGCGGGGGGCTGATGCTGATCTGGACTTGTGTGGAGGGAGTGAGATATCGGGGCTGAAACTCCACTCCTGGTCCATCGCTGCCACTGGTACATTTCGCCCGGTGAATCCGGCGGACTCCCCGGGTTTACACTCTCCCCTCATTTAAACATAGATGGTGCAGTGTGGGAGGTGAGGGAGGAGTCTGCTCATTCCCGGGGGCAGATCAGACAAAGTGCTTTGAGTGGTGGGTCCAGCAGTGAAACTGAAACCAAACCAAAGGGAACAAATAAAGATCCAATCCAAGGGAACAAGCAACGGGACAATGGGAAGAAACCACAACCGGCCCAAAAGTGGGATAATCTCCCCAAAAGGTCGGTCCGGACAGTTAGAAACTCCTCCTGGTGACTGTGTGCCTGCAGGACTCGGCTTCACTCCAGTGTTTAAAGGCACAGAGCGCTGGCCTCACACCCAGGGGGCAATGTGTGGGAATTCCAGGGGCAGTGAGGACATGCCCGGAAATACCCCGGAGCAGTGAAAGCCCACTGGGCCCCAGGACAAGCTCATCGGAAAACCCAGGCAAGGGCAAATTGAAAACGCAGTTTGCAGGCGTGATGCTCTATTCACACATCGAAGGTGAGAGAGATGCTGTGGGTCACACGCTAAGCCCAGTAGCTGAAAGTGATTAACAGACTGGGTTTTGTGTTTAGTGATCCCGGGCGTGTTACCGAGACCTTCCCTGGATACCAAGGCTAGGAGAGGCACTCTGGAAGGTATGGGGAGCTGGGACTTGTCCATGAGAGTAACCGAAGGTATGAGAACTGAAATAATCTAGAGTTAGAAAGGAGAAAAGGCCCAAAAATGGAGCAGTCAGTAACAGGACATCAATTAGTCTCCTCTTATCTTGGAGAAATCAAATACTCGACACATTGTGTATTTGAAGCAAAGCTGATTTATTCGACAGATATCCAGAATATTAATAACTCCAAATACTGGCCTGGAGTTTAAGATCAGCAGAAACAAACCCCAAATGTCAGAATGAACATGGTTCAGTCCTGGATGTGATTAACAGCAGCAATAACAGCAGAATCCAACTCCTGCAGTCCCTTGTGAACTCGCTGGTGTCTCAGCAGGCTGGATGACTGAGTGAATCTGTTCCCACACTCAGAGCAGGTGAACGGCCTCTCCCCAGTGTGTGAACTCGCTGGTGTCTCAGGAGATCAGCTGTGCTTTTAAAGCTCTGCTCACAATCAGAACATTTAAATGGTCTCTTACCAGTATGAACAAGTTGATGTGCAGCAAGGTGGGATGACTGAGTGAATCCCTTCCCACACACAGAGCAGTTAAAAGGCCTCTCCCCAGTGTGAACAGACTGGTGTTTCCGCAAGCTGGATGAATTTGTGAATCTGTTCCCACACACGGAGCAGGTGAATGGCCTCTCCCCAGTATGAGTGCGTTGGTGTTGCATCAGATCCTTTGTTGTTTTAAAGCTCTTCTCACAGTCAGAACATTTAAACGGTCTCTTATTAGAGTGAACAAGTTGGTGTGCAGTGAGGCTGGAGGAGTTAGTGAATCCCTTCCCACACAGGGAGCAGGTGAATGGCCTCTCCCCAGTGTGAACACCCTGGTGTTTAATCAGTTCCTCAGAGCTTTTAAAGCAGTTCCCACAGTCAGAACATTTAAACAGACTCTCGTCAGTGTGAACTCGCTGGTGTTTCAGCAGGTTAGGCGATTGAGTGAATTCATTTCCACACACGGAGCTATTAAACTGTGTGGCAACAGTGTGAACACCTTGGTGTCTGAGCATGTTGCACAATAGACTGAATCCCTTCCCACACACGGAGCAGGTGAACGGCCTCTCCCCGGTGTGACTGCGCCGATGAATTTCCAGCTCGATGGGTAATTGAATCCCTTCCCACAGTCCCCACATTTCCACGGTTTCTCCGTGGTGCGGGTGTCCTTGTGTCTCTCCAGGTTGGACGATCGGTTGAAGCCTCGTCCACACACAGAACACGTGTACGGTTTCTCCCCGCTGTGAATGGTGCGATGTTTTTTCAGGCTGTGTAACTGGTTAAAGCTCTTTCCACAGTCAGTGCACTGGAACACTCTCACTCGGGTGTGTGTGTCTCGGTGCTTTTCCAGTCACACTGATGTTTGAAATCTTTCCCCACAGACAGAACAGACAAACATTTCTCCTTCCACATTCAAAGGCCGATGATATTCAGGTCCTGATGAATGGAGTGACTCTGTCAGATCTTGACATGATGTTTGGTTTGAGTTTCCCGTCTGTAAATCCTCCTCTTTTAACACCCTGTAAAAGGAGTTTATAAAAGTCATCACTGTAACTACTTTATAGAAATTCAGAACAGACAATTCTAGTTTCTATGGAACATTCTTTCCTCTCTTGTTCCCCTAAAGCTGTAAATCCCCGTCCCTCACACTCTCCCTCCTCCCTGTGCTGAAATCCAAACCCATCGCACCATCTCCAACATTTTTCCTTTCGGTCAACTTCTCCCCCTCTCCTGAAGGTGCTGACTCTGGCTGGGTTCAGTTCTACACTCACCGGTTCCCCTCCCTCTCCTCCCCTGAAGGTGCTGACTCTGGCTGGGTTCAGTTCTACACTCACTGGTTCCCCTCCCTCTCCTCCCCTGAAGGTGCTGACTCTGGCTGGGTTCAGTTCTACACTCACTGGTTCCCCTCCCTCTCCTCCCCTGAAGGTGCTGACTCTGGCTGGGTTCAGTTCTACAGTCACTGGTTCCCCTCCCTCTCCTCCCCTGAAGGTGCTGACTCTGGCTGGGTTCAGTTCTACACTCACTGGTTCCCCTCCCTCTCCTCCCCTGAAGGTGCTGACACTGGCTGGGTTCAGTTCTACACTCACTGGTTCTCCTCATTTTCCTTCCCAGAAGGTGCTGATTCTGGCTCTAACCCTTTTTCCAATACACTGTCCTTCCTTATAAGCTTTTCTTCTGTAATATCTCACAATTTTGGTGAGGGGCACTCCTTGACCAGTCTCCATTTCACCTTCATTTACAGACGCTCCCTGACTAGTCACCATTTCTCCTTCATTTACAAACACTCCCTGACCAGTCACCATTTCTCCTCCATTTACAGACGCTCCCCGATCTGTCACCATTTCTCCTCTCCTGATCTGTCACCATTTTTCCTCCATTTACAGACGCTCCTTGACCAGTCCCCATTTCTCCTCCATTTACAGACGCTCCCTGACTTCCTGTCTGTCCCGGAGTTTGGCGCGGGGCCCCTTTGCTGAGCGAATCGGGAGAAACCGGGAAGCGGCGGGCGGATAATGTTGAGTGTTTTAATAATGGGGCCTGGGGCCGCACTCGGGGTGTGTGCAGCCCGCGTCCCCCCGGGGTTTATTAACCCGCTCCCTGAGCTCTCTGGACTCAACATAGAGTTCAACAATTTCAGATCATAACCTCGGCCCCTGTCATATATATATTTTTATCCACACTTTTTGTTTGTGCCTTTTGTTCTCTCCCACATGGCAGCTGTCTTTCATTCTGCCAGCGCAATTCACACTTCATCTGAGCCATCCTTTGTTTCTTAACCTGTCCCATTACCATCTCCTTTTGCCTTGAATATCTCTAATGTCTCTTTACTTCTCCTGCCTTCTATCCTATCACAGACCTTCCCTTTTGTTCTTTCATCCCCTCCCCCATTTCCCAGCCCCTAAACTTGCTTTAAAATCTGTTCCATTTCTGCTTTTTTACAGTTCTGCCGAAAGGTCATCGACCTGAAACGTTAATCCTGTTTCTCTCTTCACAGATGCTGCCTGACCTGCTGAGTATCTCCAGCATTTTCTGTTTTTATCCCTGAGCTCTCTCACATGATGTGTCAGCGGCTGCTGCCAAGGTCCGCGCATGCTCAGCTCACACTGCCCGGGTGATTGACGGGAGCTCGGACCAATAGGAAGAGCGGGGCGGGGCTGGAGGACCGAGCGGGCGGCGGGTCCTCCAACCAATCGGAGTGTGTGAGGGGCGGGGCTTGACCTTTAAACCTGAACAACAGAAGGTGAGCTGAGCATGCGCGGACCTTGGCAGCAGCCGCTGACACATCAGGTGAGAGAGCTCAGGGAGCGGGTTAATAAACCCCGGGGGGACGCGGGCTGCACACACCCCGAGTGCGGCCCCAGGCCCCATTATTAAAACACTCCACATTATCCGCTTCACAAACACCCGGGGTGGGCCTCAGGCCCCGAACAAGAGCCTCCGGGCCGGGCGTTTGCCCCGAGCGGGGCGGCAGCTGCGGGGCTTTCTCCCGGTGACAGGCCCGGGTTAACGGCCGCCATCTTGACAGGCTCAGGGGGCAGCAGGGCGCATGCGCGGCCCCCTTGGCCAGGAACCAGGAGGAGAGAATCTTGTCAATTTCTATCCTGGACTCACAGTCATGGCTTTTGGAAACTCCTTTTACAGGCTGTGAGAAGGGCAGCATTTACACACCGCAAACTCACACCAAACAACAACTTACCTTTATATAGCACCTTTAAAATGTCACAGTAGTGCAGTCAGACAATAATCGACACACATACTTTGTTTGTGGTCCAGTGCACTGACACAAAGTTCCTTCACAACTGTAACAATTTTATTGCGGTTGCTGTGAAGGCTGCGCTCACTCTGCTCGTACACCTGGTCTCCAAAGGAGGCAAAACAGGACTAATGCTGCCGAGCTCAGCTCTTTTTGATCAGAAAATATCAACTGTTTCGCCTCACCAGGAAATGCACAAAAGAGGCAGCAGTGCTCATTGGCTGCCCAGGAAAGTCCTATTTAGATTAAACTCCTTCACCCAGAGAGTGCTGAGAATGTGGAACTTGCTACCACAGGGAGTAGTTGAGGCGAACAGCATGGATGCATTTAAGGGGAAGCTGGATAAACACATGGGAGAAAGGAATAGAAGGAGATGCTGATAGGGTGAGATGAAGAGAGATGGGAGGAGGCTCGTGTGGAGCATAAACACCGCATGGACCAGTTGGGCCGATTGGCCTGTTTCTGTGCTGTACAATCTATGTAATAAGAGAGGAAAGAATGTTCCATAGAAACTAGAATTATCTGTTCTGCAGTTTTATCCTGAACTTAGTGATGTCTTTTGTAAACTGCTTTTACAGGGAATATCAGCAGCCTTTGAATGTGGAAGGAGAAATGTTTGCCTGTTCTGTCTGTGGGACAAGATTTCAAACATCAGTGTGACTGGAAAAGCACCGAGACACACACACCCGAGTGAGAGTGTTCCAGTGCACTGACTGTGGAAAGCACTTTAACCAGTTACACAGCCTGAAAAATCATTGCACCGTTCATAGTGGGGAGAAACCGTACAAGTACTCTGTGTGTGGACGAGGCTTCAACTGATCGTCCAACCTGGAGAGACACGAGGACACCCGCACCACGGAGAAACCGTGGAAATGTGGGGACTGTGGGAAGGGATTCAATTACCCATCCCTGCTGCAAACTCATCGACGCAGTCACACGGGGGAGAGGCCATTCACCTGCTCATTGTGTGGGAAGGGATTCACTCAGTCATCCAGCCTCCAGACACACCAGCGAGTTCACACTGGGGAGAGGCCGTTCACCTGCTCCGTGTGTGGGAAGAGATTCGCTCAGTCCTCCCAACTGGTAACACACCAGCGAGTTCACACTGATGAGAGACCGTTCACTTGCCCCGTGTGTTGGAAGGGATTCACTTATTCAGCCAGCTTTATTGAACATCAACTTGTTCACTCTGATAACAGACCATTTAAATGTTTTGACTGTGAGAAGAGCTTTAAACGCACAAGGGATCTGCTAAAACACCAACGCACTCACACTGGGGAGAGACCGTTCACTTGCTCTGTTTGTGGGAAGGGATTCACTAATTCATCCCATCTCACTGCACATCAACTTGTTCACTCTGATAAGAGACCTTTTAAATGTTCTGACTGTGACAAAAGCTTTAAAAGCACAAAAGATCTGTTGAGACACCAACGCACACACACGGGGGAGAGACCATTCACTTGCTCTCTGTGTGGGAAGGGATTCACTGATTCATCTAACCTACTGATACACCAGCGAGTTCACACTGGGGAGAGGCCGTTCACCTGCTCCGTCTGTGGGAAGGGATTCAGTCAGTCATCCAACCTGCTGACACACCAGCGACTTCACAAGTGACAGTGAAGGGTTGGGATTTGAACCAGTTGAATGTTGCAGTCGAGCGACACAGCATGACAACCTAGTCTCGGTTGAGACCAGTTGAAACCACAAATGGAACAGATGGTCAGAAACTGAACTACAAAAGTGATTAAGCATGTGGAGATATGAGAAGCTGCAATAACAAGGTTAAAATTTGCAGAACAATGGGGTTACGAAGTAACAACTGTCACACGGATGTATGTAGGGTATATTTGATTAACCTTTGAGCCATGTCCAATCACGAGTCACTGACTCAGATCGGCCGAAGCCACGATGAAGCAAGAATGGACCCTGCTGTCCAGATAACTGGACAAACTTAGATAAAAGACAGAACTGAAAGAAGGGCTTAGCTAACGATGTAAAGTTATAATTAGGTTGTTTTTGAAGGAATATAATTGGGGGGTGGCAGTTGCCACGGGGCCGGATTAGCCAAGGAATCAGTAATGTAATAACGGCTATCGGTGTGCTCCAGTCTTGTACTGTATATAAGCTTGTGAATTTTGCTGATCGGGGAGAAGGTGCTCGCACAGACCGCGGGGGTCTGAGACCTTCTCCCAGAGCTCTGTTTTCAATAAACTGCACCTCTTACTTTACCACAGATTAGATGTGAATTTATTTTCACCCAACAACAGCAAAGGTTGGATTCTGCTGTTATTGCTGCTGTTTATCACATCCGAGGACTGAACCATGTTCATTCTGTAAGTTGGGGTTTGTTTCTGCTGATGTTAATAAACTCCATCCCAGTTATAGGGGTTAATATTCTGGATAAATGTCAAATAAATCAGCTTTGTTTCAAACACACTTTGTGTCGAGTCTGTGCTGACTCCATGATAAGAGGAGACTAATTGATGTCCTGTTACTGACTGCTCCATTTTTGGGCCATTTCTCCTTTCTTACTCTGGATTATTTCGGTTCTGATCTAATTGGCCTTCTACCATCCTGGGAGTCCCACGATACAACGATAATGGAGCTGTTGACTAATCACAGCGATCAATCTCTATCAATGAGTCTACAACAGACCCAGACATGAGGCGAGGAAAACCCCAGTGGTGGAGAGCTTTAGAACCATTGGACCAAAGTCACCTCTTCCTCCCGAGCATTCTACACTTACCACACGTCATGTCTCAAATTACTCACACACTGTGTCCCCAAATCTTATTCTATGAATGAAATCGGTCCAATTTACATTTGAATGAATCAACACTAACTGCTTCCACCGTCTCCCTAGGGAGCCTGTCCCATAGATTGACCACTCACTCACTGAAGGTGAGGTTTTAAATGAATATTTTGCATCTGTGTTCACTATGGAGAAGGACGATGTCGGCATAGAAATCAGGCAGGGGGATTGTGATATACTTGAACAAATTAGTACTGAGAGGGAGGAGGTACTAGCGGTTTTAGCGGGCTTAAAAGTGGATAAATCCCCAGGCCCAGATGAGATGTATCTCAGGCTGCTGTGTGAGGCAAGGGAGGAGATTGCAGGGGCTCTGACACAAATTTTCAGAACCTCTCTGGCCACAGGGGAGGTGCCAGAGGACTGGAGGACAGCTAATGTAGTAACATTATTCAAGAAGGGTAGCAGGGAATAAACCAGGGAATTACAGGCCAGTGAGCCTAACATCAGTGGTAGGGAAATTATTGGAAAAAATTCTGAGGGACAGAATTAGTCTCCACTTGGAGAGGCAAGGATTAATCAAGGATAGTCAGCATGGTTTTGTCAGGGGGAGATCATGTCTAACCAATTTGATTGAATTTTTCGAGGGGGTGACGAGGTGTGTGGATGAGGGTAGTGCAGTTGATGTAGTCTACATGGACTTCAGTAAGGCTTTTGACAAAGTCCCACATGGGAGACTGGTCAAGAAGGTAAGAGCCCATGGGATCCAGGGCAATTTGGCACATTGGATCCAAAATTGGCTTAGTGGCAGGAGGCAGAGGGTGATGGTCGAAGGTTGTTTTTGTGACTGGAAGCCTGTGTCCAGTGGTGTACCGCAGGGATCGGTGCTGGGTCCTTTGCAGTTTGTAGTGTACATTAATGATTTAGATATGAATGTAGGAGGTATGATCAGTAAGGTCGCAGATGACACGAAAATTGGTGGGGTGGTAAATAGCGAGGAGGGAAGCCTCAGGCTACAGGACGATATAGACGGGTTGGTCAGATGGGCAGAACAGTGGCAAATGGAATTTAACCCTGAAAAGTGTGAGGTAATGCATTTTGGGAGGACTAACAAGGCAAGGGAATACACAATGAATGGTCGGACCCTAGGAAGGACAGAGGATCAGAGGGACATTGGTGTGCATGTACACAGATCCCTGAAGGCAGCAGGACAGGTAGATAAGGTAGTTAAAAAGGCATATGGGATACTTGCCTTCATTAGCCGAGGCATAAGAGCAGGGTGGTTATGATGGAGCTGTACAAAACGCTAGTTAGGCCACAGCTGGAATACTGTGTGCAGTTCTGGTCGCCACACTATAGGAAGGATGTGATTGCATTGGAGAGGGTGCAGAGGAGATTCACCAGGATGTTACCTGGGCTGGAGCGCTTCAGCTATGAAGAGAGACTGGACAGGCTGGGGTTGTTTTCCTTAGAGCAGAGAAGGCTGAGGGGGGACCTGATTGAGGTGTACAAAATTATGAGGGGCATAGATAGGGCAGATAGAAAGGAACTTTTCCCCTTAGTAGAGGGGTCAATAACCAGGGGGCATAGTTTCAAGGTAAGGGGCAGGAGGTTTAGAGGGGATTTGAGGAAAAACCTTTTCACCCAGAGGGTGGTTGGAATCTGGAACTCACTGCCTGAAAGGGTGGTAGAGGCAGGAACCCTCACAACATTCAAGAAGCATTTAGATGAGCACTTGAAACGCCATAGCATACAAGGCTACGGACCAAGTGCTGGAAAATGGGATTAGAATAGACAGGGCTTGATGGCCGGTGCGGACACGATGGGCCGAAGGGCCTCTTTCTGTGCTGTATAACTCGATGACTCTCTGAAATATTGTTTCCACAGATTGGGTTTGAATTTACCCCCTTCAAGCGCAGGCCGTGTCCTCTGGTTCTACTGTTCTGGACAGGGTGAAATAACTTGTCGTGCTCGACATTATCCAGTCCCTTTAGAATCCTCAAAACAGCAATCCTATCACCTCTCGACCTTCTCTTTCCAGTGTGAACAGGCCCAGTTTACATAACCTGGACATGCTGGCTCCAAACTAGCGATAATTCTGACACAAACCCTTTGATGCTTCTTAAGTTGCATTAACTGACACGTCACAGAATGATAGAATGATGCAGCACAGAAGGAGGTAATTCGGCCCATCGTGCCTGTGCCGACTCTTTGGTCGAGCTATCCAATTAGTTCCACTCCCCTGCTCTTTCTCCATAGCCCTGTAACTATTTCCCTTCGAGTATTTATCCAATTCCCATTTGCAAGTTATTATTGAATCTGCTTCCACCACACTTTCAGGCAGTGCATTCCAGATCACAACAACTCGCTGCGTAAAAATAAAATTCTCCTCATGTCGCCTCTGCTTCTTTTACCAATCACATTAAATCTGTGTCCTCTGGAAACCGACCCTTCTGCCACTGGAAACAGTTTCTCCTTATTTACTCGATCAAAACCGTTAATGATTTTGAACACCTCTATCAAATCTTCTCTTAGCCTTCTCTGCTCTAAGGAGAACAACACCAGCTTCTCGAATCTCTCCATGTAACTGTAATCCCTCATCCCTGGTACCATTCCAGTTAATCTCTTCCGCACCCTCTCTAAGGTCTTGACATCATTCCTAAATTGTGGTGCCCAGAATTGAACTAAATACTCCAGCTGAGGCCTAACCAGTGATTTACAAAGGTTTAGCCTAACTTCCTTGCTTTTGTACTCTATGCCTCTATTTATAAAGCTTAGGATCCCACATGGTTCTTTAACAGCCTTCTCAACTTGTCCTCCCACCTTCAAAGATTTGTGTACAGACACTCCCAGGTCTCTCTGTTCCTGCACTCCCATTAAAATTGTGTCATTTAGTTTATATTGCTTCTCCTCATTCTTCATACCAAACATCGCCCATCTCCATCCCTGCTTCTCCATCTGCTGCTGAAACCCTCATCCATGCCTCTGTTACCTCCAGACTCGACTATTCGAATGCTGTCCTGGACGGCCTCCCATCTTCCACCCTCCATAAACTTCAGCTCATCGAAATCTCTTCTGCCCAAATCTTAACTCGCACCAAGTCCTGTTCACCCATCATCCCTGTGCTCGCTGACCTACATTGGCTTCCGGTCCGGCAACACGTCAAGTTTAAAATTCTCATCCTGGTTTTCAAATCTCTCCATGGCCTCGCCCCTCCCCATCTCTGTAATCTCCTCCAGCCCTACAACCCCCGAGATATCTGCACACCTCCGATTCTGGCCTCTTGAACATCCCCGATTCACTCCACCATTGGTGACCGTGCTTTCAGCTGCCAAGGCCCTAAGCTCTGGAACTCCCTCCCTAAACCTCTCCGCCTCTCCTCCTTTAAGACGCTCCTTAAAACCTAACACTTTGACTAAGCTTTTTGTCATCTACCATAATATCTCCTTATGTGGCTCAGTGTCAAATTTTGTTTGATATCACTCCAGTGAAGCGCCTTCAGATGTTTTACTACATCTTCGATTTTAAAATTCTGATCCTTGTTTTCAAATCTCTCCATGGTCTTGCCCCTCCCTATCTCTGTCACCTCCTCCAGCTCTACAACTCTCTGAAAATTCCTTTTACTTGGTCCATGTGTGGGAAGGGATTCACTTGTTCAACCAACCTCACTTCACATCAACTTGTTCACACTGATAAGAGACCTTTCAAATGTTCTGACGAAAGTTCATCGACCTGAACTGTTAACTCTGTTTCTCTCTCCACAGTTGCTGCCTGACCTGTTGATTATTTCCAGCATTTTCTGTTTTGATTTCAGATTTCCAGCATCCGCAGTATGTTGCTTTTGTTTTAAATGATCTGACTGTGAGAAGAGCTTTAAATTACAAGGGATCTGCTGAATCACCAACGTACTCACACTGGGGAGAGACCGTTCACTTGCTTCATGTATGGGAAGAGATTTAATCAGGAATCCAGCCGGTTTACTCACCAGCGAGTTCACAAGTGACGGCAGGGATTGGATTCTGCTGTTAATAACATCCAGCAACTACAAAAACTTGCATTTATATAGCGCCTTTAAGATAATAAAACATCCTAAGACATGTCACAGGAGCATGAGCAAACAAAGTTTGACACTGAGCCAAATATGGAGATATTAGGACAGGAGTAAATAAATCCAAGGACCTCTAACACTGAGACACCAAATCCAGGGACCTCTAACACTGAGACACCAAATCCAGGGACCACTTACACAGAGACACAAATCCAGGGACCACTTACACTGAGACACCAAATCCAGGGACCTCTAACACTGAGACACCAAATCCAGGGACCTCTAACACTGAGACACCAAATCCAGGGACCACTAACACTGAGACACCAAATCCAGGGACCAGTTACACTGAGACTATAAATGGGAATCAGAGAGCCTCAGTATGGGGAATGGTCATGGTGGTGAATCCAGCTCTAGTGAGGGTGAAAGGCGGGTAATGGATGAAGATATGACGGTGGAATCAGATGGCGACTGGTGGGGCCTGGTGACAGGTTATTGTCAGAAACCCTTTTCAGGCAGGCCGATGATTGGATGTAACCAGAGCAACACCTGGATCCACCGGTTCTTGTCCCCAAATCCCAAAGTCTAATGTCCCTGATGTTTGTTTCTGTGAGAAATGTCGAGATGTGAAAGAAGGGAGGAAATCAGGCTTGGGCGAGAAAGAAGGTTCCTTGAATGAACAATTCATGAGGCTGTTTTGTGACTCATTTGCATGAGGTTAAAAACATGAAATGAAGAAGGACATGTCCAGTGTCACTGGCGTTGTCAACAGTGGTTTCTAACCTTAACCACTATCTCCTAAGCCTAATATCCTATCGACTACCACCAACCTCTAACCCAATCCTGACCAATAACCACTAACCCCAACCCTAACCAATAACCTCTAACCCCAACCCTAACCAATAACCACTAGCCCCAAACACTAACCCCAACCCTAACCAATAACCACTAGCCTCAAACACTAACCCCAACCCTAACTAATAACCACTAGCCCCAAACACTAACCCCAACCCTAACTAATAACCACTAACCCCAATCCTGACCAATAACCATGAGCCATAACCACTGACCCCTAAACCTACACCCTAACCCCAGCCGCTAACCAATGATTATTGACAGGGAAAAATGGAAGAGCTAAAGACCTGATAATGGAAGTATTTGAAACAATTATCTCGATTAAAGAAATAGTGCAAGGTATGTTAGTAACAAGAGATTAAATCAACAAGAGCATCAAAATCAGCAATGACAGTTACAAAGATCAGAACATTTCAAAGGCTGTCACATGCAGTATGTGTGGCGGAGTTTTACTGAATCAGATCCAAAAAGTGTTAAATGATGCAGAAAATAACTGATTTCAAATCTTATGCAAGATAGTTCTCTAAAAGGGTGGTTCAAAGGAATTTCAGATGAGTGTACGCTTTTGTGCTAATAAATAAACTGTAACTTAACTTAAAACATTAAGGGAAACTTAATAAATTAAATTAAATTTCCTCGTGATGATGCTCTCCAG
This sequence comes from Squalus acanthias, assembly GCA_030390025.1. Lineage (NCBI taxonomy): Eukaryota > Metazoa > Chordata > Chondrichthyes > Squaliformes > Squalidae > Squalus > Squalus acanthias. The sequence continues at coordinate 231,086 of JASTWF010000517.1, forward strand.
TCCCCACGGTGCCCACCGGTCGCGGAAGGCCTGGAGCGTGCCGGCGGACACCGCGTGCTCCATCTCCAGGGCCACCCGGGCACGAACGTGGCCGCGGAAGAGAGGTTCAGATGAGTGTAAAGTGAGACACTACAGTTCAGTCTATGACACCCACAAGCCATGTACTGAAACGGAATAAGTTTGGGGGTTGATGTGGTAGAAGGTGAACTAGATGAGAACTGAAATAATCCAGAGTAAGAAAAGGCCCAAAAATGGAATAATCGGTAACAGAACATCAATTAGTCTTCTCTTATCATGGAGAAATCAAATATTCGACACACTGTGTTCGAAACAACGCTGATTTATTAAATATTTATACAGAATATTAATCTCCAGCCCATTTATAGGGGTTATTAAGATCATTAGAATCAAACTATAACTGCTAGAATGAACATGGTTCAGTCCTCAATTCAATCACAAAAAATAATTTTCTATTCACTAATGTAGGGGGCACAATTAAAGTTTGCAGAAGATACAATAATTGGCCGTGTGGTTGATAGTGAGAAAGAAAGCTGTAGACTACAGGAAGATATCAATGGACTGGTCAGGTGGGCAGAAAAGTGGCAAATGGAATTCAATCCGGAGAAGTGTGAGGCAATGCATTTGGGGAGGACTAACAAGACAAGGGAATACACAATAAATGGTAGGATACTGAGAAGTGTAGATGAACAGAGGGTCTTGGAGTGCCTGTCCACAGATCCCTGAAGGACAGGTAGATAAGGTGGTTAAGAAGACATACGGAAGACTTTCCTTTATTAGCTGAGGCATAGAATATAAGAGCAGGGAGATTATGCTTGAACTGTATAAAATACTAGTTAGGCCACAGCTAGAATACTGCGTGCAGTTCTGGTCACCACATTACAGGAAAGATGTGATTGCACTAGAGAGGGTACAGAGGAGATTTACGAGGATGTTGCCTGGACTGAAGAATTTTAGCTATGAGAATAGATTGGATAGGCTGGGGTTGTTTTCTTTGGAACAGAGGAGGCTGAGAGGAGATTTAATTGAGGTGTATCAAACTATGAGGGGGCGAGATAGAGTGGATAGGAAGGACCTATTTCCCTTAGCAGAGAGGTCACTAACCAGGGGGCATGGATTTAAAGTGATTGGCAGAAGGATTAGTGGGGATTTGAGAACTTTATTCACCCAGAGGGTGGTGGGGGTCTGGAACTCACTGTCTGAAAATGTGGTCGAGGCAGAAACTCTCGTATTTAAAAGTACTTGGATATGCACCTGAAGTGCCGAAACCAACAGGGCGACAGACCAAGAGCTGGAAAGTGGGATTAGACTGGGTTTTGTGTTTAGTGATCCCGGGCGTGTTACCAATACCTTCCCTGGATACCAAGGCTAGGAGAGGCACTCTGGAATGTATGGGGAGCTGGGACTTGTCCATGAGAGTAACCGAAGGTATGAGAACTGAACTAATCTAGAGTTAGAAAGGAGAAAAGGCCCAAAAATGGAGCAGTCAGTAACAGGACATCAAATAGTCTCCTGTTATCTTGGAGAAATCAAGGACTCGACACACTGTGTGTTTGAAACAAAGCTGATTTATTTGACAGATATCAAAATATTAAACTCCAGCCCAGTTATAGGGTTATTAACATCAGCAGAGACAAACCCCAACTGTCAGAATTAACATGGTTCACTCCCGGATGTGATTAACAGCAGCAATAACAACAGAATCCAACCCCTGCAGTCATTTGTGAACTCGTTGGTGTCTCAGAAGGGTGGATGACCGGGTGAATCCCTTCCCACACTCAGAGCAGGTGAACGGTCTCTCCCCGGTGTGAACTCGCTGGTGTGTCAGCAGGTTGGATGACTGAGTGAATCCCTTCCCACACACGGAGCAGGTGAACGGCCTCTCCCCAGTGTGAACTCGCTGGTGTGTCAGCAGATGGGATGACAGAGCAAGTCCCTTCCCACATACGGAGCAGGTGAACGGCCACTCCCCAGTGTGAACTCGCTGGTGTGTCAGCAGGTGGGATGACTGAGTGAATCCCTTCCCACACACGGAGCAGGTGAACGGCCTCTCCCCAGTGTGAACTCGCTGGTGTGTCAGAAGATCCCTTGTGCTTATAAAGCTCTTCTCACAGTCAGAACATTTAAAAGGTCTCTTATCAGTGTGAACAAGTTGGTGTGAGGTGAGGCTGGATGACAGAGTGAATCCCTTCCCACACACGGAGCAAGTGAATGGCCTCTCCCCTGTGTGAAGTCGCTTGTGCATCAGCAGATAGGATGGCCAAGTGAATCCCTTCCCACACACAGAGCAGGTGAACGGCCTCTCCCCTGTGTGACTGCGTCGATGAGCTTCCAGCTGGGAAGGGTAATTGAATCCCTTCCCACAGTCCCCACATTTCCAGGGTTTCTCCGTGGTGCGGGTGTCCTTGTGTCTCTCCAGGTTGGACGATCAGTTGAAGCCTCGTCCACACACAGAACACGTGTACGGTTTCTCCCCGCTGTGAACGGTGCGATGTTTTTTCAGGCTGTGTAACTGGTTAAAGCTCTTTCCACAGTCAGTGCACTGGAACACTCTCACTCGGGTGTGTGTGTCTCGGTGCTTTTCCAGTCACACTGATGTTTGAAATCTTTTCCCACAGACAGAACAGACAAACATTTCTCCTTCCACATTCAAAGGCCGATGATATTCAGGTTTTGATGAATCGAGTGACTCTGTCAGATCTTGATGTGATGTTTGGTTTGAGCTTCCTGTCTGTAAATTCTAATACCCTGTAAAAGGAGTTTACAAAAGTCATCACTGTAAGTACAGGATAGAAATCAGAACAGACAATTCTAGTTTCTATGGAACATTCTTTCCTCTCTTGTTCCCCCAAAGCTGTAAATCCCCGTCCCACACACTCTCCCTCCTCCCTGTGCTGAAATCCAAACCCATCGCACCATCTCCAACATTTTTTCTTCTGCTCCCAGTTTTCCTCCGCCTTCCTGCACAAAGATGGCGGCCGTCAACCCGGGCCTTTTACCGGGAGAAAGCCCCGAATCTGCAACCGGGGAACTTTACGTTATTGTTCGGAGCTTGCGGCCTACACCAGTTGTTTGTGAAGCCTCCACGCCCACCCACCAGGTCCCCTGCGCCCTCCCGCCTCTTACCAGCTGTCCGGGACCCGACTCCACCATCGAGCCTTCAGCCTCTGTCTCCCGTACACCGCACTGCGCATGCTCAGCTCACACTGCCCGGGTGATTGACGGGAGCTCGGACCAATAGGAAGAGCGGGGCGGGGCTGGAGGACCGAGCGGGCGGCGGGTCCTCCAACCAATCGGAGTGTGTGAGGGGCGGGGCTTGACCTTTAAACCTGAACAATCGAAGGTGAGCTGAGCATGCGCGGACCTTGGCAGCAGCCGCTGACACATCAGGTGAGAGAGCTCAGGGAGCGGGTTAATAAACCCCGGGGGGACATAAGAACATAATAAGAACATAAGAAATAGGAGCAGGAGTAGGCCAATCGGCCCCTCGAGCCTGCTCCGCCATTCAATAAGATCATGGCTGATCTGATCCTAACCTGAAATCTAAAGAACACAAGAAGTAGGAGCAGGACCCGGCCACTCAGCCCCTGGGCCCGCTACGCCACCCACAGGGCCTCGACCGATCCGAACTCAGCCTCATGTCCAATTTCCTGCCCGCTCCCCGTAACCCCTAATTCCCTTTACTTCTCGGAAACTGTCTATTTCTGTTTTTAAATTTATTTAATGATGTAGCTTCCACAGCTTCCTGGGGCAGCAAATTCCACAGACCTACTACCCTCTGAGTGAAGAAGTTTCTCCTCATCTCAGTTTTGAAAGAGCAGCCCCTTATTCTAAGATTATGCCCCCTAGTTCTAGTTTCACCCATCCTTGGGAACATCCTTACCGCATCCACCAGATCAAGCCCCTTCACAATCTTATATGTTTCAATAAGATCGCCTCTCATTCTTCTGAACTCCAATGAGTAGAGTCCCAATCTACTCAACCTCTCCTCGTATGTCCACCCCCTCATCCCGGGGATTAACCGAGTGAACCTTCTTTGTACTGCCTCGAGAGCAAGTATGTCTTTTCTTAAGTATGGACACCAAAACTGTATGCAGTATTCCAGATGCGGTCTCACCAATACCTTATATAACTTGCAGCAATACCTCCCTGTTTTTATAATCTATCCCCCTAGCAATAAAAGCCAACATTCCATTGGCCTTCTTGATCACCTGCTGCACCTGCATACTAACTTTTTGATTTTCTTGCACTAGGACCCCCAGATCCCTTTGTACTGCAGTACTTTCCAGTTTCTCGCCATTAAGATAATACCTTGCTCTCTGATGTTTCCTGCCAAAGTGCATAACCTCACATTTTCCAATATTGTATTGCATCTGCCAAATCTCTGCCCACTCACCCAGCTTGTCTATATCCCCTTGTAGGTTTTTTATGTCCTCCTCACTTTCTACTTTCCCTCCCATATTTATATCATCTGCAAACTTTGATATGTTACACTTGGTCCCCTCCTCCAAATCGTTAATATAGATTGTAAAGAGTTGGGGACCCAGCACCGACCCCTGCGGAACACCACTGGCTACTGATTGCCAGTCCGAGAATGAACCATTTATCCCAACTCTCTGCTTCCTGTTAGATAACCAATCCTCCACCCATGCCAGAATATTCCCCCCAATCCAGTGATTTTTTATCTTGAGCAATAATCTTTTATGTGGCACCTTGTCGAATGCCTTCTGGAAGTCTAAATACACTACGTCCATTGTCAGACGAGTGCGGCCCCATTATTAAAACACTCAACATTATCCGCCCGCCGCTTCCCGGTTTCTCCCGATTCGCTCAGCAAAGGGGCCCCGCGCCAAACTCCGGGACAGACAGGAAGTCAGGGAGCGTCTGTAAATGGAGGAGAAATGGGGACTGGTCAGGGAGCGTCTGTAAATGGAGGAGAAATGGAGACTGGTCAGGGAGCGTCTGTAAATGGAGGAGAAATGGTGACTGGTCAGGGAGCGTCTGTAAATGGAGGAGAAATGGTGACTGGTCAGGGAGCGTCTGTAAATGGAGGAGAAATGGTGACTGTTCAGGGAACGTCTGTAAATGAAGGAAAAATGGTGACTGGTCAGGGAGCGTCTGTAAATGGAGGAGAAATGGTGACTGGTCAGGGAGCGTCTGTAAATGGAGGAGAAATGGTGACTGGTCAGGGAGCGTCTGTAAATGGAGGAGAAATTACTCAGTATTTTGGGGGGTTGGTTTGTGTGAACAAATATATGACTGATTTTAATGAGACTCTTTTCCGTGTCCCAGCTCCTGTAAATACTGGCTGTAAAGGGGCCGGACTCTCAGGAGGCTCCACACCGCTGGATGCTCGTGTGTCAGTGATCTCCCATCAGATTAATGTGCTTCTGCTGTGTGTGTGTTTAATAAAGTGCCCGAATTCCTCACTGTAACACTCTCACATATCCCACCTGCAGTGTAATGTCCGTGCTGTGTGCTTCCTGTCCAATATCCCCCTGATCCCTGGCTCTCCTGTTGCATGAACTCGGTACAATGGGACAAGAAGTGCCAGCTCAAGATATGCCCAAATCAGGGACGGAATGAACAGCTTCAGACATGTGGAATGTTAATCTTACACATGTGTGAGATGCTGAGCACCCGCCCAACATTTCACCACCACACCTTCTTTCAACTAGTTTTATCAATCTCTCCTCCTCTGAAACCTTTGATTCGGGCCGGGGGTCTGGTCCCCAGAGGGACTGCGCATTCGGTCTGATTCCCAAAGAGTTGATACATAGATGTGGCACACAGGTCACACATTGGACAGCAACTGATGAGTGCAGAACTGAACCCAGCCAGAGTCAGCACCTTCAGGCGGAGGAGAGGGAGGGGAACCAGTGAGTGTAGAACTGAACCCAGCAGAGTCAGCACCTTCAGGGAGGAGAATCAGTGAGTGTAGAACTGAACCCAGCAGAGTCAGCCCTTCAGGGAGGAGAGGGAGGGGCACCAGTGAGTATCGAACTGAACCCAGCCAGAGTCAGCACCTTCAGGGGAGGGAGAGGGAGGGAACCAGTGGAGTGTAGAACTGACCCAGCCGAGTCAGCACCTTCAGGGGAAGAGAGGAGGGGAACCAGTGAGTGTAGAACTGAACCCAGCCAGAGTCAGCACCTTCAGGGGAGGAGAGGGAGGGGAACCGGTGAGTTTAGAACTGAACCCAGCCAAGGCAGCACCTTCAGGGGAGGAGAAAAATCGACTGACAGGAAAAATGTTGGAGGTGGTGCGATGGGTTTGGATTTCCGCGCAGGAAGGAGGGACGGGGATTTACAGCTTTGGGAAGAAGAGAGGAAAGAATGTTCCACAGCAACTAGAATTGTCTCTTCTGAATTTCGATCCTGTTCTTACAGTGATGACTTTTGTAATTCCCTTTACAGGATATTAGAAGGGCAGGATTTACTGACGGGAAACTTAACCAAACATCCCGTCAAGATCTGACAGTCACTCAATTCTTCAGGACCTAAATATAATTGGCCTTTGAATGTGGAAAGAGAAATGTTTGTCTGAATCTTTACACAGCCTGAAAAAGTTCGCACCATTCACAGCGGGGAGAACACAGTGTGTGGACGAGGCTTCAACTGATCGTCCAACCTGGAGAGACACAAGGATACCCGCACCATGGAGAAACCGTGGAAATGTAGGGACTGTGGGAAGGGATTCAGTTACCCATCTGAGCTGGAAATGCATCATCGCACTCACACTGGGGAGAGGCCGTTCACCTGCTCCGTGTGTGGGAAGGGATTCACTCAGTCATCCTACCTGCTGACACACCAGCGAGTTCACACTGGAGCGAGACCATTCGCGTGCATTGAATGTGGGAAGGGATTCAGTCAGTCATCCCACCTTCTGAGGCACCATCGTATTCACACAGAGGAGAAATCTTTTAAATGTTCGAACTGTGATATGAAGTATAAAAGCAAAAATGATCTGCAGAACCACCAACGCATTCACACTGGGGAGAGACTGTTCATCTGCTCCGTGTGTGGAAAGAGATTCACTCAGTCATCCACCCTGCTGAGACACCAGCGAGTTCACACTGGGGAGAGGCCATTCACCTGCTCTGAGTGTGGGAAGGGATTCACTTTGTCATCCAACCTGTTTAATCACCAGCGAGTTCACACTGGGGAGAGGCCGTTCACCTGCTCCGTGTGTGGGAAGAGATTCACTCAGTCATCCAACCTGCTGAGACACCAGCAAGTTCACGACCGACTGCAGGGGTTGGATTCTGATGTTATTGCTGCTGTTAATCACATCCAGGACTGAACCATGTTCACTCTGAGAGTTGGGGTTTGTTTCTGCTGATGTTAATAACCCCTATAACTGGAGATTAATATTCTGTATAAATATGAAATAAATCATCTTTGTTTCAAACACAGTGTGTCGAATTTTTGATTTCTCCATGATAAGAGAAGACTCATTGATGTTCTGTTACTGACTGTTCCATTTTTGGGCCTTTTCTTACTCTAGATTATTTCA
>JASTWF010000517.1:239115-339405 GCA_030390025.1 Squalus acanthias
TGTTTATATTACACTAGACAACCTGTCTCTGTTTATATGACACTAGACCCTGTCTCTGTTATATATTACACTGGACCCTGTCTCTGTTTATATGACACTAGACCCTGTCTCTGTTATATTACACTAGACCCTGTCTCTGTTTATATTACACTAGACCCTGTCTCTGTTTATATTACACTAGGCCCTGTCTCTGTTTATATTACACTAACCCTGTCTCTGTTTATATTACACTAGACCCTGTCTCTGTTTATATTTACACTAGACCCTGTCTCTGTTTATATTTACACTAGAGCCTGTCTCTGTTTTATCTTACACTAGACCCTGTCTCTGTTTATTTACACTAGACCCTGTCTCTGTTTATATTACACTAGACCCTGTCTCTGTTTATATTACTTAGACCCTGTCTCTGTTTATATTACACTAGACCCTGTCTCTCTAATATTACACTAGACCCTGTCCCTGTTTATATTACACTAGACCCTGTCTCTGTTTATATTACACTAGACCCTGTCTCTCTTTAGATTACACTGACCCTGTCTCTGTTTATATTACACTAGACCCTGTCTCTGTTTATATTACACTAGACCCTGTCTCTGTTTATATTACACTAGACCCTTCTCTGTTATATTACACTAGATCCTGTCTCTGTTTATATTACACTAGACCCTGTCTCTGTTTATATTACACTTGACCCTGTCTCTGTTCTATATTACACGAGATCACTGGCTCTGTTTATATTCACTGAGACCCTGTCTCTGTTTAGATTACACTAGACCCTGTCTCTCTTTATATTACTCTCGACCTGTATCTCTGTTTGGATTACACTAGAGCCTAGTCTCTGTTTATATTACACTAGATCCCTGTCTCTGTTTATATTACACGAGGCCGTGTCTCGGTTTATATTACATCTGGACGCTTGCCTCTTGTTTATATTACACGCGAGCATGTCTCTCTGTTTATATTACTCTTGACCCCTGTCTCTGTTTATATTAGATCTAGACCCTGTCTCTGTTTATATTACACTAGTCCCTGTCTCTGTTTATATTACACTAGACCCCTGTCTCTGTTTATATTACACTGGACCCTGTCTCTGTATCTTACACTAGCCCTTTCCTCTGGTTTATATTACAATGGCACCCCTGTCTCTGTGTATATTACACGAGGCCCTGTCCTCTGTTTATATTACACTAGACCCTGTCACTGTTTATTTACACTAGGCCCTGTCTCTGTTGTATAATACACGAGACCCTTGTCTCTGTTTACATTACACTAGACCTTTCCTCTGCTTTAATTACACTAGACCCTGTCTCTGTTTATATTACACTAGGACCCTTCTCTGTTACATTACACTAGACCCTTTCTCTGTTATATTACACTAGCCCTGTCTCTGTTTTATTACACTAGGCCCTGTCTCCTTTATATTACACTAGGCCCCTGTCTCGTTTATATGAATAGCACCCTGTCTCTCTTTTATTTATACACTAGACCCTGTCTCTGTTTATATTACATAGACCTGTCTCTGTTTATATTACACTAGACCCTGTCTCTGTTTATTACACTAGACCCTGTCTCTGTTATATTACACTAGACCTGTCTCTGTTTATATTACACTAGACCCTGTCTCTGTTTATATGACACTAGACCCTGTCTCGTTATATTACACTAGACCCTGTCTCTGTTTATATTACACTAGACCCTGTCTCTGTTTATATTACACTAGACCCTGTCTCTGTTTATATTACACTAGACCTGTCTCTGTTATATTACACTCGAGCCTGTCTCGTTATATTACACTAGACCCTGTCTCTGTATATATTACACTAGTCCCTGTCTCAGTTATATTACACTAGACCCTGTCTCTGTTTATATTACACTAGACCCTGTCTCTGTTTATATTACACTAGGATCCCTGTCTCTCTTTATATTACACTAGACCCTGTCTCTGTTTATATTACACTAGACCCTGTCTCTGTTTATATTACACTAGACCCTGTCTCTGTGTAAATTACACGAGACCCTGTCCTCTGTTTATATTACACTAGACCCTGTCTCTGTTTATATACACTAGACCCTGTCTCTGTTTATATTACACTAACCCGTCTCTTTTATATTAACTAGACCCTTCTCTGTTTATATTACACTAGACCCTTCTCTGTTTTATATTTACACTAGACCCTGTCACTGTTTATATTCAATAGACCCTGGCTCTGTTTAGTATTACACTAGCCCTGTCTCTGTTATAATTACACTAATCCCTGTCTCTGTTTATATTACACTAGACCCTGTCTCTGTTTATATTACACTAGACCCTGTCTCTGTTTATATTACACTAGACCCTGTCTCAGTTTATATACACTGACCCTGGTCTCTGTTTATATTACACTAGACCCTGTCTCTGTTTATATTACACTAGTCCCTGTCTCTGTTTATATTACACTAGACACTGTCTCTGTTTATATTACCCTAGACCCTGTCTCTGTTTATATTACACTAGACCCTGTCTCTGTTTATATTACACTAGACCCTGTCTCTGTTTATATTACACTAGACCCTGTCTCTGTTTATATTACACAGACCCTGTCTCTGTTTATATTACACTAGACCCTGTCTCTGTTTATATTACACGAGACCCTGTCTCTGTTTATATTACACTAGACCCTGTCTCTGTTTATATTACACTAGACCCTGTCTCTGTTATATTACACTATACCCTGTCTCTGTTTATATACACTAGACCCTGTCTCTGTTTATATTACACTAGACCCTGTCTCTGTTTATATTACACTAGACCCTGTCCTCTGTTTATATTACACTAGACCCTGTCTCTGTTTTATATTACACTAGACCCTGTCTCTGTTTATATTACACTAGACCCTGTCTCTGTTTATATTACACTAGACCCTGTCTCTGTTTATATTACACTAGACCCAGTCTCTGTTTATATTACACTAGTCCCTGTCTCTGTTTATATTACACTAGACCCTGTCTCTGTTTATATTACACTAGACCCTGTCTCTGTTTATATTACACTAGACCCTGTCTCTATTTATATTACACTAGACCCTGTCCTCTGTTATATACACTAGACCCTGTCTCTGTTATATTACACTAGACCCTGTCTCTTTTAGATTACACTGAACCCTGTCCTCTGTTTATATTACACTAGACCCTGTCTCTGTTTTATATTACACTAGACCCTGTCTCTGTTTATATTACACTAGACCCTGCTCTGTTTATATTACACTAGACCCTGTCTCTGTTTATATTACACTAGACCCAGTCTCTGTTTATATTACACTAGACCCTGTCTCTGTTTATATTACACCGAGACCCTGTCTCTGTTTATATTACACTAGACCCTGTCTCTGTTTATATTACACTAGACCCTGTCTCTGTTTTTATTACACTAGCCCTGTCTCTGTTTATATTACACTAGACCCTGCTCTGTTTATATTACACTAGGACCTGTCTCTGTTTATATACACTAGACCTGCCTCTGTTTATATTACACTGGACCCTGTCTCTGTTTTATTACACTAGGACCCTGTCTCTGTTTATATTACACTAGACCCTGTCTCTGTTTATATTACACTGACCTGTCTCTGTTTATATACACTAGACCTGTCTCTGTTTATATTACACTAGACCCTGTCCTCTGTTTATATACACTAGACCCTGTCTCTGTTTATATTACACTAGCCCTGTCTCTGTTTATATTACACTAGACCCAGTCTCTGTTTATATTACACTAGACCCTGTCTCTGTTTATATTACACTAGACCTGTCTCTGTTTATATACACTAGGACCCTGTCTCTGTTTATATTACACTAGAGCCCTGTCTCTGTTTATATTACACTAGACCCTGTCTCTGTTTATATTACACTAGACCCCTGTCTCTGTTTATATTACACTAGACCCTGTCTCTGTTTATATTACACTAGGCCCTGTCTCTGTTTATATTACACTAGGACCCTGTCTCTGTTTATATTACACTAGACCCTGTCTCTGTTTATATTACACTAGACCCTGTCTCTGTTTATATTGCAATAGCCCTGTCCTCTGTTTATATTACACTAGACCCTGTCTCTGTTATATTACACTAGCCCTGTCTCTGTTTATATTACACTAGACCCTGTCTCTGTTTATATTACACTAGACCCTGTCTCTGTTATATTACACTAGTCCCTGTCTCTGTTTATATTACGACTAGACCCTGTCTCTGTTTATATTACACTAGACCCTGTCTCTGTTTATATTACACTAGACCCTGTCTCTGTTTTATATTACACTAGACCCTGTCTCTGTTTATATTACACTAGACCCTGTCTCTGTTTATATTACACTAGACCCTGTCCTCTGTTTATATTACACTAGACCCTGTCTCTGTTTATTTACACTAGACCCTGTCTCTGTTTATATTACACTAGACCCTGTCTCTGTTTATATTACACTAGACCCTGTCTCTTTTATATTACACTAGACCCTGTCTCTGTTTATATTACACTAGACCCTGTCTCTGTTTTATATTACTCTAGACCCTGTCTCTGTTTATTTACACTAGAGACCCTGTCTCTGTTTATATTACACTAGACCCTGTCTCTGTTTATATTACACTAGACCCTGTCTCTGTTTATATTACACTAGACCCTGTCTCTGTTTATATTACACTAGACCCTGTCTCTGTTTATATTACACTAGACCCTGTCTCTGTTTATATTACACTAGACCCTGTCTCTGTTTATATTACACTAGACCCTGTCTCTGTTTATATTACACTAGACCCTGTCTCTGTTTATATTACACTAGACCCTGTCTCTGTTTATATTACACTAGACCCTGTCCTCTGTTATATTACACTAGACCCTGTCTCTGTTTATATTACACTAGACCCTGTCTCTGTTTATATTACACTAGACCCTGTCTCTGTTTATATTACACTAGACCCTGTCTCTGTTTATATTACACTAGACCCTGTCTCTGTTATATTACACTAGACCTGTCTCTGTTTATATTACACTAGACCCTGTCTCTGTTTATATTACACTAGACCCTGTCTCTGTTTATATTACACTAGACCCTGTCTCTGTTTATATTACACTAGACCCTGTCTCTGTTTATATTACACTAGACCCTGTCTCTGTTTATATTACACTAGACCCTGTCTCTGTTTATATTACACTAGACCCTGTCTCTGTTTATATTACACTAGACCCTGTCTCTGTTTATATTACACTAGACCCTGTCTCTGTTTATATTACACTAGACCCTGTCTCTGTTTATATTACACTAGACCCTGTCTCTGTTTATATTACACTAGACCCTGTCTCTGTTTATATTACACTAGACCCTGTCTCTGTTTATATTACACTAGACCCTGTCTCTGTTTATATTACACTAGACCCTGTCTCTGTTTATATTACACTAGACCCTGTCTCTGTTTATATTACACTAGACCCTGTCTCTGTTTATATTACACTAGACCCTGTCTCTGTTTATATTACACTAGACCCTGTCTCTGTTTATATTACACTAGACCCTGTCTCTGTTTATATTACACTAGACCCTGTCTCTGTTTATATTACACTAGACCCTGTCTCTGTTTATATTACACTAGACCCTGTCTCTGTTTATATTACACTAGACCCTGTCTCTGTTTATATTACACTAGACCCTGTCTCTGTTTATATTACACTAGACCCTGTCTCTGTTTATATTACACTAGACCCTGTCTCTGTTTATATTACACTAGACCCTGTCTCTGTTTATATTACACTAGACCCTGTCTCTGTTTATATTACACTAGACCCTGTCTCTGTTTATATTACACTAGACCCTGTCTCTGTTTATATTACACTAGACCCTGTCTCTGTTTATATTACACTAGACCCTGTCTCTGTTTATATTACACTAGACCCTGTCTCTGTTTATATTACACTAGACCCTGTCTCTGTTTATATTACACTAGACCCTGTCTCTGTTTATATTACACTAGACCCTGTCTCTGTTTATATTACACTAGACCCTGTCTCTGTTTATATTACACTAGACCCTGTCTCTTTATATTACACTAGACCCTGTCTCTGTTTATATTACACTAGACCCTGTCTCTGTTTATATTACACTAGACCCTGTCTCTGTTTATATTACACTAGACCCTGTCTCTGTTTATATTACACTAGACCCTGTCTCTGTTTATATTACACTAGACCCTGTCTCTGTTTATATTACACTAGACCCTGTCTCTGTTTATATTACACTAGACCCTGTCTCTGTTTATATTACACTAGACCCTGTCTCTGTTTATATTACACTAGACCCTGTCTCTGTTTATATTACACTAGACCCTGTCTCTGTTTATATTACACTAGACCCTGTCTCTGTTTATATTACACTAGACCCTGTCTCTGTTTATATTACACTAGACCCTGTCTCTGTTTATATTACACTAGACCCTGTCTCTGTTTATATTACACTAGACCCTGTCTCTGTTTATATTACACTAGACCCTGTCTCTGTTTATATTACACTAGACCCTGTCTCTGTTTATATTACACTAGACCCTGTCTCTGTTTATATTACACTAGACCCTGTCTCTGTTTATATTACACTAGACCCTGTCTCTGTTTATATTACACTAGACCCTGTCTCTGTTTATATTACACTAGACCCTGTCTCTGTTTATATTACACTAGACCCTGTCTCTGTTTATATTACACTAGACCCTGTCTCTGTTTATATTACACTAGACCCTGTCTCTGTTTATATTACACTAGACCCTGTCTCTGTTTATATTACACTAGACCCTGTCTCTGTTTATATTACACTAGACCCTGTCTCTGTTTATATTACACTAGACCCTGTCTCTGTTTATATTACACTAGACCCTGTCTCTGTTTATATTACACTAGACCCTGTCTCTGTTTATATTACACTAGACCCTGTCTCTGTTTATATTACACTAGACCCTGTCTCTGTTTATATTACACTAGACCCTGTCTCTGTTTATATTACACTAGACCCTGTCTCTGTTTATATTACACTAGACCCTGTCTCTGTTTATATTACACTAGACCCTGTCTCTGTTTATATTACACTAGACCCTGTCTCTGTTTATATTACACTAGACCCTGTCTCTGTTTATATTACACTAGACCCTGTCTCTGTTTATATTACACTAGACCCTGTCTCTGTTTATATTACACTAGACCCTGTCTCTGTTTATATTACACTAGACCCTGTCTCTGTTTATATTACACTAGACCCTGTCTCTGTTTATATTACACTAGACCCTGTCTCTGTTTATATTACACTAGACCCTGTCTCTGTTTATATTACACTAGACCCTGTCTCTGTTTATATTACACTAGACCCTGTCTCTGTTTATATTACACTAGACCCTGTCTCTGTTTATATTACACTAGACCCTGTCTCTGTTTATATTACACTAGACCCTGTCTCTGTTTATATTACACTAGACCCTGTCTCTGTTTATATTACACTAGACCCTGTCTCTGTTTATATTACACTAGACCCTGTCTCTGTTTATATTACACTAGACCCTGTCTCTGTTTATATTACACTAGACCCTGTCTCTGTTTATATTACACTAGACCCTGTCTCTGTTTATATTACACTAGACCCTGTCTCTGTTTATATTACACTAGACCCTGTCTCTGTTTATATTACACTAGACCCTGTCTCTGTTTATATTACACTAGACCCTGTCTCTGTTTATATTACACTAGACCCTGTCTCTGTTTATATTACACTAGACCCTGTCTCTGTTTATATTACACTAGACCCTGTCTCTGTTTATATTACACTAGACCCTGTCTCTGTTTATATTACACTAGACCCTGTCTCTGTTTATATTACACTAGACCCTGTCTCTGTTTATATTACACTAGACCCTGTCTCTGTTTATATTACACTAGACCCTGTCTCTGTTTATATTACACTAGACCCTGTCTCTGTTTATATTACACTAGACCCTGTCTCTGTTTATATTACACTAGACCCTGTCTCTGTTTATATTACACTAGACCCTGTCTCTGTTTATATTACACTAGACCCTGTCTCTGTTTATATTACACTAGACCCTGTCTCTGTTTATATTACACTAGACCCTGTCTCTGTTTATATTACACTAGACCCTGTCTCTGTTTATATTACACTAGACCCTGTCTCTGTTTATATTACACTAGACCCTGTCTCTGTTTATATTACACTAGACCCTGTCTCTGTTTATATTACACTAGACCCTGTCTCTGTTTATATTACACTAGACCCTGTCTCTGTTTATATTACACTAGACCCTGTCTCTGTTTATATTACACTAGACCCTGTCTCTGTTTATATTACACTAGACCCTGTCTCTGTTTATATTACACTAGACCCTGTCTCTGTTTATATTACACTAGACCCTGTCTCTGTTTATATTACACTAGACCCTGTCTCTGTTTATATTACACTAGACCCTGTCTCTGTTTATATTACACTAGACCCTGTCTCTGTTTATATTACACTAGACCCTGTCTCTGTTTATATTACACTAGACCCTGTCTCTGTTTATATTACACTAGACCCTGTCTCTGTTTATATTACACTAGACCCTGTCTCTGTTTATATTACACTAGACCCTGTCTCTGTTTATATTACACTAGACCCTGTCTCTGTTTATATTACACTAGACCCTGTCTCTGTTTATATTACACTAGACCCTGTCTCTGTTTATATTACACTAGACCCTGTCTCTGTTTATATTACACTAGACCCTGTCTCTGTTTATATTACACTAGACCCTGTCTCTGTTTATATTACACTAGACCCTGTCTCTGTTTATATTACACTAGACCCTGTCTCTGTTTATATTACACTAGACCCTGTCTCTGTTTATATTACACTAGACCCTGTCTCTGTTTATATTACACTAGACCCTGTCTCTGTTTATATTACACTAGACCCTGTCTCTGTTTATATTACACTAGACCCTGTCTCTGTTTATATTACACTAGACCCTGTCTCTGTTTATATTACACTAGACCCTGTCTCTGTTTATATTACACTAGACCCTGTCTCTGTTTATATTACACTAGACCCTGTCTCTGTTTATATTACACTAGACCCTGTCTCTGTTTATATTACACTAGACCCTGTCTCTGTTTATATTACACTAGACCCTGTCTCTGTTTATATTACACTAGACCCTGTCTCTGTTTATATTACACTAGACCCTGTCTCTGTTTATATTACACTAGACCCTGTCTCTGTTTATATTACACTAGACCCTGTCTCTGTTTATATTACACTAGACCCTGTCTCTGTTTATATTACACTAGACCCTGTCTCTGTTTATATTACACTAGACCCTGTCTCTGTTTATATTACACTAGACCCTGTCTCTGTTTATATTACACTAGACCCTGTCTCTGTTTATATTACACTAGACCCTGTCTCTGTTTATATTACACTAGACCCTGTCTCTGTTTATATTACACTAGACCCTGTCTCTGTTTATATTACACTAGACCCTGTCTCTGTTTATATTACACTAGACCCTGTCTCTGTTTATATTACACTAGACCTGTCTCTGTTTATATTACACTAGACCCTGTCTCTGTTTATATTACACTAGACCCTGTCTCTGTTTATATTACACTAGACCCTGTCTCTGTTTATATTACACTAGACCCTGTCTCTGTTTATATTACACTAGACCCTGTCTCTGTTTATATTACACTAGACCCTGTCTCTGTTTATATTACACTAGACCCTGTCTCTGTTTATATTACACTAGACCCTGTCTCTGTTTATATTACACTAGACCCTGTCTCTGTTTATATTACACTAGACCCTGTCTCTGTTTATATTACACTAGACCCTGTCTCTGTTTATATTACACTAGACCCTGTCTCTGTTTATATTACACTAGACCCTGTCTCTGTTTATATTACACTAGACCCTGTCTCTGTTTATATTACACTAGACCCTGTCTCTGTTTATATTACACTAGACCCTGTCTCTGTTTATATTACACTAGACCCTGTCTCTGTTTATATTACACTAGACCCTGTCTCTGTTTATATTACACTAGACCCTGTCTCTGTTTATATTACACTAGACCCTGTCTCTGTTTATATTACACTAGACCCTGTCTCTGTTTATATTACACTAGACCCTGTCTCTGTTTATATTACACTAGACCCTGTCTCTGTTTATATTACACTAGACCCTGTCTCTGTTTATATTACACTAGACCCTGTCTCTGTTTATATTACACTAGACCCTGTCTCTGTTTATATTACACTAGACCCTGTCTCTGTTTATATTACACTAGACCCTGTCTCTGTTTATATTACACTAGACCCTGTCTCTGTTTATATTACACTAGACCCTGTCTCTGTTTATATTACACTAGACCCTGTCTCTGTTTATATTACACTAGACCCTGTCTCTGTTTATATTACACTAGACCCTGTCTCTGTTTATATTACACTAGACCCTGTCTCTGTTTATATTACACTAGACCCTGTCTCTGTTTATATTACACTAGACCCTGTCTCTGTTTATATTACACTAGACCCTGTCTCTGTTTATATTACACTAGACCCTGTCTCTGTTTATATTACACTAGACCCTGTCTCTGTTTATATTACACTAGACCCTGTCTCTGTTTATATTACACTAGACCCTGTCTCTGTTTATATTACACTAGACCCTGTCTCTGTTTATATTACACTAGACCCTGTCTCTGTTTATATTACACTAGACCCTGTCTCTGTTTATATTACACTAGACCCTGTCTCTGTTTATATTACACTAGACCCTGTCTCTGTTTATATTACACTAGACCCTGTCTCTGTTTATATTACACTAGACCCTGTCTCTGTTTATATTACACTAGACCCTGTCTCTGTTTATATTACACTAGACCCTGTCTCTGTTTATATTACACTAGACCCTGTCTCTGTTTATATTACACTAGACCCTGTCTCTGTTTATATTACACTAGACCCTGTCTCTGTTTATATTACACTAGACCCTGTCTCTGTTTATATTACACTAGACCCTGTCTCTGTTTATATTACACTAGACCCTGTCTCTGTTTATATTACACTAGACCCTGTCTCTGTTTATATTACACTAGACCCTGTCTCTGTTTATATTACACTAGACCCTGTCTCTGTTTATATTACACTAGACCCTGTCTCTGTTTATATTACACTAGACCCTGTCTCTGTTTATATTACACTAGACCCTGTCTCTGTTTATATTACACTAGACCCTGTCTCTGTTTATATTACACTAGACCCTGTCTCTGTTTATATTACACTAGACCCTGTCTCTGTTTATATTACACTAGACCCTGTCTCTGTTTATATTACACTAGACCCTGTCTCTGTTTATATTACACTAGACCCTGTCTCTGTTTATATTACACTAGACCCTGTCTCTGTTTATATTACACTAGACCCTGTCTCTGTTTATATTACACTAGACCCTGTCTCTGTTTATATTACACTAGACCCTGTCTCTGTTTATATTACACTAGACCCTGTCTCTGTTTATATTACACTAGACCCTGTCTCTGTTTATATTACACTAGACCCTGTCTCTGTTTATATTACACTAGACCCTGTCTCTGTTTATATTACACTAGACCCTGTCTCTGTTTATATTACACTAGACCCTGTCTCTGTTTATATTACACTAGACCCTGTCTCTGTTTATATTACACTAGACCCTGTCTCTGTTTATATTACACTAGACCCTGTCTCTGTTTATATTACACTAGACCCTGTCTCTGTTTATATTACACTAGACCCTGTCTCTGTTTATATTACACTAGACCCTGTCTCTGTTTATATTACACTAGACCCTGTCTCTGTTTATATTACACTAGACCCTGTCTCTGTTTATATTACACTAGACCCTGTCTCTGTTTATATTACACTAGACCCTGTCTCTGTTTATATTACACTAGACCCTGTCTCTGTTTATATTACACTAGACCCTGTCTCTGTTTATATTACACTAGACCCTGTCTCTGTTTATATTACACTAGACCCTGTCTCTGTTTATATTACACTAGACCCTGTCTCTGTTTATATTACACTAGACCCTGTCTCTGTTTATATTACACTAGACCCTGTCTCTGTTTATATTACACTAGACCCTGTCTCTGTTTATATTACACTAGACCCTGTCTCTGTTTATATTACACTAGACCCTGTCTCTGTTTATATTACACTAGACCCTGTCTCTGTTTATATTACACTAGACCCTGTCTCTGTTTATATTACACTAGACCCTGTCTCTGTTTATATTACACTAGACCCTGTCTCTGTTTATATTACACTAGACCCTGTCTCTGTTTATATTACACTAGACCCTGTCTCTGTTTATATTACACTAGACCCTGTCTCTGTTTATATTACACTAGACCCTGTCTCTGTTTATATTACACTAGACCCTGTCTCTGTTTATATTACACTAGACCCTGTCTCTGTTTATATTACACTAGACCCTGTCTCTGTTTATATTACACTAGACCCTGTCTCTGTTTATATTACACTAGACCCTGTCTCTGTTTATATTACACTAGACCCTGTCTCTGTTTATATTACACTAGACCCTGTCTCTGTTTATATTACACTAGACCCTGTCTCTGTTTATATTACACTAGACCCTGTCTCTGTTTATATTACACTAGACCCTGTCTCTGTTTATATTACACTAGACCCTGTCTCTGTTTATATTACACTAGACCCTGTCTCTGTTTATATTACACTAGACCCTGTCTCTGTTTATATTACACTAGACCCTGTCTCTGTTTATATTACACTAGACCCTGTCTCTGTTTATATTACACTAGACCCTGTCTCTGTTTATATTACACTAGACCCTGTCTCTGTTTATATTACACTAGACCCTGTCTCTGTTTATATTACACTAGACCCTGTCTCTGTTTATATTACACTAGACCCTGTCTCTGTTTATATTACACTAGACCCTGTCTCTGTTTATATTACACTAGACCCTGTCTCTGTTTATATTACACTAGACCCTGTCTCTGTTTATATTACACTAGACCCTGTCTCTGTTTATATTACACTAGACCCTGTCTCTGTTTATATTACACTAGACCCTGTCTCTGTTTATATTACACTAGACCCTGTCTCTGTTTATATTACACTAGACCCTGTCTCTGTTTATATTACACTAGACCCTGTCTCTGTTTATATTACACTAGACCCTGTCTCTGTTTATATTACACTAGACCCTGTCTCTGTTTATATTACACTAGACCCTGTCTCTGTTTATATTACACTAGACCCTGTCTCTGTTTATATTACACTAGACCCTGTCTCTGTTTATATTACACTAGACCCTGTCTCTGTTTATATTACACTAGACCCTGTCTCTGTTTATATTACACTAGACCCTGTCTCTGTTTATATTACACTAGACCCTGTCTCTGTTTATATTACACTAGACCCTGTCTCTGTTTATATTACACTAGACCCTGTCTCTGTTTATATTACACTAGACCCTGTCTCTGTTTATATTACACTAGACCCTGTCTCTGTTTATATTACACTAGACCCTGTCTCTGTTTATATTACACTAGACCCTGTCTCTGTTTATATTACACTAGACCCTGTCTCTGTTTATATTACACTAGACCCTGTCTCTGTTTATATTACACTAGACCCTGTCTCTGTTTATATTACACTAGACCCTGTCTCTGTTTATATTACACTAGACCCTGTCTCTGTTTATATTACACTAGACCCTGTCTCTGTTTATATTACACTAGACCCTGTCTCTGTTTATATTACACTAGACCCTGTCTCTGTTTATATTACACTAGACCCTGTCTCTGTTTATATTACACTAGACCCTGTCTCTGTTTATATTACACTAGACCCTGTCTCTGTTTATATTACACTAGACCCTGTCTCTGTTTATATTACACTAGACCCTGTCTCTGTTTATATTACACTAGACCCTGTCTCTGTTTATATTACACTAGACCCTGTCTCTGTTTATATTACACTAGACCCTGTCTCTGTTTATATTACACTAGACCCTGTCTCTGTTTATATTACACTAGACCCTGTCTCTGTTTATATTACACTAGACCCTGTCTCTGTTTATATTACACTAGACCCTGTCTCTGTTTATATTACACTAGACCCTGTCTCTGTTTATATTACACTAGACCCTGTCTCTGTTTATATTACACTAGACCCTGTCTCTGTTTATATTACACTAGACCCTGTCTCTGTTTATATTACACTAGACCCTGTCTCTGTTTATATTACACTAGACCCTGTCTCTGTTTATATTACACTAGACCCTGTCTCTGTTTATATTACACTAGACCCTGTCTCTGTTTATATTACACTAGACCCTGTCTCTGTTTATATTACACTAGACCCTGTCTCTGTTTATATTACACTAGACCCTGTCTCTGTTTATATTACACTAGACCCTGTCTCTGTTTATATTACACTAGACCCTGTCTCTGTTTATATTACACTAGACCCTGTCTCTGTTTATATTACACTAGACCCTGTCTCTGTTTATATTACACTAGACCCTGTCTCTGTTTATATTACACTAGACCCTGTCTCTGTTTATATTACACTAGACCCTGTCTCTGTTTATATTACACTAGACCCTGTCTCTGTTTATATTACACTAGACCCTGTCTCTGTTTATATTACACTAGACCCTGTCTCTGTTTATATTACACTAGACCCTGTCTCTGTTTATATTACACTAGACCCTGTCTCTGTTTATATTACACTAGACCCTGTCTCTGTTTATATTACACTAGACCCTGTCTCTGTTTATATTACACTAGACCCTGTCTCTGTTTATATTACACTAGACCCTGTCTCTGTTTATATTACACTAGACCCTGTCTCTGTTTATATTACACTAGACCCTGTCTCTGTTTATATTACACTAGACCCTGTCTCTGTTTATATTACACTAGACCCTGTCTCTGTTTATATTACACTAGACCCTGTCTCTGTTTATATTACACTAGACCCTGTCTCTGTTTATATTACACTAGACCCTGTCTCTGTTTATATTACACTAGACCCTGTCTCTGTTTATATTACACTAGACCCTGTCTCTGTTTATATTACACTAGACCCTGTCTCTGTTTATATTACACTAGACCCTGTCTCTGTTTATATTACACTAGACCCTGTCTCTGTTTATATTACACTAGACCCTGTCTCTGTTTATATTACACTAGACCCTGTCTCTGTTTATATTACACTAGACCCTGTCTCTGTTTATATTACACTAGACCCTGTCTCTGTTTATATTACACTAGACCCTGTCTCTGTTTATATTACACTAGACCCTGTCTCTGTTTATATTACACTAGACCCTGTCTCTGTTTATATTACACTAGACCCTGTCTCTGTTTATATTACACTAGACCCTGTCTCTGTTTATATTACACTAGACCCTGTCTCTGTTTATATTACACTAGACCCTGTCTCTGTTTATATTACACTAGACCCTGTCTCTGTTTATATTACACTAGACCCTGTCTCTGTTTATATTACACTAGACCCTGTCTCTGTTTATATTACACTAGACCCTGTCTCTGTTTATATTACACTAGACCCTGTCTCTGTTTATATTACACTAGACCCTGTCTCTGTTTATATTACACTAGACCCTGTCTCTGTTTATATTACACTAGACCCTGTCTCTGTTTATATTACACTAGACCCTGTCTCTGTTTATATTACACTAGACCCTGTCTCTGTTTATATTACACTAGACCCTGTCTCTGTTTATATTACACTAGACCCTGTCTCTGTTTATATTACACTAGACCCTGTCTCTGTTTATATTACACTAGACCCTGTCTCTGTTTATATTACACTAGACCCTGTCTCTGTTTATATTACACTAGACCCTGTCTCTGTTTATATTACACTAGACCCTGTCTCTGTTTATATTACACTAGACCCTGTCTCTGTTTATATTACACTAGACCCTGTCTCTGTTTATATTACACTAGACCCTGTCTCTGTTTATATTACACTAGACCCTGTCTCTGTTTATATTACACTAGACCCTGTCTCTGTTTATATTACACTAGACCCTGTCTCTGTTTATATTACACTAGACCCTGTCTCTGTTTATATTACACTAGACCCTGTCTCTGTTTATATTACACTAGACCCTGTCTCTGTTTATATTACACTAGACCCTGTCTCTGTTTATATTACACTAGACCCTGTCTCTGTTTATATTACACTAGACCCTGTCTCTGTTTATATTACACTAGACCCTGTCTCTGTTTATATTACACTAGACCCTGTCTCTGTTTATATTACACTAGACCCTGTCTCTGTTTATATTACACTAGACCCTGTCTCTGTTTATATTACACTAGACCCTGTCTCTGTTTATATTACACTAGACCCTGTCTCTGTTTATATTACACTAGACCCTGTCTCTGTTTATATTACACTAGACCCTGTCTCTGTTTATATTACACTAGACCCTGTCTCTGTTTATATTACACTAGACCCTGTCTCTGTTTATATTACACTAGACCCTGTCTCTGTTTATATTACACTAGACCCTGTCTCTGTTTATATTACACTAGACCCTGTCTCTGTTTATATTACACTAGACCCTGTCTCTGTTTATATTACACTAGACCCTGTCTCTGTTTATATTACACTAGACCCTGTCTCTGTTTATATTACACTAGACCCTGTCTCTGTTTATATTACACTAGACCCTGTCTCTGTTTATATTACACTAGACCCTGTCTCTGTTTATATTACACTAGACCCTGTCTCTGTTTATATTACACTAGACCCTGTCTCTGTTTATATTACACTAGACCCTGTCTCTGTTTATATTACACTAGACCCTGTCTCTGTTTATATTACACTAGACCCTGTCTCTGTTTATATTACACTAGACCCTGTCTCTGTTTATATTACACTAGACCCTGTCTCTGTTTATATTACACTAGACCCTGTCTCTGTTTATATTACACTAGACCCTGTCTCTGTTTATATTACACTAGACCCTGTCTCTGTTTATATTACACTAGACCCTGTCTCTGTTTATATTACACTAGACCCTGTCTCTGTTTATATTACACTAGACCCTGTCTCTGTTTATATTACACTAGACCCTGTCTCTGTTTATATTACACTAGACCCTGTCTCTGTTTATATTACACTAGACCCTGTCTCTGTTTATATTACACTAGACCCTGTCTCTGTTTATATTACACTAGACCCTGTCTCTGTTTATATTACACTAGACCCTGTCTCTGTTTATATTACACTAGACCCTGTCTCTGTTTATATTACACTAGACCCTGTCTCTGTTTATATTACACTAGACCCTGTCTCTGTTTATATTACACTAGACCCTGTCTCTGTTTATATTACACTAGACCCTGTCTCTGTTTATATTACACTAGACCCTGTCTCTGTTTATATTACACTAGACCCTGTCTCTGTTTATATTACACTAGACCCTGTCTCTGTTTATATTACACTAGACCCTGTCTCTGTTTATATTACACTAGACCCTGTCTCTGTTTATATTACACTAGACCCTGTCTCTGTTTATATTACACTAGACCCTGTCTCTGTTTATATTACACTAGACCCTGTCTCTGTTTATATTACACTAGACCCTGTCTCTGTTTATATTACACTAGACCCTGTCTCTGTTTATATTACACTAGACCCTGTCTCTGTTTATATTACACTAGACCCTGTCTCTGTTTATATTACACTAGACCCTGTCTCTGTTTATATTACACTAGACCCTGTCTCTGTTTATATTACACTAGACCCTGTCTCTGTTTATATTACACTAGACCCTGTCTCTGTTTATATTACACTAGACCCTGTCTCTGTTTATATTACACTAGACCCTGTCTCTGTTTATATTACACTAGACCCTGTCTCTGTTTATATTACACTAGACCCTGTCTCTGTTTATATTACACTAGACCCTGTCTCTGTTTATATTACACTAGACCCTGTCTCTGTTTATATTACACTAGACCCTGTCTCTGTTTATATTACACTAGACCCTGTCTCTGTTTATATTACACTAGACCCTGTCTCTGTTTATATTACACTAGACCCTGTCTCTGTTTATATTACACTAGACCCTGTCTCTGTTTATATTACACTAGACCCTGTCTCTGTTTATATTACACTAGACCCTGTCTCTGTTTATATTACACTAGACCCTGTCTCTGTTTATATTACACTAGACCCTGTCTCTGTTTATATTACACTAGACCCTGTCTCTGTTTATATTACACTAGACCCTGTCTCTGTTTATATTACACTAGACCCTGTCTCTGTTTATATTACACTAGACCCTGTCTCTGTTTATATTACACTAGACCCTGTCTCTGTTTATATTACACTAGACCCTGTCTCTGTTTATATTACACTAGACCCTGTCTCTGTTTATATTACACTAGACCCTGTCTCTGTTTATATTACACTAGACCCTGTCTCTGTTTATATTACACTAGACCCTGTCTCTGTTTATATTACACTAGACCCTGTCTCTGTTTATATTACACTAGACCCTGTCTCTGTTTATATTACACTAGACCCTGTCTCTGTTTATATTACACTAGACCCTGTCTCTGTTTATATTACACTAGACCCTGTCTCTGTTTATATTACACTAGACCCTGTCTCTGTTTATATTACACTAGACCCTGTCTCTGTTTATATTACACTAGACCCTGTCTCTGTTTATATTACACTAGACCCTGTCTCTGTTTATATTACACTAGACCCTGTCTCTGTTTATATTACACTAGACCCTGTCTCTGTTTATATTACACTAGACCCTGTCTCTGTTTATATTACACTAGACCCTGTCTCTGTTTATATTACACTAGACCCTGTCTCTGTTTATATTACACTAGACCCTGTCTCTGTTTATATTACACTAGACCCTGTCTCTGTTTATATTACACTAGACCCTGTCTCTGTTTATATTACACTAGACCCTGTCTCTGTTTATATTACACTAGACCCTGTCTCTGTTTATATTACACTAGACCCTGTCTCTGTTTATATTACACTAGACCCTGTCTCTGTTTATATTACACTAGACCCTGTCTCTGTTTATATTACACTAGACCCTGTCTCTGTTTATATTACACTAGACCCTGTCTCTGTTTATATTACACTAGACCCTGTCTCTGTTTATATTACACTAGACCCTGTCTCTGTTTATATTACACTAGACCCTGTCTCTGTTTATATTACACTAGACCCTGTCTCTGTTTATATTACACTAGACCCTGTCTCTGTTTATATTACACTAGACCCTGTCTCTGTTTATATTACACTAGACCCTGTCTCTGTTTATATTACACTAGACCCTGTCTCTGTTTATATTACACTAGACCCTGTCTCTGTTTATATTACACTAGACCCTGTCTCTGTTTATATTACACTAGACCCTGTCTCTGTTTATATTACACTAGACCCTGTCTCTGTTTATATTACACTAGACCCTGTCTCTGTTTATATTACACTAGACCCTGTCTCTGTTTATATTACACTAGACCCTGTCTCTGTTTATATTACACTAGACCCTGTCTCTGTTTATATTACACTAGACCCTGTCTCTGTTTATATTACACTAGACCCTGTCTCTGTTTATATTACACTAGACCCTGTCTCTGTTTATATTACACTAGACCCTGTCTCTGTTTATATTACACTAGACCCTGTCTCTGTTTATATTACACTAGACCCTGTCTCTGTTTATATTACACTAGACCCTGTCTCTGTTTATATTACACTAGACCCTGTCTCTGTTTATATTACACTAGACCCTGTCTCTGTTTATATTACACTAGACCCTGTCTCTGTTTATATTACACTAGACCCTGTCTCTGTTTATATTACACTAGACCCTGTCTCTGTTTATATTACACTAGACCCTGTCTCTGTTTATATTACACTAGACCCTGTCTCTGTTTATATTACACTAGACCCTGTCTCTGTTTATATTACACTAGACCCTGTCTCTGTTTATATTACACTAGACCCTGTCTCTGTTTATATTACACTAGACCCTGTCTCTGTTTATATTACACTAGACCCTGTCTCTGTTTATATTACACTAGACCCTGTCTCTGTTTATATTACACTAGACCCTGTCTCTGTTTATATTACACTAGACCCTGTCTCTGTTTATATTACACTAGACCCTGTCTCTGTTTATATTACACTAGACCCTGTCTCTGTTTATATTACACTAGACCCTGTCTCTGTTTATATTACACTAGACCCTGTCTCTGTTTATATTACACTAGACCCTGTCTCTGTTTATATTACACTAGACCCTGTCTCTGTTTATATTACACTAGACCCTGTCTCTGTTTATATTACACTAGACCCTGTCTCTGTTTATATTACACTAGACCCTGTCTCTGTTTATATTACACTAGACCCTGTCTCTGTTTATATTACACTAGACCCTGTCTCTGTTTATATTACACTAGACCCTGTCTCTGTTTATATTACACTAGACCCTGTCTCTGTTTATATTACACTAGACCCTGTCTCTGTTTATATTACACTAGACCCTGTCTCTGTTTATATTACACTAGACCCTGTCTCTGTTTATATTACACTAGACCCTGTCTCTGTTTATATTACACTAGACCCTGTCTCTGTTTATATTA
Organism: Squalus acanthias; assembly: GCA_030390025.1. Taxonomy (NCBI): domain Eukaryota; kingdom Metazoa; phylum Chordata; class Chondrichthyes; order Squaliformes; family Squalidae; genus Squalus; species Squalus acanthias. The sequence goes on from JASTWF010000517.1 coordinate 259,869, forward strand.
CACTAGACCCTGTCTCTGTTTATATTACACTAGACCCTGTCTCTGTTTATATTACACTAGACCCTGTCTCTGTTTATATTACACTAGACCCTGTCTCTGTTTATATTACACTAGACCCTGTCTCTGTTTATATTACACTAGACCCTGTCTCTGTTTATATTACACTAGACCCTGTCTCTGTTTATATTACACTAGACCCTGTCTCTGTTTATATTACACTAGACCCTGTCTCTGTTTATATTACACTAGACCCTGTCTCTGTTTATATTACACTAGACCCTGTCTCTGTTTATATTACACTAGACCCTGTCTCTGTTTATATTACACTAGACCCTGTCTCTGTTTATATTACACTAGACCCTGTCTCTGTTTATATTACACTAGACCCTGTCTCTGTTTATATTACACTAGACCCTGTCTCTGTTTATATTACACTAGACCCTGTCTCTGTTTATATTACACTAGACCCTGTCTCTGTTTATATTACACTAGACCCTGTCTCTGTTTATATTACACTAGACCCTGTCTCTGTTTATATTACACTAGACCCTGTCTCTGTTTATATTACACTAGACCCTGTCTCTGTTTATATTACACTAGACCCTGTCTCTGTTTATATTACACTAGACCCTGTCTCTGTTTATATTACACTAGACCCTGTCTCTGTTTATATTACACTAGACCCTGTCTCTGTTTATATTACACTAGACCCTGTCTCTGTTTATATTACACTAGACCCTGTCTCTGTTTATATTACACTAGACCCTGTCTCTGTTTATATTACACTAGACCCTGTCTCTGTTTATATTACACTAGACCCTGTCTCTGTTTATATTACACTAGACCCTGTCTCTGTTTATATTACACTAGACCCTGTCTCTGTTTATATTACACTAGACCCTGTCTCTGTTTATATTACACTAGACCCTGTCTCTGTTTATATTACACTAGACCCTGTCTCTGTTTATATTACACTAGACCCTGTCTCTGTTTATATTACACTAGACCCTGTCTCTGTTTATATTACACTAGACCCTGTCTCTGTTTATATTACACTAGACCCTGTCTCTGTTTATATTACACTAGACCCTGTCTCTGTTTATATTACACTAGACCCTGTCTCTGTTTATATTACACTAGACCCTGTCTCTGTTTATATTACACTAGACCCTGTCTCTGTTTATATTACACTAGACCCTGTCTCTGTTTATATTACACTAGACCCTGTCTCTGTTTATATTACACTAGACCCTGTCTCTGTTTATATTACACTAGACCCTGTCTCTGTTTATATTACACTAGACCCTGTCTCTGTTTATATTACACTAGACCCTGTCTCTGTTTATATTACACTAGACCCTGTCTCTGTTTATATTACACTAGACCCTGTCTCTGTTTATATTACACTAGACCCTGTCTCTGTTTATATTACACTAGACCCTGTCTCTGTTTATATTACACTAGACCCTGTCTCTGTTTATATTACACTAGACCCTGTCTCTGTTTATATTACACTAGACCCTGTCTCTGTTTATATTACACTAGACCCTGTCTCTGTTTATATTACACTAGACCCTGTCTCTGTTTATATTACACTAGACCCTGTCTCTGTTTATATTACACTAGACCCTGTCTCTGTTTATATTACACTAGACCCTGTCTCTGTTTATATTACACTAGACCCTGTCTCTGTTTATATTACACTAGACCCTGTCTCTGTTTATATTACACTAGACCCTGTCTCTGTTTATATTACACTAGACCCTGTCTCTGTTTATATTACACTAGACCCTGTCTCTGTTTATATTACACTAGACCCTGTCTCTGTTTATATTACACTAGACCCTGTCTCTGTTTATATTACACTAGACCCTGTCTCTGTTTATATTACACTAGACCCTGTCTCTGTTTATATTACACTAGACCCTGTCTCTGTTTATATTACACTAGACCCTGTCTCTGTTTATATTACACTAGACCCTGTCTCTGTTTATATTACACTAGACCCTGTCTCTGTTTATATTACACTAGACCCTGTCTCTGTTTATATTACACTAGACCCTGTCTCTGTTTATATTACACTAGACCCTGTCTCTGTTTATATTACACTAGACCCTGTCTCTGTTTATATTACACTAGACCCTGTCTCTGTTTATATTACACTAGACCCTGTCTCTGTTTATATTACACTAGACCCTGTCTCTGTTTATATTACACTAGACCCTGTCTCTGTTTATATTACACTAGACCCTGTCTCTGTTTATATTACACTAGACCCTGTCTCTGTTTATATTACACTAGACCCTGTCTCTGTTTATATTACACTAGACCCTGTCTCTGTTTATATTACACTAGACCCTGTCTCTGTTTATATTACACTAGACCCTGTCTCTGTTTATATTACACTAGACCCTGTCTCTGTTTATATTACACTAGACCCTGTCTCTGTTTATATTACACTAGACCCTGTCTCTGTTTATATTACACTAGACCCTGTCTCTGTTTATATTACACTAGACCCTGTCTCTGTTTATATTACACTAGACCCTGTCTCTGTTTATATTACACTAGACCCTGTCTCTGTTTATATTACACTAGACCCTGTCTCTGTTTATATTACACTAGACCCTGTCTCTGTTTATATTACACTAGACCCTGTCTCTGTTTATATTACACTAGACCCTGTCTCTGTTTATATTACACTAGACCCTGTCTCTGTTTATATTACACTAGACCCTGTCTCTGTTTATATTACACTAGACCCTGTCTCTGTTTATATTACACTAGACCCTGTCTCTGTTTATATTACACTAGACCCTGTCTCTGTTTATATTACACTAGACCCTGTCTCTGTTTATATTACACTAGACCCTGTCTCTGTTTATATTACACTAGACCCTGTCTCTGTTTATATTACACTAGACCCTGTCTCTGTTTATATTACACTAGACCCTGTCTCTGTTTATATTACACTAGACCCTGTCTCTGTTTATATTACACTAGACCCTGTCTCTGTTTATATTACACTAGACCCTGTCTCTGTTTATATTACACTAGACCCTGTCTCTGTTTATATTACACTAGACCCTGTCTCTGTTTATATTACACTAGACCCTGTCTCTGTTTATATTACACTAGACCCTGTCTCTGTTTATATTACACTAGACCCTGTCTCTGTTTATATTACACTAGACCCTGTCTCTGTTTATATTACACTAGACCCTGTCTCTGTTTATATTACACTAGACCCTGTCTCTGTTTATATTACACTAGACCCTGTCTCTGTTTATATTACACTAGACCCTGTCTCTGTTTATATTACACTAGACCCTGTCTCTGTTTATATTACACTAGACCCTGTCTCTGTTTATATTACACTAGACCCTGTCTCTGTTTATATTACACTAGACCCTGTCTCTGTTTATATTACACTAGACCCTGTCTCTGTTTATATTACACTAGACCCTGTCTCTGTTTATATTACACTAGACCCTGTCTCTGTTTATATTACACTAGACCCTGTCTCTGTTTATATTACACTAGACCCTGTCTCTGTTTATATTACACTAGACCCTGTCTCTGTTTATATTACACTAGACCCTGTCTCTGTTTATATTACACTAGACCCTGTCTCTGTTTATATTACACTAGACCCTGTCTCTGTTTATATTACACTAGACCCTGTCTCTGTTTATATTACACTAGACCCTGTCTCTGTTTATATTACACTAGACCCTGTCTCTGTTTATATTACACTAGACCCTGTCTCTGTTTATATTACACTAGACCCTGTCTCTGTTTATATTACACTAGACCCTGTCTCTGTTTATATTACACTAGACCCTGTCTCTGTTTATATTACACTAGACCCTGTCTCTGTTTATATTACACTAGACCCTGTCTCTGTTTATATTACACTAGACCCTGTCTCTGTTTATATTACACTAGACCCTGTCTCTGTTTATATTACACTAGACCCTGTCTCTGTTTATATTACACTAGACCCTGTCTCTGTTTATATTACACTAGACCCTGTCTCTGTTTATATTACACTAGACCCTGTCTCTGTTTATATTACACTAGACCCTGTCTCTGTTTATATTACACTAGACCCTGTCTCTGTTTATATTACACTAGACCCTGTCTCTGTTTATATTACACTAGACCCTGTCTCTGTTTATATTACACTAGACCCTGTCTCTGTTTATATTACACTAGACCCTGTCTCTGTTTATATTACACTAGACCCTGTCTCTGTTTATATTACACTAGACCCTGTCTCTGTTTATATTACACTAGACCCTGTCTCTGTTTATATTACACTAGACCCTGTCTCTGTTTATATTACACTAGACCCTGTCTCTGTTTATATTACACTAGACCCTGTCTCTGTTTATATTACACTAGACCCTGTCTCTGTTTATATTACACTAGACCCTGTCTCTGTTTATATTACACTAGACCCTGTCTCTGTTTATATTACACTAGACCCTGTCTCTGTTTATATTACACTAGACCCTGTCTCTGTTTATATTACACTAGACCCTGTCTCTGTTTATATTACACTAGACCCTGTCTCTGTTTATATTACACTAGACCCTGTCTCTGTTTATATTACACTAGACCCTGTCTCTGTTTATATTACACTAGACCCTGTCTCTGTTTATATTACACTAGACCCTGTCTCTGTTTATATTACACTAGACCCTGTCTCTGTTTATATTACACTAGACCCTGTCTCTGTTTATATTACACTAGACCCTGTCTCTGTTTATATTACACTAGACCCTGTCTCTGTTTATATTACACTAGACCCTGTCTCTGTTTATATTACACTAGACCCTGTCTCTGTTTATATTACACTAGACCCTGTCTCTGTTTATATTACACTAGACCCTGTCTCTGTTTATATTACACTAGACCCTGTCTCTGTTTATATTACACTAGACCCTGTCTCTGTTTATATTACACTAGACCCTGTCTCTGTTTATATTACACTAGACCCTGTCTCTGTTTATATTACACTAGACCCTGTCTCTGTTTATATTACACTAGACCCTGTCTCTGTTTATATTACACTAGACCCTGTCTCTGTTTATATTACACTAGACCCTGTCTCTGTTTATATTACACTAGACCCTGTCTCTGTTTATATTACACTAGACCCTGTCTCTGTTTATATTACACTAGACCCTGTCTCTGTTTATATTACACTAGACCCTGTCTCTGTTTATATTACACTAGACCCTGTCTCTGTTTATATTACACTAGACCCTGTCTCTGTTTATATTACACTAGACCCTGTCTCTGTTTATATTACACTAGACCCTGTCTCTGTTTATATTACACTAGACCCTGTCTCTGTTTATATTACACTAGACCCTGTCTCTGTTTATATTACACTAGACCCTGTCTCTGTTTATATTACACTAGACCCTGTCTCTGTTTATATTACACTAGACCCTGTCTCTGTTTATATTACACTAGACCCTGTCTCTGTTTATATTACACTAGACCCTGTCTCTGTTTATATTACACTAGACCCTGTCTCTGTTTATATTACACTAGACCCTGTCTCTGTTTATATTACACTAGACCCTGTCTCTGTTTATATTACACTAGACCCTGTCTCTGTTTATATTACACTAGACCCTGTCTCTGTTTATATTACACTAGACCCTGTCTCTGTTTATATTACACTAGACCCTGTCTCTGTTTATATTACACTAGACCCTGTCTCTGTTTATATTACACTAGACCCTGTCTCTGTTTATATTACACTAGACCCTGTCTCTGTTTATATTACACTAGACCCTGTCTCTGTTTATATTACACTAGACCCTGTCTCTGTTTATATTACACTAGACCCTGTCTCTGTTTATATTACACTAGACCCTGTCTCTGTTTATATTACACTAGACCCTGTCTCTGTTTATATTACACTAGACCCTGTCTCTGTTTATATTACACTAGACCCTGTCTCTGTTTATATTACACTAGACCCTGTCTCTGTTTATATTACACTAGACCCTGTCTCTGTTTATATTACACTAGACCCTGTCTCTGTTTATATTACACTAGACCCTGTCTCTGTTTATATTACACTAGACCCTGTCTCTGTTTATATTACACTAGACCCTGTCTCTGTTTATATTACACTAGACCCTGTCTCTGTTTATATTACACTAGACCCTGTCTCTGTTTATATTACACTAGACCCTGTCTCTGTTTATATTACACTAGACCCTGTCTCTGTTTATATTACACTAGACCCTGTCTCTGTTTATATTACACTAGACCCTGTCTCTGTTTATATTACACTAGACCCTGTCTCTGTTTATATTACACTAGACCCTGTCTCTGTTTATATTACACTAGACCCTGTCTCTGTTTATATTACACTAGACCCTGTCTCTGTTTATATTACACTAGACCCTGTCTCTGTTTATATTACACTAGACCCTGTCTCTGTTTATATTACACTAGACCCTGTCTCTGTTTATATTACACTAGACCCTGTCTCTGTTTATATTACACTAGACCCTGTCTCTGTTTATATTACACTAGACCCTGTCTCTGTTTATATTACACTAGACCCTGTCTCTGTTTATATTACACTAGACCCTGTCTCTGTTTATATTACACTAGACCCTGTCTCTGTTTATATTACACTAGACCCTGTCTCTGTTTATATTACACTAGACCCTGTCTCTGTTTATATTACACTAGACCCTGTCTCTGTTTATATTACACTAGACCCTGTCTCTGTTTATATTACACTAGACCCTGTCTCTGTTTATATTACACTAGACCCTGTCTCTGTTTATATTACACTAGACCCTGTCTCTGTTTATATTACACTAGACCCTGTCTCTGTTTATATTACACTAGACCCTGTCTCTGTTTATATTACACTAGACCCTGTCTCTGTTTATATTACACTAGACCCTGTCTCTGTTTATATTACACTAGACCCTGTCTCTGTTTATATTACACTAGACCCTGTCTCTGTTTATATTACACTAGACCCTGTCTCTGTTTATATTACACTAGACCCTGTCTCTGTTTATATTACACTAGACCCTGTCTCTGTTTATATTACACTAGACCCTGTCTCTGTTTATATTACACTAGACCCTGTCTCTGTTTATATTACACTAGACCCTGTCTCTGTTTATATTACACTAGACCCTGTCTCTGTTTATATTACACTAGACCCTGTCTCTGTTTATATTACACTAGACCCTGTCTCTGTTTATATTACACTAGACCCTGTCTCTGTTTATATTACACTAGACCCTGTCTCTGTTTATATTACACTAGACCCTGTCTCTGTTTATATTACACTAGACCCTGTCTCTGTTTATATTACACTAGACCCTGTCTCTGTTTATATTACACTAGACCCTGTCTCTGTTTATATTACACTAGACCCTGTCTCTGTTTATATTACACTAGACCCTGTCTCTGTTTATATTACACTAGACCCTGTCTCTGTTTATATTACACTAGACCCTGTCTCTGTTTATATTACACTAGACCCTGTCTCTGTTTATATTACACTAGACCCTGTCTCTGTTTATATTACACTAGACCCTGTCTCTGTTTATATTACACTAGACCCTGTCTCTGTTTATATTACACTAGACCCTGTCTCTGTTTATATTACACTAGACCCTGTCTCTGTTTATATTACACTAGACCCTGTCTCTGTTTATATTACACTAGACCCTGTCTCTGTTTATATTACACTAGACCCTGTCTCTGTTTATATTACACTAGACCCTGTCTCTGTTTATATTACACTAGACCCTGTCTCTGTTTATATTACACTAGACCCTGTCTCTGTTTATATTACACTAGACCCTGTCTCTGTTTATATTACACTAGACCCTGTCTCTGTTTATATTACACTAGACCCTGTCTCTGTTTATATTACACTAGACCCTGTCTCTGTTTATATTACACTAGACCCTGTCTCTGTTTATATTACACTAGACCCTGTCTCTGTTTATATTACACTAGACCCTGTCTCTGTTTATATTACACTAGACCCTGTCTCTGTTTATATTACACTAGACCCTGTCTCTGTTTATATTACACTAGACCCTGTCTCTGTTTATATTACACTAGACCCTGTCTCTGTTTATATTACACTAGACCCTGTCTCTGTTTATATTACACTAGACCCTGTCTCTGTTTATATTACACTAGACCCTGTCTCTGTTTATATTACACTAGACCCTGTCTCTGTTTATATTACACTAGACCCTGTCTCTGTTTATATTACACTAGACCCTGTCTCTGTTTATATTACACTAGACCCTGTCTCTGTTTATATTACACTAGACCCTGTCTCTGTTTATATTACACTAGACCCTGTCTCTGTTTATATTACACTAGACCCTGTCTCTGTTTATATTACACTAGACCCTGTCTCTGTTTATATTACACTAGACCCTGTCTCTGTTTATATTACACTAGACCCTGTCTCTGTTTATATTACACTAGACCCTGTCTCTGTTTATATTACACTAGACCCTGTCTCTGTTTATATTACACTAGACCCTGTCTCTGTTTATATTACACTAGACCCTGTCTCTGTTTATATTACACTAGACCCTGTCTCTGTTTATATTACACTAGACCCTGTCTCTGTTTATATTACACTAGACCCTGTCTCTGTTTATATTACACTAGACCCTGTCTCTGTTTATATTACACTAGACCCTGTCTCTGTTTATATTACACTAGACCCTGTCTCTGTTTATATTACACTAGACCCTGTCTCTGTTTATATTACACTAGACCCTGTCTCTGTTTATATTACACTAGACCCTGTCTCTGTTTATATTACACTAGACCCTGTCTCTGTTTATATTACACTAGACCCTGTCTCTGTTTATATTACACTAGACCCTGTCTCTGTTTATATTACACTAGACCCTGTCTCTGTTTATATTACACTAGACCCTGTCTCTGTTTATATTACACTAGACCCTGTCTCTGTTTATATTACACTAGACCCTGTCTCTGTTTATATTACACTAGACCCTGTCTCTGTTTATATTACACTAGACCCTGTCTCTGTTTATATTACACTAGACCCTGTCTCTGTTTATATTACACTAGACCCTGTCTCTGTTTATATTACACTAGACCCTGTCTCTGTTTATATTACACTAGACCCTGTCTCTGTTTATATTACACTAGACCCTGTCTCTGTTTATATTACACTAGACCCTGTCTCTGTTTATATTACACTAGACCCTGTCTCTGTTTATATTACACTAGACCCTGTCTCTGTTTATATTACACTAGACCCTGTCTCTGTTTATATTACACTAGACCCTGTCTCTGTTTATATTACACTAGACCCTGTCTCTGTTTATATTACACTAGACCCTGTCTCTGTTTATATTACACTAGACCCTGTCTCTGTTTATATTACACTAGACCCTGTCTCTGTTTATATTACACTAGACCCTGTCTCTGTTTATATTACACTAGACCCTGTCTCTGTTTATATTACACTAGACCCTGTCTCTGTTTATATTACACTAGACCCTGTCTCTGTTTATATTACACTAGACCCTGTCTCTGTTTATATTACACTAGACCCTGTCTCTGTTTATATTACACTAGACCCTGTCTCTGTTTATATTACACTAGACCCTGTCTCTGTTTATATTACACTAGACCCTGTCTCTGTTTATATTACACTAGACCCTGTCTCTGTTTATATTACACTAGACCCTGTCTCTGTTTATATTACACTAGACCCTGTCTCTGTTTATATTACACTAGACCCTGTCTCTGTTTATATTACACTAGACCCTGTCTCTGTTTATATTACACTAGACCCTGTCTCTGTTTATATTACACTAGACCCTGTCTCTGTTTATATTACACTAGACCCTGTCTCTGTTTATATTACACTAGACCCTGTCTCTGTTTATATTACACTAGACCCTGTCTCTGTTTATATTACACTAGACCCTGTCTCTGTTTATATTACACTAGACCCTGTCTCTGTTTATATTACACTAGACCCTGTCTCTGTTTATATTACACTAGACCCTGTCTCTGTTTATATTACACTAGACCCTGTCTCTGTTTATATTACACTAGACCCTGTCTCTGTTTATATTACACTAGACCCTGTCTCTGTTTATATTACACTAGACCCTGTCTCTGTTTATATTACACTAGACCCTGTCTCTGTTTATATTACACTAGACCCTGTCTCTGTTTATATTACACTAGACCCTGTCTCTGTTTATATTACACTAGACCCTGTCTCTGTTTATATTACACTAGACCCTGTCTCTGTTTATATTACACTAGACCCTGTCTCTGTTTATATTACACTAGACCCTGTCTCTGTTTATATTACACTAGACCCTGTCTCTGTTTATATTACACTAGACCCTGTCTCTGTTTATATTACACTAGACCCTGTCTCTGTTTATATTACACTAGACCCTGTCTCTGTTTATATTACACTAGACCCTGTCTCTGTTTATATTACACTAGACCCTGTCTCTGTTTATATTACACTAGACCCTGTCTCTGTTTATATTACACTAGACCCTGTCTCTGTTTATATTACACTAGACCCTGTCTCTGTTTATATTACACTAGACCCTGTCTCTGTTTATATTACACTAGACCCTGTCTCTGTTTATATTACACTAGACCCTGTCTCTGTTTATATTACACTAGACCCTGTCTCTGTTTATATTACACTAGACCCTGTCTCTGTTTATATTACACTAGACCCTGTCTCTGTTTATATTACACTAGACCCTGTCTCTGTTTATATTACACTAGACCCTGTCTCTGTTTATATTACACTAGACCCTGTCTCTGTTTATATTACACTAGACCCTGTCTCTGTTTATATTACACTAGACCCTGTCTCTGTTTATATTACACTAGACCCTGTCTCTGTTTATATTACACTAGACCCTGTCTCTGTTTATATTACACTAGACCCTGTCTCTGTTTATATTACACTAGACCCTGTCTCTGTTTATATTACACTAGACCCTGTCTCTGTTTATATTACACTAGACCCTGTCTCTGTTTATATTACACTAGACCTGTCTCTGTTTATATTACACTAGACCCTGTCTCTGTTTATATTACACTAGACCCTGTCTCTGTTTATATTACACTAGACCCTGTCTCTGTTTATATTACACTAGACCCTGTCTCTGTTTATATTACACTAGACCCTGTCTCTGTTTATATTACACTAGACCCTGTCTCTGTTTATATTACACTAGACCCTGTCTCTGTTTATATTACACTAGACCCTGTCTCTGTTTATATTACACTAGACCCTGTCTCTGTTTATATTACACTAGACCCTGTCTCTGTTTATATTACACTAGACCCTGTCTCTGTTTATATTACACTAGACCCTGTCTCTGTTTATATTACACTAGACCCTGTCTCTGTTTATATTACACTAGACCCTGTCTCTGTTTATATTACACTAGACCCTGTCTCTGTTTATATTACACTAGACCCTGTCTCTGTTTATATTACACTAGACCCTGTCTCTGTTTATATTACACTAGACCCTGTCTCTGTTTATATTACACTAGACCCTGTCTCTGTTTATATTACACTAGACCCTGTCTCTGTTTATATTACACTAGACCCTGTCTCTGTTTATATTACACTAGACCCTGTCTCTGTTTATATTACACTAGACCCTGTCTCTGTTTATATTACACTAGACCCTGTCTCTGTTTATATTACACTAGACCCTGTCTCTGTTTATATTACACTAGACCCTGTCTCTGTTTATATTACACTAGACCCTGTCTCTGTTTATATTACACTAGACCCTGTCTCTGTTTATATTACACTAGACCCTGTCTCTGTTTATATTACACTAGACCCTGTCTCTGTTTATATTACACTAGACCCTGTCTCTGTTTATATTACACTAGACCCTGTCTCTGTTTATATTACACTAGACCCTGTCTCTGTTTATATTACACTAGACCCTGTCTCTGTTTATATTACACTAGACCCTGTCTCTGTTTATATTACACTAGACCCTGTCTCTGTTTATATTACACTAGACCCTGTCTCTGTTTATATTACACTAGACCCTGTCTCTGTTTATATTACACTAGACCCTGTCTCTGTTTATATTACACTAGACCCTGTCTCTGTTTATATTACACTAGACCCTGTCTCTGTTTATATTACACTAGACCCTGTCTCTGTTTATATTACACTAGACCCTGTCTCTGTTTATATTACACTAGACCCTGTCTCTGTTTATATTACACTAGACCCTGTCTCTGTTTATATTACACTGACCCTGTCTCTGTTTATATTACACTAGACCCTGTCTCTGTTTATATTACACTAGACCCTGTCTCTGTTTATATTACACTAGACCCTGTCTCTGTTTATATTACACTAGACCCTGTCTCTGTTTATATTACACTAGACCCTGTCTCTGTTTATATTACACTAGACCCTGTCTCTGTTTATATTACACTAGACCCTGTCTCTGTTTATATTACACTAGACCCTGTCTCTGTTTATATTACACTAGACCCTGTCTCTGTTTATATTACACTAGACCCTGTCTCTGTTTATATTACACTAGACCCTGTCTCTGTTTATATTACACTAGACCCTGTCTCTGTTTATATTACACTAGACCCTGTCTCTGTTTATATTACACTAGACCCTGTCTCTGTTTATATTACACTAGACCCTGTCTCTGTTTATATTACACTAGACCCTGTCTCTGTTTATATTACACTAGACCCTGTCTCTGTTTATATTACACTAGACCCTGTCTCTGTTTATATTACACTAGACCCTGTCTCTGTTTATATTACACTAGACCCTGTCTCTGTTTATATTACACTAGACCCTGTCTCTGTTTATATTACACTAGACCCTGTCTCTGTTTATATTACACTAGACCCTGTCTCTGTTTATATTACACTAGACCCTGTCTCTGTTTATATTACACTAGACCCTGTCTCTGTTTATATTACACTAGACCCTGTCTCTGTTTATATTACACTAGACCCTGTCTCTGTTTATATTACACTAGACCCTGTCTCTGTTTATATTACACTAGACCCTGTCTCTGTTTATATTACACTAGACCCTGTCTCTGTTTATATTACACTAGACCCTGTCTCTGTTTATATTACACTAGACCCTGTCTCTGTTTATATTACACTAGACCCTGTCTCTGTTTATATTACACTAGACCCTGTCTCTGTTTATATTACACTAGACCCTGTCTCTGTTTATATTACACTAGACCCTGTCTCTGTTTATATTACACTAGACCCTGTCTCTGTTTATATTACACTAGACCCTGTCTCTGTTTATATTACACTAGACCCTGTCTCTGTTTATATTACACTAGACCCTGTCTCTGTTTATATTACACTAGACCCTGTCTCTGTTTATATTACACTAGACCCTGTCTCTGTTTATATTACACTAGACCCTGTCTCTGTTTATATTACACTAGACCCTGTCTCTGTTTATATTACACTAGACCCTGTCTCTGTTTATATTACACTAGACCCTGTCTCTGTTTATATTACACTAGACCCTGTCTCTGTTTATATTACACTAGACCCTGTCTCTGTTTATATTACACTAGACCCTGTCTCTGTTTATATTACACTAGACCCTGTCTCTGTTTATATTACACTAGACCCTGTCTCTGTTTATATTACACTAGACCCTGTCTCTGTTTGTATTACACTAGACCCTGTCTCTCTTTATATTACACTAGACCCTGTCTCTCTTTATATTACACTAGACCCTGTCTCTGTTTATATTACACTAGACCCTGTCTCTGTTTATATTACACTAGACCCTGTCTCTGTTTATATTACACTAGACCCTGTCTCTGTTTATATTACACTAGACCCTGTCTCTGTTTATATTACACTAGACCCTGTCTCTGTTTATATTACACTAGACCCTGTCTCTGTTTATATTACACTAGACCCTGTCTCTGTTTATATTACACTAGACCCTGTCTCTGTTTATATTACACTAGACCCTGTCTCTGTTTATATTACACTAGACCCTGTCTCTGTTTATATTACACTAGACCCTGTCTCTGTTTATATTACACTAGACCCTGTCTCTGTTTATATTACACTAGACCCTGTCTCTGTTTATATTACACTAGACCCTGTCTCTGTTTATATTACACTAGACCCTGTCTCTGTTTATATTACACTAGACCCTGTCTCTGTTTATATTACACTAGACCCTGTCTCTGTTTATATTACACTAGACCCTGTCTCTGTTTATATTACACTAGACCCTGTCTCTGTTTATATTACACTAGACCCTGTCTCTGTTTATATTACACTAGACCCTGTCTCTGTTTATATTACACTAGACCCTGTCTCTGTTTATATTACACTAGACCCTGTCTCTGTTTATATTACACTAGACCCTGTCTCTGTTTATATTACACTAGACCCTGTCTCTGTTTATATTACACTAGACCCTGTCTCTGTTTATATTACACTAGACCCTGTCTCTGTTTATATTACACTAGACCCTGTCTCTGTTTATATTACACTAGACCCTGTCTCTGTTTATATTACACTAGACCCTGTCTCTGTTTATATTACACTAGACCCTGTCTCTGTTTATATTACACTAGACCCTGTCTCTGTTTATATTACACTAGACCCTGTCTCTGTTTATATTACACTAGACCCTGTCTCTGTTTATATTACACTAGACCCTGTCTCTGTTTATATTACACTAGACCCTGTCTCTGTTTATATTACACTAGACCCTGTCTCTGTTTATATTACACTAGACCCTGTCTCTGTTTATATTACACTAGACCCTGTCTCTGTTTATATTACACTAGACCTGTCTCTGTTTATATTACACTAGACCCTGTCTCTGTTTATATTACACTAGACCCTGTCTCTGTTTATATTACACTAGACCCTGTCTCTGTTTATATTACACTAGACCCTGTCTCTGTTTATATTACACTAGACCCTGTCTCTGTTTATATTACACTAGACCCTGTCTCTGTTTATATTACACTAGACCCTGTCTCTGTTTATATTACACTAGACCCTGTCTCTGTTTATATTACACTAGACCCTGTCTCTGTTTATATTACACTAGACCCTGTCTCTGTTTATATTACACTAGACCCTGTCTCTGTTTATATTACACTAGACCCTGTCTCTGTTTATATTACACTAGACCCTGTCTCTGTTTATATTACACTGGACCCTGTCTCTGTTTATATTACACTAGACCCTGTCTCTGTTTATATTACACTAGACCCTGTCTCTGTTTATATTACACTAGACCCTGTCTCTGTTTATATTACACTAGACCCTGTCTCTGTTTATATTACACTAGACCCTGTCTCTGTTTATATTACACTAGACCCTGTCTCTGTTTATATTACACTAGACCCTGTCTCTCTTTATATTACACTAGACCCTGTCTCTCTTTATATTACACTAGACCCTGTCTCTGTTTATATTACACTAGACCCTGTCTCTGTTTATATTACACTAGACCCTGTCTCTGTTTATATTACACTAGACCCTGTCTCTGTTTATATTACACTAGACCCTGTCTCTGTTTATATTACACTAGACCCTGTCTCTGTTTATATTACACTAGACCCTGTCTCTGTTTATATTACACTAGACCCTGTCACTGTTTATATTACACTAGACCCTGTCTCTGTTTATATTACACTAGACCCTGTCTCTGTTTGTATTACACTAGACCCTGTCTCTGTTTATATTACACTAGACCCTGTCTCTGTTTATATTACACTAGACCCTGTCTCTGTTTATATTACACTAGACCCTGTCTCTTTTTATATTACACTAGACCCTGTCTCTGTTTATATTACACTAGACACTGTCTCTGTTTATATTACACTAGACCCTGTCTCTGTTTATATTACACTAGACCCGGTCTCTGTTTATATTACACTGGACCCTGTCTCTGTTTATATTACTCTAGACCCTGTCTCTGTTTATATTACACTAGACCCTGTCTCTCTTTATATTACACTAGGCCCTGTCTCTGTTTATATTACACTAGACCCTGTCACTGTTTGTATTACACTAGACCCTGTCTCTGTTTATATTACACGAGACCCTGTCTCTGTTTATATTACACGAGACCCTGTCTCTGTTTATATTACACGAGACCCTGTCTCTGTTTATATTACACTAGACCCTGTCTCTGTTTATATTACACTAGACCCTGTCTCTGTTTATATTACACTAAACCCTGTCTCTGTTTATGGTACACTATACCCTGTCTCTCTTTATGTTACACTAGACCCTGTCTCTGTTTATATTACACTCGACCCTGTCTCTGTTTATGTGACACTGGACCCTGACTCTGTTTATATTACACTAGGCCCTGTCTCTGTTTATATTACACTAGACCCTGTCTCTGTTTATATTACACTAGACCCTGTCTTTTTAAAAATTTGTTGATAGGATCTGGGTGTCGCTGGCAATGCCTGCATTTATTGCCCGTTCCTAATTGCCCTCGAGGAGGTGGTGGCGAGCCGCCTTCTTGAACCGCTGCAGTCCGTGTGGTGAAGGTACTCCCACAGTGCTGTTAGGGAGCGAGTTCCAGGATTTTGACCCAGTGACGATGAAGGATCGGCGATATACTTCTAAGTCAGGATGGTGTGTGACTTGGAGGGGATCTTGGAGGTGGTGGTGTTCCCATGCGCCCGCTGCCCTTGTCCTTCTAGGGGGAATAGGTTGCGGGTTTGGGAGGTGCTGCCGAAGAAGCCTTGGTGAGTTGCTGCAGTGCATCTTGTAGATGGTACACACTGCAGCCACGGTACGCCGGTGGTGGAGGGAGTGAATGTTTAAGGTGGTGGATGGGGTGCCAATCAAGCGGGCTGCTTTGTCCTGGATGGTGTTGAGCTTCTTGAGTGTTGTTGGAGCTGCACTCATCCAGGCAAGTGGAGAGTATTCCATCACACTCCTTACTTGTGCCTTGTAGATGGTGGAAAGGCTTTGGGGAGTCAGGAGGTGAGACACTCGCCGCAGAATACCTAGCCTCTGACCTGCTCTTGTTGCCACAGTATTTATGTCATAGAGTCATGGAGTTATGCAGCACAGAAAGAGGCCCTTCGGCCCATCGTGTCCGCGCCGGCCATCAAGCCCTGTCTATTCTAATCCCATTTTCCAGCACTTGGTCCGTAGCCTTGTATGCTATGGCGTTTCAAGTGCTCATCTAAATGCTTCTTGAATGTTGTGAGGGTTCCTGCCTCTACAACCCTTTCAGGCAGTGAGTTCCAGATTCCAACCACCCTATGGGTGAAAAAGTTTTTCCTCAAATCCCCTCTAAACTTCCTACCCCTTACCTTGAAACTATGCCCCCTGGTTACTGACCCCTCTACTAAGGGGAAAAGTTCCTTTCTATCGACCCTATCTATGCCCCATATAATTTTGTACACCTCAGTCAGGTCCCCCCTCAGCCTTCTCTGCTCTAAGGAAAACAACCCCAGCCTGCAGCCCAGGTAACATCCTGGTGAATCTCCTCTGCATCCTCTCCAATGCAATCACATCCTTCCTATAGTGTAGCGACCAGAACTGCACACAGTATTCCTGCTGTGGCCTAACTAGCGTTTTGTACAGCTCCATCATAACCTCCCTGCTCTTATATTCTATGCCTCGGCTAATGAAGGCAAGTATCCCATATGCCTTTTTAACCACCTTATCTACCTGTCCAGCTGCCTTCAGGGATCTATGTACATGCACGCCAAGGTCCCTCTGATCCTCTGTCCTTCCTAGGGTCCTACCATTCATTGTGTATTCCCTTGCCTTGTTAGTCCTCCCAAAATGCATCACCTCACACTTTTCAGGGTTAAATTCCATTTGCCACTGTTCTGCCCATCTGACCGACCCGTCTATATCGTCCTGTAGCCTGAGGCTTCCCTCCTCGCTATTTACCACCCCACCAATTTTCGTGTCATCTGCAAGCTTACTGATCATACCTCCTACATTCATATCTAAATCATTAATGTGCACTACAAACAGCAAAAGACCCAGCACCGATCCCTGTGGTACTGAACTCACTCTTCCCCTCCTGAAGTCTACAGGCTCTAAAACTGAAGCTTGGTGTCCCTCAGTCCCGACTCCTTGATTTACCTCCCCTTCTCTCCTCCTCTTTCCCCCTTGGTTGTGTTCCACACTCTGGGCCTTGGGCCTTCCCCGGGGATTCTCAGTATGAACAGGTGGGGTGTGTTTTGAGACAGGGTGTCCCCGCTCTCCTCCTCTTTCCCCCGGGGTGTGTCCACACTCTGGGCCTTGGGCCTTGCCCGGGGATTCTCAGTATGAACAGGTGGGATGTGTTTGGAGACAGGGTGTCTCCGCTCTCCACCTTTAAAGGGACAAGGAGACGACCAGCTGGGCTGAATGGCCCTGCTTTATGACATCACTGCAGTGCCTAGCAACCAACCTCCCTGAGCCCTGCTCATTATGGGCTGGGTTTAGCTCAGTGCTGTTACAGGAAGGGAAACAGGAGCAGGATTCGCCCCGTGTGGAGCCCAGGATTAATGGGGAGAGGTACAGGATCAATTTATACCTTATTGAGTGAGAAATGTCATTGTCCCGGACACTCCCTGTCCCTCGGTATCTGTGTCGGGGAGCGGCTGATGGGTTTGTGTTCCCTTCTTTAGGTGACTCTTTGTGCTCATCGAGGTGATGGATGTCAGAGCCGGGGAATGAGACATTCTATCAGACGGAGCACCTTTGTTCGCATCTGGGACTCCCGAGGCAGGACAGCACAGTTTACATCCAGAATAAAGCTCCCTCGTCAGGGCCCTGGGAGTTTCTCATGGGTCAGTGTAGAGGGAGCTTTATTCTAACCCGTGCTGTACCTGCCCCGGGAGTGTTTGATGGGACAGTGTAGAGGGAGCTTTACTCTGTATCTAACCCGTGCTGTACCTGCCCTGGGAGTGTTGATCGGACAGTGTAGGGGGAGCTTTACTCTGTATCTATCCCGTGCTTTACCTGCCCTGGGAGTGTTTGATGGGACAGTGTAGAGGGAGCTTTATTCTAACCCGTGCTGTACCTGCCCCGGGAGTGTTTGATGGGACAGTGTAGAGGGAGCTTTATTCTAACCCGTGCTGTACCTGCCCTGGGAGTGTTGATCGGACAGTGTAGGGGGAGCTTTACTCTGTATCTATCCCGTGCTTTACCTGCCCTGGGAGTGTTTGATGGGAGTGTGTAGCGGGAGCTTTACTCTGTATCTAACCCGTGCTGTACCTGCCCTGGGAGTGTTTGATGGGACAGTGTAGAGGGAGCTTTATTCTATCCCGTGCTGTACCTGCCCTGGGAGTGTTTGACGGGACAGTGTAGAGGGAGCTTTACTCTGTATCTAACCCGTGCTGTACCTGCCCTGGGAGTGTTTGATGGGACAGTGTAGAGGGAGCTTTATTCTAACCCGTGCTGTACCTGCCCTGGGAGTGTTGGTCGGACAGTGTAGAGGGAGCTTTACTCTGTATCTATCCCGTGCTTTACCTGCCCTGGGAGTGTTTGATGGGACAGTGTAGGGGGAGCTTTACTCTGTATCTATCCCGTGCTTTACCTGCCCTGGGAGTGTTTGATGGGAGTGTGTAGCGGGAGCTTGACTCTGTATCTAACCCGTGCTGTACCTGCTCTGTGAGTGTTTGATGGGACAGTGTAGAGGAAGCTGTACTCTGTATCGAACCTGTGCTGTATTTGCCCTGGGAGTGTTTGATGGGACAGTGTAGAGGGAGCTTTACTCTGTATCTAACCCGTGCTGTACCTGCCCTGGGAGTGTTTGATGGGACAGTGTAGAGGAAGCTGTACTCTGTATCTAACCCGTGCTGTACCTGCCCTGGGAGTGTTTGATGGGACAGTGTAGAGGAAGCTGTACTCTGTATCTAACCCGTGCTGTACCTGCCCTGGGAGTGTTTGATGGGACAGTGTAGAGGGAGCTTTACTCTGTATCTAACCTGTGGAAAGAGAGACAGATTTGATAGAAGCTTGACATCACTGAATTGCTGACTCGGGAACGGTAGCATAGTGGTAATGTTACTGGATTAGTAAAAAGGTCGCAAATGTAACACCGCTATTCAAGAAAGGAGGGAGAGAAATAACAGGGAACTACAGGCCAGTTAGCCTGACATCAGTTGTTGGGAAAATGCTGGAATCCATTGTTAAGGAAGTGGTATCAGGGCACTTAGAAAATCATAATATGATTAGGCAGAGTCAACATGGTTTTATGAAAGGGAAATCATGTTTGACAAATTTATTAGAGTTTTTTCAGGATGTAACTAGCAGGGTAGATAAAGGGGAACTAGTTGATGTAGTATATTTGGATTTCCAAAAGGCATTCGATAAGGTGCCACATAAAAGGTTATTACACAAGATTAGGGCTCATGGGGTTGGAGGTAATAAAGTAGCATGGATAGAGGATTGGTTAACAGACAGAAAACAGAGAGTAGGGATAAACGGGTCTTTTGCAGGTTGGCAGGCTGTAACTAGTGGAGTGCCACAAGGATCAGTGTTGGGGCCTCAGCTATTTACAATCTATATTAATGACCTAGATGAAGGGACCAAGTGTAATGTATCCAAGTTTGCTGATGATACAAAGCTAGGTGGGACAGTAAGTTGTGAGGAGAACACAAAGAGGCTGCAAAGGGATATAGATAGATTAAGTGAGTGGGCAGTAAGGTGGCAGATGGAGTTTAATATAGGGAAATGTGAGGTTATTCACTTTGGTAGGAAGAATAGAAAAAACAGAATATTTTTTAAATGGTGAGAAACTTTCAAATGTTGGTGTTCAGAGAGATTTGGGTGTCCTCATGCAAGAAACACAGAAAGCTAGCATGCAGGTACAGCAAGCAATAAGGAAGTCGAATGGCATGTTGGCCTTTATTGCAAGGGGGTTGGACTATAAGAGTAAGGAAGTCTTGCTACAATTGTACATGGCCTTGGTGAGACCACACCTGGAGTACTGTGCACAGTTTTGGTCTCCTTATCTAAGGAAGGATATACTTGCCTTGGAGGCGGTGCAATGAAGGTTCACTAGATTGATTCCTGGGATGAGAGGGCTGTCCTATGATGAGAGATTGTGTAGAATGGGCCTATGCTCTCTGGAGTTTAGAAGAATGAGAGGTGATCTCATTGAAACATACAAGATTCTGAAGGGGATTGACAGGGTAGATGCTGAGAGGTTGTTTCCCCTGGCTGGAGTGTCGAGAACTAGGGGGCATAGTCTCAGGATAAGGGGTAGGCCATTTAAGACTGAGATGAGGAGGAATTTCTTCACTCAGAGGGTTGTGAATCTTTGGAATTTTCTGCCCCAGAGGGCTGTGGATGCCTGAGTATATTTAAGGCTGAGACAGATAGATTTTTGGACTCTAGGGGAATCAAAGGGACAAAACATGGGGATTTCAACCCAGGCACTGTACATGGGGATTCTAACCCTGGGACTGTACATGGGGATTCCAGCCCTGGGACTGTACATGGGGATTCTAACCCTGGGACTGTACATGGGGATTCTAACCCTGGGACTGTACATGGGGATTCCAGCCCTGGGACTGTACATGGGGATTCTAACCCTGGGACTGTACATGGGGATTCTAACCCTGGGACTGTACATGGGGATTCTAACCCTGGGACTGTACACGGGGATTCCAGCCCTGGGACTGTACATGGGGATTCTAACCCTGGGACAGTACATGGGGATTCCTATCCTGGGACTGTACATGGGGATTTCAACCCTGGGACTGTACATGGGGATTCTAACCCTGGGACTGTACATGGGGATTCTAACCCTGGGACTGTACATGGGGATTCTAACCCAGGCACTGTACACGGGGATTCCAACCCTGGGACTGTACATGAGGGCACAGCTCTGAAAGAACGAAAGACTTGCATTTCTATAGCGCCTTTCATGGCCTTGGACATCCCAAAGCACTTTACAGCCAATGAAGTACTTTTTGGAAGTGTGGTCCCTGTTGTAATGTAGGACAGGCGGCAGCCAGTTTGTGCACAGCAAGCTCCCGCAAACAGCAATGTGATAATGACCAGATAATCTGTTTTTTTTTAGTGATGTTGATTGAGGGATAAATATTGGCCAGAACACCGGGGATAACTCCCCTGCTCTTCTTCGAAATAGTGCCATGGGATCTTTTACCTCCACCTGGAGAGGGCAGACGGGACCTCAGTTTAACGTCTCATCTGAAAAACGGCACCTCTGACAGTGCAGCACCCCCTCAGCACTGCACTGGAGCGTCAGCCTAGATTTTTGCGCTCAAGTCTCTGGAGTGGGATTTGAACCCACAACCTTCTGGGGCTCTTCTCTTACAATTCTATGGCATGTAAACTCTAAGCTTGGCACTTACCAGCGCCTTCAGGAGAGATGGTGAGGAATCCCGTGTGGAGAGTGAGAATAAAATAACTGAGACTTTGATTTTCACTCCCGGGCACTGGGACCCTGAAGCCCTGTCTGGCCGACTCCTGCTCCTCTTGTGTTCTGATGTTCAATGGTTGTCTCTCCCGGGCACTGGGACCCGGTTGGAAGCAGACACTGAAGCCCCGCCCACTCTAAGTTCCTATACTAAGATGGCCGCGCATGCACTCTGTTACACACTGAATCAAAATGGCGTCGCACTGAAACTTTCCGCCCTCCTTTACAAAGATGGCTGCCGTTAAGCTGGGCCTGTCAGCGGAAGAAATCCCCGCAGCTGCAAACACGGGACCTTCAGGTTATTATTCGGGGATTGCGGCCTCCCCCAGTTGTTTATGAAGCCTCCCCACCTACCTGCCGGTCCATTACTCCCCTGTGCCCCCGGATTCTTACTCATGCGGAATCACGCTCCCGGCTGCTGTTCCTCTCCAGCGTGTCCGTCTCCAGTACCGCACTGCGCATGCTCAATATACCGGCCGCTACCGCGCCTGCGCACTGGGCTCCTGTAGTCTGGGTAATATATTTATTCAAATACAATAATACTTATACAACTCATCAATTACATAGTAAATCCATTACATAGTAAATCCATTACATTCATCCATCACAGTAAAAAATAAAGCCTTAAAAACAGCCTTATAGTTAACATAAATGCAATGATTAATTTTACAAATAATCAATAATGTTTACAGTACAAATACCCTTAAACAATACCACACAACTTTTTAGATTTAAAATAATAAATCTCAAAGTTAACTCCACATAAAACAAAAACCATTTCAACACCACAGTGTACAAACACATAGCACCATCATAATCCAATTAAATGCTACAGATAACACTTATTCCAATAAACCAAGAAAAAACCCGTTTTATGCCTTCCTACTGGCATTGTTCGTTCGATCATTCGATCATTCATTCAAGCGTTCGTTCGATCAAGCATAAGTTCCAATATGTATGTATGAGTGCGTGCGTGCGTATCATTTGTCTAAGTGCGCGCTTGTATGCGTTCGCTCGATTATCGTTCGTTCGCTCGAGTGTAAGTTCCAATGTGCATGCTTGCGTTCGCTCGAATCGTTCGTTCGACCACTACCCCATGAGGTCGTTCGTTCGATCGAGTGTAAGTTCCAATATGTATGTCTGAATGTGTGCGTGCGTGGCATTTGTCTAAGTGCACGCCTGCGTGCGTTCGCTCGAATCGTTCGTTCTATCACTGCACAAGTGATCATTCGTTCGATCGAGTGTAAGTTCCAATATGCATGAATGCGTTCGTTCGAATCGTTCGTTCACTCGAGCATCCGTTCAATAAATTACCAATATTAATTTACTTTATCTTTTCAAACACACCAACACTAGACAATAACCTCAAAGTAAATTCTTACATAACCACCAATACATCACCAGGTGCAAATTCCCACAGTCCTTATCAGAAAATCAATTAAGCTTCAAGTAAACTGCTTTCAAACAGAAAACCTGAAACCGTCCCAACAAAACAATTAAATACCAGTTCTACGCCAGTCCTATTGGCAATCCATTAACTCATATCATTTGATGTTGTCGAACCATGTAAAGTCATAGTCCTTGTCCACAGTCTTCAGCCCTTCCACGGAAAAAGAAGCCATCCACTTCCTGAAATCCCATAAAAAGACCGAACACTCAAATCTTCTTCTGCTTGCTGTTATCGCTCACAGGACCCAACCATCAAAGAATACTCATCATTCCTCACCGATATTACTTTGCTTTGTCTTTTACTTTCCTTTTATTTTCCGTCTTTTAACCATTCACATTTTCCATCTTGTAACCGCTCACGCGCCACATTACAGATGGAAACAGTTTGTCTTTCCTCCACCTATATGGCGTCGCATAAACCGGTCCCATGACCAAGAAAAAGCCTCACAGCTGCCGCCAGACAGAGCACATGCTGGGCCGCTGGAACTCATTCAGGCCCGAGACCATTCTGCAACTTTTAGAACCAGTGCAGCAATGCTCACCAACCGCATCTCCCGACTCCACCTCTGCCGCCCAGCCACTCCACCCTGAGTCCCCCGCCTGGGGCTCTCCGTGCTGGGTCTCCCGCTCAGGCCACTCTCCTCTGGATCTTCCACACTGGGTCCTACGCCCCGGCCCCTCCGCGCTGGAGTTCCCCACAAGCAGCTGGGCCTCTCGCTATCGCCCTGGCCCCTCTGCACTGGCAGCTGGGCCTCTCGCTATCGCCCCGGCCCCTCCGCACTGGCAGCTGGGCCTCTCGCTATCGCCCCGGCCCCTCCGCACTGGCAGCTGGGCCTCTCGCTATCGCCCCGGCCCCTCCGCACTGGCAGCTGGGCCTCTCGCTATCGCCCCGGCCCCTCCGCACTGGCAGCTGGGCCTCTCGCTATCGCCCCGGCCCCTCGCACTGGCAGCTGGGCCTCTCGCTATCGCCCCGGCCCCTCCGCACTGGCAGCTGGGCCTCTCGCTATCGCCTCGGCCCCTCTGCACTGGCAGCTGGGCCTCTCGCTATCGCCCCGGCCCCTCCACACTGGCAGCTGGGCCTCTCGCCTACACCGGGAGTTGAATCAAGATGGCGGCCGTTATCCTGGGCCTGTGACCGGGAGAAGCCCTGAAGCTGCAAACGCGGGACCTTCAGGTTACTATCCAAGGCTTGCGACCGACACCAGTTGTTTATGAACCCTCCCCGCCCACTTGCCGGTCCATTACTCCGCTCAGCCCTGCCGTCTATTATGCGCTGCAAGGAGCCCGTGACCAGGCTCTGTCCTTCTCCAGTACACGCACTGCGCATGCTCCAAACACAGCCCGGTACCGCGCCTGTGCACTGGGCTCCTGTAGTCTGGGTGCGGCACATTCCCCACCGCGGGGTATGCTGGGTAAAAGCCCCGCCAGTGAAAGACCTGATTAGTGAATGGAACATCCGAACAATGAGGGACAGGTAAAGACCCTGTGGTCCATCCAGCCTGTCCCACACATTTGCGATACCTTGTGTATCACAATATATACACTCCACCCCACCCGAAATCATGTGAGCTCCTGGGAGAGGCAAAAAAACAGGTAAAAATCCAGGCCAAAAAAATCTTGCCAATTCCTGTCCGACCCATCTAGGCGATCGAAACTAGTCCAGGAGATCACTCTGGCCCTGAATTCCCAGCAGTGCCTACCTTCTGTAAGAGGTGATCTCCACCCCAGCCAGAAACAGGTCCAGCTCTCGCTTGAAGGAATTGAGCGAATCAGCATCCACCAGATGATTTTCTGCAGCAAAATACTGCGGATGCTGGAAATCTGAAACAACAACAGAAAATGCTGGAAACACTCAGCAGGCCAGGCAGCATCCGTGGAGAGAGAAACAGAGTTAACGTTTCAGGTCGATGACCCTTCATCAAAAATGGAAAACATTGCTTAAAAATCTGTTACTTTTCCAACTTTTTCCAGTTCTGTTAATCTCCTCTCATCTTGGAGGAACCAAATACTCGACACATTGCATGTTTGAAACAAAACTGATTTATTTGATGTTTATCGAGAATATTAAACTCCAGCCCAGTTATAGAAGTTATTAACATCAGCAGAAACAAACCCCAACTGTCAAAATGAACAAGGTTCAGTCCTGGATGTGATTAACAGCAATAACAACAGAATTCAACCCACTGCAGTCACTTGTGAACTCGCTGGTGTTTCAGCAGGTGGGAGGACCGAGTGAATCTCTTCCCACACTCGGAGCAGGAAAACGGCCTCTCCCCAGTGTGAACTCGCTGATGATTCAGCAGGTGGGATGACTGAATGAATCCCTTCCCACACACGGAGCAGGTGAACGGCCTCTCCCCAGTGTGAACTTGCTGGTGTCTCAGCAGGGTGGATGAATCAGTGAATCCCTTCCCACACACAGAGCATGTGAACGGCCTCTCCCCAGTGTGAACTCGCTGGTGTGTCATCAGGTGGGATGACTGGATGAATTTTTACCACACACGGAGCAGGTGAACGGCCTCTCCCCAGTGTGAACTCGCTGGTGTGTCAGCAGGTTGGATGAATTAGCAAATCCCGTCCCACAAATAGAGCAGGTGAACGGCCTGTCCCCAGTGTGAGTGTGTTGGTGTGTCAGCAGATCTCTTGTGCTTTTAAAGCTCTTCTCACACTCAGAACATTGGAAAGCTCTCTTTTCAGTGTGAACAAGTTGGTGTTTAGTGAGGTTGGCTAATCGAGCAAATCCCTTTCCACACACAATGCAGGTGAATTGCCTCTCTCCAGTATGAACTCGCATGTGTTCAGTGAGGCTAGATGACTGTCCAAACCTCTTCCCGCATTGAGAGCAACTGAATGGTCTCTCTCCAGTGTGAACTCGCTGGTGGTCAGTGAGGTTCGATAACTGCCCAAATCCCTTCCCGCAGTGAGAGCAACTGAATGGTCTCTCCCCAGTGTGAATTCGCTGGTGTGTCAGAAGGTGTGATGACTGACTGAATCCCTTCCCACACACAGAGCAGGTGAACGGCTTCTCCCCGGTGTGAATGCGCCGATGAGTTTCCAGCCGGGATGGGGAGCTGAATCCCTTCCCACAGTCCCCACATTTCCATGGTTTCTCCATGGTGCAGGTGTCCTTGTGTCTCTCCAGGTTGGACGTTCAGTTGAAGCCTCGTCCACACACAGAACACGTGTACGGTTTCTCCCCGCTGTGAACGGTGCGATGTTTTTTCAGGCTGTGTAACTGGTTAAAGCTCTTTTCACAGTCAGTGCACTGGAACACTCTCACTCGGGTGTGTGTGTCTTGGTGCTTTTCCGGTCACACTGATGTTTGAAACCATTTCCCACAGACAGAACAAACAAACATTTCTTCTTCCACATTCAAAGGCTGATAATATTCGGGTCCTGATGAATGGAGTGACTCTGTCAGATCTTGATGTGATGTTTGGTGTGAGTTTGCGGTGTGTAAATGCTGCCCTTCTCACAGCCTGTAAAAGGAGTTTCCAAAAGCCATGACTGTGAGTCCAGGATAGAAATTGCCAAGATTCTCTCCTCCTGGTTCCTGGCCAAGGGGGCCGCGCATGCGCCCTGCTGCCCCCTGAGCCTGTCAAGATGGCGGCCGTTAACCCGGGCCTGTCACCGGGAGAAAGCCCCGCAGCTGCCGCCCCGCTCGGGGCAAACGCCCGGCCCGGAGGCTCTTGTTCGGGGCCTGAGGCCCACCCCGGGTGTTTGTGAAGCGGATAATGTGGAGTGTTTTAATAATGGGGCCTGGGGCCGCACTCGGGGTGTGTGCAGCCCGCGTCCCCCCGGGGTTTATTAACCCGCTCCCTGAGCTCTCTCACCTGATGTGTCAGCGGCTGCTGCCAAGGTCGCGCATGCTCAGCTCACACTGCCCGGGTGATTGACGGGAGCTCCGGACCAATAGGAGGAGCGGGGCTGGACTGGAGGACTGAGCGGGCAGCGGGTCCTCCAACCAATCGGAGTGTGTGAGGGGCGGGGCTTTAAGCCTGAACAACGGAAGGTGAGCTGAGCATGCGTGGGCTGCACACACCCCGAGTGCGGCCCCCAGGCCCCATTATAAGAGCAGTGAACATTATCCACCTCCACCCGCGGGTTCCCGTTTCGCTCCGGCCCGAATCTCAACAAAGCGCCACACTCCGGGACAGACAAGAAGTGAGTCAGGGAGCGTCTGTAAATGGAGGAGAAATGGTGACTGGTCAGGGAGCGTCTGTAAATGAAGGAGAAATGGAGACTGGTCAGGGAGCGTCTGTAAATGAAGGAGAAATAGAATCATACAATATTACAGCACAGAAGGAGGCTATTCAGACCGTCGAGTCTGCGCTGGCTCTTTTGAAGAGCAATCCAGTTAGTTCCACTCCCACTGCTCTTTCCCCAGATCCCTGCAATTTTTTCCTCCTTCAAGTATTTATCCAATTCTATTTCGAAGGCTACTATTGAATCTGTATCCACCACCCTATCAGGCAGTGCATTCCAAATCCTAATCACTCGCTGCAAGAAAAACCTTTCCCTCATGTCGCCTCTGGTTCCTTTGCCAACATCTTAAGTCTGTGCCCTTGTTATTGACCCTTCAATGTTACTGGTCAGGGAGCGTCTGTAAAGTATGGGGAAATAGTGACGAGTCTGTGAAGGAAGGTTAAATGGTGATGGTTAGATAGTGTCTGAATGAAGGAGAAATGGTGACACGTCAGGGAGCATCTGTAAATGAAGGACAACTGGTGATGGGTCAGGAAGCGTCTGTTAATGAAGGAGAAATGGTGACTCATCAGGGAGCGTCTGGGAGAAATCATTCAGCATTTTTTGGGAGTTGGTTTGTGTGAACAAATATATCAGTGATTTTAATGAGACTCTTTCTGTGCCCCAGCTCCTGTAAATACTGGCTGTAAAGGGGCCGGACTCTCAGGAGGCTCCACACTGCTGGCTGCTCGTGTGTCAGTGATCTCCCATCAGATTAATGTGCTTCTGCTGTGTGTGTGTTTAACAAAGTGCCCGAAGCCCTCACTGTAACACTCTCACATATCCCACCTGCAGTGTAATGTCCGTGCTGTGTGCTTCCTGTCCAATATCCCCCTGATCCCTGGCTCTCCTGTTACACCAACTCGGTACAATGGGACAAGAAGTGCCGGCTCAAGAGATGCCCAAATCAGGGACGGAATGAACAGCTTCAGACATGTGGAATGTTAATCTTACACAATGTGTGAGATGCTGAGCACCCATCCAACATTTCACCACCACACCTTCTATCAAATAGTTTCTTCAATTTATCTTCTGAAGCCATTATTTTATGACAGAGTCCGGTCCCCGCAGGATGCTGGCTTCCAGTCCCTCATGAGTGTAGAACTGAACCCATCAGAGTCAACACCTTCAGGGGGAGGAAGAAAAGTCGATTGAAAGGAAAAATGTTGGAGATCGTGCGATGGGTTTGGATTTCAGCACAGGGAGGAGGGAGAGTGTGTGGGACGGGGATTTACAGCTTTGGGGAACAAGAGAGGAAAGAATGTTCCATAGAAACTAGAATTGTCTGTTCTGAATTTCTATCCTGTACTTACAGTGATGACTTTTGTAAACTCCTTTTACAGGGTATTAGAAGGGGAGGATTTGCGGACAGGAAACCCATACCAAACATCACAACAAGATCTGACAGAGTCACTCCATTCATCAGGACCCGAATATCATCGGCCTCTGAATGTGGAAGGAGAAATGTTTGTCTGTTCTGTCTGTGGGAAAAGATTTCAAACATCAGTGTGACTGGAAAAGCACCGAGACACACACACCCGAGTGAGAGTGTTCCAGTGTCCTGACTGTGGAAAGAGCTTTAACCAGTTACACAGCCTGAAAAAACATCGCACCATTCACAGCGGGGAGAAACCGTACACGTGTTCTGTGTGTGGACGAGGCTTCAACTGATCGTCCAACCTGGAGAGACACAAGGACACCCGCACCACGGAGAAACCGTGGAAATGTGGGGACTGTGGGAAGGGATTCAATTAACTGTCCCAGCTGGAGACTGGGGATAGGCTGTTCACCTGCTCTCTCTCGGAAGGGATTTACTCAATTGTCTAGCATGCTGACACGCCAGCGAGCTCGCAATAGGGAGAGGCCGTTCTCCTGCTCCGTGTGTGGGAAGGGATTCACTTGTTCATCCCACCTCACTGCACACCAACTTGATCACGCTGATGAGAGAACTTTTAAATGCTCTGACTGTGGGAACAGCTTTAAAACCTCTGAGGAACTGATTAAACACCAGCGAGTTCACACTGACGAGAGACCGTTCTGTTGCTCTCACTGCGGGAAGAGGTTCCAGCAGTCATTCCGTCTGGCTGAACACCAGCTCCTTCACACTCATGAGAGTCCATTCAGTTGCTCTCACTGTGGGGAGAGGTTCACCCAGTCATTGCAACTCGCTGAACACCAGCAAGTTCACATCAAGGAGAGACCGTTCAACTGCTCCGTGTGTGGGAAGAGATTCAATCGTTTAGCCCACCTTATGTCACATGAGGACATTCACACTAGGAAATGGCCGTTCTACTGCTCCGTGTGTGGGAAGGGATTCACTCGTTTTGTCCGCCTTTTGACACACAAGCGAGTTCACACAGGGGTGAGGCCGTTCCCATGTTCAGTGTGTGGGAAGAGATTCACTCGTTCAAGCCACCTTTTGGCGCACAGGCGAGTTCACACCGGGGAGAGGCCGTTCACCTGTTCCGTCTGTGGGAAGAGTTTCCGTTGTTCATCCAACCTTTTGATACACCAGCGAGTTCACACTGGGGAGAGGCCATTTACCTGCTCCGTGTGTGGGAAGAGCTTCGCTCAGTCATCAACCCTGATGACACACCAGCAAGTTCACTCTGATAAGAGACCGTTTAAATGTTCTGACTGTGAGAAGAGCTTTAAAAGAAGAAATGATCTGCTTACACACCAACGTACTCACACTGGGGAGAATCTGTTCACCTGCTCTGTGTGTCAGAAGGGATTTACTGAATCATTCTACCTGCTGAGACACCAGCGAGTTCACACCGGGGAGAGGCCATTCATCTGCTCTGTGTGTGGGAAGAGATTCACTGAATCATCCCACCTGCTGACACACCGGCGAATTCATACTGGGGAGAGGCCGTTCACCTGCTCAGAGTGTGGGAAGGGATTCATTTGTTCATCCAACCTCACTACGCACCAGCGCGTTCACACTGGGGAGAGGCCGTTCACCTGCTCCATGTGTGGGAAGAGTTTCCCTCGTTCATCCCAACTTTTGATACACCAGCGAGTTCACACTGGTGAGAGGCCGTTCACCTGCTCCGTGTGTGCGAAGGGATTCACTTGTTTACCCTACCTTTTGAAACACCAGCAAGTTCACACTGGTGAGAAGCAGTTCACCTGCTCCGTGTGTGGGAAGAGATTCACTCTGTCATCAACCCTGCTGAGACACCAGCAAGTTCACTCTGATAAGAGACTTTTTAAATGTTCTGACTGTGAGAAGACCTTTAAAAGCAGCAATGATCTGCTGACACACCAACGCACTCACACTGGGGAGAATCTGTTCACCTGCTCCGTGTGTCAGAAGGCATTCACTCGTTCATCCCACCTACTGAGACACCAGCGAGTTCACACTGGGGCGAGGCCATTCACCTGCTCCGTGTGTCGGAAGAGATTCAGTGATTCATCCCACCTAAAGAGACACCAGCGAGTTCACACTGGAGAGAGGCCGTTCACCTGCTCCGTGTGTGGGAAGAGATTCAGTGAATCATGCAACCTGAAAATACACCAGCGAGTTCACACTGGGGAGAGGCCGTTCACCTGCTCCGTGTGTGGGAAGAGATTCAGTGAATCATCCAAGCTGAAGATACACCAGCGAGTTCACACTGGGGATAATCTGTTCACCTGCTCCGTGTGTCAGAAGGCATTCACTCGTTCATCCCACCTAAAGAGACACCAGCGAGTTCACACTGGGGAGAGGCCGTTCACCTGCTCCGTGTGTGGTAAGAGATTCAGTGAATCATCCAACCTGCAGAAACACCAGCGAGTTCACACTGGGGAGAGGCCGTTCAGATGCTCCGTGTGTCGGAAGAGATTCAGTGAATCATCCCTCCTAAAGAGACACCAGCGAGTTCACACTGGGGAGAGGCCGTTCACCTGCTCCGTGTGTGGGAAGGGATTCATTCAGGCATCCAACCTGCGGACACACCAGCGAGTTCACAAGTTACTGCCGAAATTGGATTCTGCTGTTATTGCTGCTGATAATCACATCCAGGACTGAACCATGTTCATTCTGACAGTTGGGGTTTGTTTCTGTTGATGTTAATGACCCTATAACTGGGCTGGAGATTAATATTCTGGATCAATGCCAAATAAATCGTCATTGTATCAAACACACAGTGTGTCGAGTATTTGTTTCCTCCAAGATAAGAGATTAATTGATGTCCTGTTAATGACTGTTCTGTTTTTGGGCCTTTTCTCCTTTCTAACTCTAGATTATTTCAGTTCTCATACCTTTGGTTACTCTCATGGACAAGTCCCAGCTCCCCATACCTTCCAGAGTGCCTCTCCTAGCCTTGGTATCCAGGGAAGGTATCGGTAACACGCCCGGGATCACTAAACACAAAACCCAGTCTGTTAATCACTGCCAGCTACTAGGCTTAGTGTGTGACCCACAGCATCTCTCTCACCTTTGACGTGTGAATAGAGCATCACGCCTGTAAACCTGGTTTTCAATTTAAATGCACTCAGTAAATGTATTGAACAAGAGATGAACAAGTAAACAGGTCACGGCCCAATCCTCCAGCTCTATATTGTAGGCCGATGGGACTCTGTTAAGATGCCATGTGCTGCTGGACCGCTCTGCATTTTGCCTGTAATGGAAAATAACTGAAGATTTGTCCCAGGGTAACCTTTGCTGTCATGAAATGACTGTGTCTTTTAATGAGCCTCACGTCCTTGCTCAAGTCGGCTGCAATTGTCAAATCTCAGAGATGCCGTAATCGTGACCATCTTCAAGAAAGGTGACAAGTCCGATTACGGTAATTACAGAGGAGTTACCCTGCTGTCTGCCACAGGGAAAGTCATCGCAAGAATCCTCCTCAATCGCCTTCTCCCAGTGGCTAAAGAGCTCCTCCCAGAGTTGCAATGCGGATTCTGCCCACTAAGGGGCACAATGGACATGATCTTCACCGCACGTCAAATAGAAGAGAAATGCAGGGAACAGCACCAACCGCTGTACATGGCCTTCTTTGACCTCACAAAGGCCTTCGGCACTGTCAACTGTGAGGGATTATGGAGTGTCCTCCTCAAATTCGGCTGCCCTCAAAAGTTTGTCACCATCCTCCGCCTGCTTCACGACGACATGCAAGCTGTGATCCTGACCAACGGACCCACCACAGACCCAATTCTCATACGGACCGGGGTCAAGCGAGGCTGTGTCATCGCACCAACACTCTTCTAGATCTTCCTTGCTGCAATGCTCCATCTCACCCTCAGTAAGCTCCCCGCTGGAGTGGAGCTAATCTACAGAACAAATGGGAAACTGTTCAACCTCCGTCGCCGCCAGTCCAGATCCAAGGTTGTCCCATCCTCTGTCATCGAATTACAGTATGCAGACGACGCTTGCGTCTGCGCTCACACTCGCAGGTCGAACTCCAAACCATCGTCAACACCTTCACCGAAGCGTACGAGAGCATAGGCCTTACACTAAACATCCGTAAGACAAAGGACCTCTACCAACCTGCCCCCGCCACACAATACTGCTCCCCGATTATCAAAATCCACGACGAGGCCTTGGACAACGTGGACCACTTTCCATACCTCGGGAGCCGACTGTCATCAAAGGCAGACGTCGATGACGAAGTCCAACACTGCCTTCAGTGTGCCAGTGCAGCCTTCGGTCGCCTGAGGAAGAGAGTGTTTGAAGACCAGGACCTCAAACCCGGCACCAAGCTCACGGTCTACAGAGCAGCAGTGATACCCGCCCTGCTGTATGCCTCAGAGACATGGACCATGTACAGCAGGCACCTCAAAGCACTGGAGAGGTACCACCAACGCTGCCTCCGCATGATCCTGCAAATCCATTGGCAGGATAGGCGCACAAACGTCAGTGTGCTCGCTCAGGCCAACATCCCCAGCATCGAAGCTTTGCCCACACTCGATCAGCTCCGATGGACGAGCCACACCATCCGCATGACCGATACGAGACACCCAAAACAAGCGCTCTACTCGGAGCTCCGACACGGCAAGAGAGCCCGAGGTGGGCAGAGGAAACGCTTCAAGGACACCCTCAAAGCCACCTTGAAACATCCCCACTGACACCTGGGAATCCCTGGCCCAAGACCGCACAAAGTGGAGGAGAAGCATCCAGGAAGGCCCGAACACCTCGCGTCTCTTTGCCGGGAGCAAGCGGAAGCCAAGCGCAAACAGCGGAAGGAGCGCACGTCAACCCAAGCACCCCACCCACCTGCCACTTCAACCACCGTCTGCCCCACCTGTGACAGAGACTGTAGGTCCCGCATTGGACTCATCAGTCACCTGAGAACTCATTGTTAGTGTGGAAGCAAGTCATCCTCGGTTCCCAGGGACTGCCAAAGAAGATGATGATTTTGCCTGTAATGGAAAATAACTGAAGATTAGTCCTAGTGTAACCTTTGCTGTCATGAAATGAGTGTGTATTTTAATGAGCCTCATGTACTTGCTCATGTCGGCTGCAATTGTGTAGAAAGGGGATGTGTAAAGAGATGGTCTGTGTATGGAGATGTGAAAGAAGGAAACGGTGTGTGTGTGTGATAGTGACACAGCCTTGTGGTCACAGTCAGAACAATGCACAGATATCCTTGTGGTTATGGTTTGGGCAGGGTCAGGTCAATAATGTAGCAAACAAGTTAAATATAAATATCGCCAGTGTAGTCGCAGCTTGTTAGAACAGACCTGGGGAGAAGAGAGCTCTGAATCCACTGTATTATCCCTGTTCTCCGGATCGGGTAACTATACTCTGTCTGTATCTTTGCAGTGCTGTTAATAAAGTCAGTAAAAGACAATCTGTTGTTGTGAGCTTGTTTATCTGGTGTCTGAAACCACAAGACTCAACTTTTAGAGTCAACAAGATGAACAAGTAACCACATCACAAATGTGAAGTTATCCACTTTGGTAGAAAAAAAAGAAAAGCAGAGTGTTTCCTAAATGGTGAAAGATTGGGGAATGCAGATGCTCAAAGGGACCTGGGTGTCCTTGTACATGAGTCACTGAAAGTGAATGTGCAGGTGCAGCAAGCCATTAGGAAGGCAAATGGTATGCTGGCCTTCATTACAAGAGGATTTGAGTACAGGAGTAAAGAAGTCTTACTCCAATTATATAGGGCCTTGGTGAGACCACACCTGGAGTACTGTGTACAATTTTGGTCTCCTTACCTAAGGAAGGATATACTTGCCATAGAGGGAGTGCAGCGAAGGTTCACGAGATTGATTCCTGGGATGGCGGGACTGCCGTATGAGAAGAGGTTGAGTAAACTAGGCCTGTATTCTCTTGAATTCAGAAGAATGAGAGGGGATCTCATTGAAGCATACAAAATTATTGCAGGGCTTGATAGGATGGATGCTGGGAGGATGTTTCCCCTGGCTGGGGAGTCTAGAACCAGGGGCCACAGCCTCAGGATAAAGGGTAGGCCATTCAGGACTGAGATGAGAAGAAATTTCTTCACACAGAGGGTGGTGAATCTTTGGAATTCTCTACCCCAGAGGGCTGTGGAGGGTCAGTCATTGGGTATATTCAAAACAGAAGTCGATAGATTTCTGACTAGTAAGGGCATCAAGGGATATGGCGATAGGGCCGGTGAATGGAGTTGAGGCAGAAGATCAGCCACAATCTCATTGAATGGCGGAGCAGGCTCGAAGGGCCGAATGGCCTACTCCTGCGCCTATTTCTTATGTTCTAATCCCCTTGTACAGTCCCAGGGTTGTAATCCCCATGTACAGTCCCAAGGTTGGAATCCCCATGTACAGTCCCAGGGTTGTAATCCCCATGTACAGTCCCAAGGTTGGAATCCCCATGTACAGTCCCAGGGTTGTAATCCCCATGTACAGTCCCAGGGTT
Organism: Squalus acanthias; assembly: GCA_030390025.1. Taxonomy (NCBI): domain Eukaryota; kingdom Metazoa; phylum Chordata; class Chondrichthyes; order Squaliformes; family Squalidae; genus Squalus; species Squalus acanthias. Next base: position 295,884 of record JASTWF010000517.1, read on the forward strand.
GGAATCCCCATGTACAGTCCCAGGGTTAGAATCCCCATGTACAGTCCCAGAGTTGGAATCCCCATGTACAGTCCCAGAGTTGGAATCCCCATGTACAGTCCCAGGGTTAGAATCCCCGTGTACAGTCCCAGGGTTAGAATCCCCGTGTACAGTCCCAGGGTTGGAATCCCCTTGTACAGTCCCAGAGTTGGAATCCCCATGTACAGTCCCAGGGTTAGAATCCCCATGTACAGTCCCAGGGTTGGAATCCCCATGTACAGTCCCAGGGTTAGAATCCCCATGTACATTCCCAGGGTTAGAATCCCCATGTACAGTCCCAGGGTTGGAATCCCCTTGTACAGTCCCAGAGTTGGAATCCCCATGTACAGTCCCAGGGTTGGAATCCATGCTTTTGCCCCTCGAGCCTGCTCCACCATTCAATAAGATCATGGCTGATCATCGACCACAACTCCTCTTTCCTGCCCGATCTCCATATCCCTTGATTCCCCTAGAGTGCAAAAATCTATCTATCTCAGCCTTGAATATACTCAAAGACTCAGCATTCACAGCCCTCTGGGACAGAGAATTCCAAAGATTCACAACCGTCTGAGTGAAGAAATTCCTCCTCATCTTAGTCTTAAATGGCCAACCCCTTATCCTGAGACTATGCCCCCTAGTTCTAGACACTCCAGCCAGGGGAAACAACCTCTCAGCATCTACCCTGTCAATCCCCTTCAGAATCTTGTATGTTTCAATGAGATCACCTCTCATTCTTCTAAACTCCAGTATCGGCCCATTCTACACAATCTCTCATCATAGGACAGCCCTCTCATCCCAGGAATCAATCTAGTGAAGCTTCGTTGCACCGCCTCCAAGGCACGTATATCCTTCCTTAAGAGAAGGAGACCAAAACTGTGCACAGTACTCCAGGTGTGGTCTCCCCAAGGCCCTGTACAATTGTAACAGGACTTCCTTACTCTTATACTCCAACCCCCTTGCAATAAAGGCCAACATGCCATTTGATTTCCTTATTGCTTGCTGTACCTGCATGCTAGCTTTCTGTGTTTCTTGCACGAGGACACCCAAATCTCTCTGAACACCAACATTTGAAAGTTTCTTACCATTTAAAAAATATTCTGTTTTTCTATTCTTCCTACCAAAGTGAATAACCTCACATTTCCCTACATTATACTCCATCTGCCAACTTACTGCCCACTCACTTAGTCTATCTATATCCCTTTGCAGACTCTTTGTGTTCTCCTCACAGCTTACTGTCCCACCTAGCTTTGTATCATCAGCAAACTTGGATACATTACACGCGGTCTCTTCATCTAGGTCATTAATATAGATTGTAAATAACTGAGGCCCCATCACTGATCCTTGCGGCACCCCACTAGTTACAGACTGCCAACCTGAAAATGACCCGTTTATCCCTACTCTCTGTTTTCTGTCCGTTAACCAATCCTCTATCCATGCTACTATATTACCCCCAACCCCATGAGCCCTAATCTTGTGTAATAACCTTTTATGTGGCACCTTATCGAATGCCTTTTGGAAATCCAAATATACTACATCAACTGGTTCCCCTTTATCTAGCCTGCTCATTACATCCTCAAAAAATTCGAATAAATTTGTCAAACACGATTTCCCTTTCATAAAACCATGTTGACTCTGCCTAATCATTTTATGATTTTCTAAGTGCCCTGATACCACTTCCTTAACAATGGATTCCAGCATGTTCCCAACAACTGATGTCAGGCTAACTGGCCTGTAGTTCCCTGTTTTTTCTCTCCCTCCTTTCTTGAATAGCGGTGTTACATTTGCGACCTTTTTACTAATCCAGTAACATTACCACTATGCTACCGTTCCCGAGTTAGCAATTCAGTGATGTCAAGCTTGTGTCAAGTCTGTCTCTCTTTCCACAGGTTAGATACAGAGTAAATCTCCCCCTACACTGTCCCGTGAAACACTCCCAGTGCAGGTACAGCACAGGTTAGATACAGAGTAAAGCTCACTCTACACAGTCCCATCAAACACTCCCAGGGCAGGTACAGCATGGGTTAGATACAAAGTAAAGCTCCCCCTACACTGTCCCATCAAACACTCCCAGGGCAGGTACAGCATGGGTTAGATACAGAGTAAAGCTCCCTCTACACTGTCTCATCAAACACTCTCAGGGCAGGTACAGCACGGGTTAGATACAGAGTAAAGCTCCCTCTACACTGTCCCATCAAACACTCCCCGGGCAGGTACAGCACGGATTAGATACAGAGTAAAGCTCCCTCTACACTGCCCCATCAAACACTCCCAGGGCAGGGACAGCACGGGTTAGAATAAAGCTCCCTCTACACTGTCCCATGAGAAACTCCCAGGGCTCTGACGAGGGAGCTTTATTCTGGATGTAAACTGTGTTGTCCCTGCCTCGGGAGTCCCAGATGCGAATAAAGGTGCTCCGTCTGATAGAATGTCTCATTCCCCGGCTCTGACATCCATCACCTCGATGAGCACAAAGATTCACCGAAAGAAGGGAACACAAACCCATCAGCCGCTCCCCGACACAGATACCGAGGGACAGGGAGTGTCCGGGACAATGACATTTCTCACTCAATAAGGTATAAATTGATCCTGTACCTCTCCCCATTAATCCTGGGCTCCACATGGGGCGAATCCTGCTCCTGTTTCCCTTCCTGTAACAGCACTGAGCTAAACCCAGCCCATAATGAGCAGGGCTCAGGGAGGTTGGTTGCTAGGCACTGCAGTGATGTCATAAAGCAGGGCCATTCAGCCCAGCTGGTCGTCTCCTTGTCCCTTTAAAGGTGGAGAGCGGAGACACCCTGTCTCCAAACACATCCCACCTGTTCATACTGAGAATCCCCGGGGAAGGCCCAAGGCCCAGAGTGTGGAACACAACCAAAGGGGAAAGAGGAGGAGAGCGGGAACACCCTGTCTCAAAACACACCCCACCTGTTCATACTGAGAATCCCCAGGGAAGACCCAAGGCCCAAGGCCCAGAGTGTGGAACACAACCAAGGGGGAAAGAGGAGGGGAGAAGGGGAGGTAAATCAAGGAGTCGGGACTGAGGGTCACCAAGCTTCAGTTTTAGAGCCTGTAGACTTCAGGAGGGGAAGAGTGAGTTCAGTAGTTTTAGGATCCATGGAGAGAACAAGGAGCAGATGGGGAGACTGGTGTGGATTCCAGCACAGTCAGGATGTAGGGGGAGGGAGATTGTGTCGGGCCGTGTATTAGGGGTGTAGGAGGGACAAGAGAGGAAAGGTCAGAGGAGCAATTACTGCAGCAGTGCCCATAAATAGTGAGAGAGAGAGAAGGTGGGGGTTCGAGTGGACCAGGGACAGTCTGTTAAACTCGCTGTTTGCTGTGACCAGTTTTCTTTCGGTTAAAAATGGCCTCCTGTAGCCCAGTGACACAAACAGCCCATTAAACTCCACCAATGGCCTTTGGTCTGATGAGGTCTCCCTTTGTGAAACATCGGCTGTTGTTAAAGCTTTTCATTCTGACACGCTCACACTGAGAAATGAGCTGCAGAACTGCAGACACCGTCAGCTTTAAGGAGACGTTTCCCTTTGGAGATCGGATTGCCCATTGAGTTTGATTAAACTGATGTTAAAGTAACAAGGCTGCTTTGCCCCGTGACAATAACAGATTATCAGAATATTTCCCATAGGTTAAAATCCAATGTTACAGGGACTCACTGCCCTGGATGGTTGAAGTGGACCCTGTGATATAATAGAATTTTCTGTCCTGTCAGACTTAGACATCTTGTAGATCCATCTTTTAACAAGTTGTGGGATCTCAGTTCTCAGATGGATTCCAGTCAGTTCGTAACAAGTCCTCAATCAGCTCGTCTTATTGTCGAGATATCAAGGACTCGACACACTGCGTGTGTGTGAAACAAAGCTCATTTATTTGACATTGATACAGATTAAACTCCAGCCCAGTTATAGGGGTTACGAACATCAGCTGAAACAAACCCCAATTGTCAGAATGAACATAGTTCAGTCCTGGATGTGATTAACAGCAGCAATAACAGCAGAATCGAATGCCTGCTGTCACTTGTGAACTCGCTGGTGTCTCAGCAGGTTGGATGATAGACTGAATCCCTTCCCACACACGGAGCAGGTGAACGGCCTCTCCCCAGTGTGAGTGTGTTGGTGTGTCAGCAGATACTTTGCACTTTCAAGAAGTCAAACAGGCGTTTCACTGCAGACAGGTCGCCATGGCAACACTGATAGGACATTCCACTGAATCGACTGGTTGGAAACTGTAATCAGATCAGGAGAAACAACAGAGTTTGCCGTTATTAACCACAATATAAGCTTAAACCAGAGTGAGTAATACATTAAATTATAATGTGTGATGAAAGGTTCTGATGGAAGGTCTGTAACCTGAAACATTAACTCTGTTTCTCTCTCCACAGACACAGCCTGACCTGCTGAGGATTTCCAGCATTTTCTCTTTTTATTTCAGATTTCCAGCATCCGCAGTATTTTGCTTTTGTAATTGGATGGCTCTTTCAGAGAGCCGCACAGGCACGATGGGCCGAATGGCCTCCTTCTGTGCTGTATCATTCTAGGATTCTGTGCAGTGTCGGTTTAATGCAAGTTAAGAAGCATCAAAGGGTTTGTGTCAGAATTTAACTGAGTATCGAGCCAACATGTCCAGGTTATGTAAACTGGGCCTGTTCACACTGGAAAGAGAAGGTCGAGAGGTGATAGGATTGCTGTTTTTAGGATTCTAAAGGGACTGGATAATGTCGAGCATGACAAGTTATTTCACCCTGTCCAGAACAGTAGAACCAGAGGACACGGCCTGCGCTTGAAGGGGGTAAATTCAAACCCAATCTGTGGAAACAATATTTCAGTGAGTGAGTGGTCAATCTTTGGGACAGGCTCCCGAGGGAGACGGTGGAAGCAGTTACTGTTGATTCATTCAAATGTAAATTGGACCGATTTCATTCATAGAGTAAGATTTGGGGACACAGTGTGTGAGTAATTTGAGACATGATGTGTGGTAAGTGTGGAATGCTCGGGAGGAAGAGGTGACTTTGGTCCGATGGCTCCTAAAGCTCTCCACCACTGGGGTTTTCCTCGCCTCATGTCTGGGTCTGTTGTAGACTCATTGATAGAGATTGATCGCTGTGATTAGTCAACAGCTCCATTATCATTGTATCGTGGGACTCCCAGGATGGTAGAAGGCCAATTAGATCAGAACCGAAATAATCCAGAGTAAGAAAGGAGAAACGGCCCAAAAATGGAGCAGTCAGTAACAGGACATCAATTAGTCTCCTCTTATCATGGAGACATCACAGACTCGACACAAAGTGTGTTTGAAACAAAGCTGATTTATTTGACATTTATCCAGAATATTAATCTCCAGCCCAGTTATAGGGTTATTAACATCAGCAGAAACAAACCCCAACTGTCAGAGTGAACATGGTTCAGTCCTGGATGTGGTTAACAGCAGCAATAACAGCAGAATCCAACCCCTGCAGTCGGTCATGAACTCGCTGGTGCCTCAGTAAGGAGGATGACTGAGTGAATCCCTTCCCACACACGGAGCAGGTGAACGGCCTCTCCCCGGTGTGAACTCGCTGGTGTGTCAGCAGGTTGGATGAATCAATGAATCCCTTCCCACACATGGAGCAGGTGAATGGCCACTCCCCAGTGTGAACAGGTTGGTGTGCCAGCAGGTTGTAGGAATCCTTGAATCTCTTCCCACACGTGGAGCAGGTGAACGGCCTCTCTCCAGTGTGAACTCGCTGGTGTGTCAGCAGGTTGGATGAATGAGTGAATCGTTTTTCACACATAGAGCAGGTGAACGGCCTCTCCCCAGTGTGAGTGCGTTGGTGTTTCAGCAGACCACTTGTGCTTTTAAAGCTCTTCTCACAGTCAGAACATTCAAAAGGTCTCTCATCAGTGTGAACATGTTGGTGTTCGGTGAGGTGGGATGACTGAGTGAATCCCTTCCCACACACAGACCAGGTGAACGGTCTCTCCCCGGTGTGAACTCGTTGGTGTGTCAGAAGATCGGATAAATCAGTGAATCCTTTCCCACACTCAGTGCACATGAACGGCTTCTCCCCAGTGTGAAATCGCTGGTGTCTCAACAGGTGGGATGATCGGGTGAATCCCTTCCCACACACGGAGCAGATGAACGGCCTCTCCCCAGTGTGAGTGTGTTGGTGTTTCAGCAGGTGCTGTTTGCTTTTAAAGCTCTTCTCACAGTCAGAACATTGAAACGGTCTCTTATCAGAGTGAACAAGTTGGTGTGTCAGAAGGTGGGATGAACAAGTGAATCCCTTCCCACACAGGGAGCAGGTGAACGGCCTCTCCCCAGTGTGGGTGCGTAGGTGTGTCAATAAATCCTTTTTACTTTTAAAGCACTTCTCACAGTCAGAACATTTAAAAGGTTTGTTATCAGAGTGAACAAGTTGATGTGTCAGAAGGTGGGATGACTGAGTGAATCCCTTCCCACACATGGAGCAGGTGAACGGTCTCTCCCCAGTGTGAACTCGCTGGTGTGTCAGCAGATCCTTTGTGCTTTTAAAGCTCTTCTCACAGTCAGAACATTTAAAAGGTCTCTTATCAGTGTGAACTCGCTGGTGTGTCAGGAGGTTTGATAAAGCAGTAAATCCTTTCCCACATTCAATGCAGGTGAACGGCCGCTCTCCAGTATGAACTTTCTGGTGTGTATAGAGGCTGGATGACTGAGTGAATCCCTTCCCACACACGGAGCAGGTGAACGGCCTCTCCCCGGTGTGACTGCGTCGATGAGTTTCCAGCTCAGACGGGTAATTGAATCCCTTCCCACAGTCCCCACATTTCCACGGCTTCTCCATGGTGCGGGTGTCCTTGTGTCTCTCCAGGTTGGACGATCAGTTGAAGCCTCGTCCACACACAGAACACGTGTACGGTTTCTCCCCGCTGTGAACGGTGATGTTTTTTCAGGCTGTGTAACTGGTTAAAGCTCTTTCCACAGTCAGTGCACTGGAACACTCTCACTCGGGTGTGTGTGTCTCGGTGCTTTTCCAGTCACACTGATGTTTGAAATCTTTTCCCACAGACAGAACAGACAAACATTTCTCCTTCCACATTCAAAGGCCGATGATATTCGGGTCCTGATGAATGGAGTGACTCTGTCAGATCTTGATGTGATGTTTGGTGTGAGTTTGCGGTGTGTAAATGCTGCCCTTCTCACAGCCTGTAAAAGGAGTTTCCAAAAGCCATGACTGTGAGTCCAGGATAGAAATTGACAAGATTCTCTCCTCCTGGTTCCTGGTCAAGGGGGCCGCGCATGCGCCCTGCTGCCCCCTGAGCCTGTCAAGATGGCGGCCGTTAACCCGGGCCTGTCACCGGGAGAAAGCCCCGCAGCTGCCGCCCCGCTCGGGGCAAACGCCCGGCCCGGAGGCTGTTGTTCGGGGCCTGAGGCCCACCCCGGGTGTTTGTGAAGCGGATAATGTTGAGTGTTTTAATAATGGGGCCTGGGGCCGCACTCGGGGTGTGTGCAGCCCGCGTCCCCCCGGGGTTTATTAACCCGCTCCCTGAGCTCTCTCACCTGATGTGTCAGCGGCTGCTGCCAAGGTCCGCGCATGCTCAGCTCACCTTCTGTTGTTCAGGTTTAAAGGTCAAGCCCCGCCCCTCACACACTCCGATTGGTTGGAGGACCCGCCGCCCGCTCGGTCCTCCAGACCCGCCCCGCTCTTCCTATTGGTCCGGAGCTCCCGTCAATCACCCGGGCAGTGTGAGCTGAGCATGGGCGGAAGTGACCAGCCAGGACACAGCAGACCCGCCAATCCAGAGCCGGCTTGTATCAGGGCGGGCGCTGGATGCGGAAGTCGGTCCCTGGCCACCTGTGTAGGTCTTTTTGTTGCTTCAGTTTGAGCTGGAGTGGAGATGGAGGAGAAGCTGCTGGGTTTAACCCCCAGTACTTCTGAGCCCAGGAGGACCCAACAATTTCCAATGTGAGACTGTCAAGGGAGGTGGATTCTGGGGGAGATTAGGTTGTTAAACAGACACTGTCCCCACAATGTAAAATATTATTGTTTTAGGAACAAGTATTTCTGTAGAGGCTGTTAATCCAATCTTTTAAAATTAATTCATGGGATGTGGGTGTCGCTGGCAAGGCCAGCATTTATTGCCCATCCCTAATTGCCCTTGAGGAGGTGGTGGTGAGTCACCTTCTTGAACCACAGAGGGCGGTTAAGAGTCAACCGCATTGCAGTGGGTCTGGAGTCACATATCGGCCAGACCGGCTAAGGACGGCAGATTTCCTTCCCTAAAGGACATTAATGAACCAGATGGGTTTTTACAACAACCCGATAGTTTCATGGTCATCATTACAGATACTAGCTTTTTATTCCAGATTTATTTCATTAACTGAATTTAAATTCCACAGCTGCCGTGGTGGGATTTGAATTCATGTCTCTGGATCATTAGTGCAGGCCTCTGGATTACTGGCCAGTAACATAACCACTATGCTACCGTGCCCCATCCAGTTTACATAGCAGATTTTTTGAATTCATTCGTGGGATGTGGGAGTCACTGGCAAGGCCAGCACATATTGCCAATCCCCAGTTTCCCGTTGAGAAGGTGATGGTGGGCCACCTTCTTGAACCACTGCAGTCTGTGTGGTGAAGGTACTCCCACAATGCTGTCAGGTAAGGAGATCCAGGATTTTCACCCAGCGACGATGAAGGAACGGCGATATATGTCCAAGTCAGGATGGTGTGTGACTTGGTGGGGAACTTGGAGGTGATGGTGTTCCCATGCACCTTGTCCTTCTAGGTGGTGGAGGTCGCGGGTTTAGGAGGTTCTGTCAAAGTTCTTGTCGAGTTGCAGATGTATAAAGTCCCTCTCCTTCCCCCCCTCCTCTCTCCTCCCATATAGGCGAGAGTCTTGTTTAGGCCCATATGGGTGGCGGGTTCCCTTCCCTGAGGGACATCAGTGAACCAGTTGGGTTTTTATGACAATCCGGCAGCTTTCATGGTCACGTTTTCTGCTGCTGGCCCCACAAATGACCAGATTCATTGAGCTCAATTTCACAGCCTGCCTCTGTTTTTTTTTGTGGGTTCTCTCTCACGCTCTCTTTTTCCTGTTTTAAATTCATCTTACAGGGTATGAGGAGGGGAGGATTTGTAGACAGGAAACTCAAGCCAAACATTACATCAAGATCTGACAAAGTCACTCGATTCATCAGGTCCTGAATATCACCGGCCTTTGAACATGGAAGCAAAACGCACCGTTCACAGCGGGGAGAAACCGTACACGTGTTCTGTGTGTGAACGAGGCTTCAGCCGATCATCTAGTCTGTCGAGACACAAGCGCAGTCACACCGGGGAGAAACCATGGAAATGTGGGGACTGTGGGAAAGGATTCAATTACCCATTTGAGCTGGAAACTCATCGGCGCAGTCACACTGGGGAGAGGCCGTTCACATCCTCCGTGTGTGGGAAGGGATTCACTCAGTCATCTGCCCTGCTGACACACCAGCGCATTCATACCAAGGAGAAGCTGTTCACCTGCTCTGTGTGTGGGAAGGGATGCACTCATTTCTCTGCCCTGCTGAGACACCAGCGAGTTCACACTGACGAGAGAGACTTTAAATGCTCCGATTGCGAGAAGAGCTTTAAACGCCCTGAGGCATTGACAGAGCACCAGTACATTCACACCGGTTACACACCGTTCAGCTGCTCTCACTGCGGGAAGAGGTTCGGGCGATCGCGCGACCTGCTGACACACCAACGAGTTCACACTGGGGAGAGGCCGTTCACCTGCCCCGAGTGTGGGAAGGGATTCACTCAGTCATCAAATCTGCTGAAGCACCGGCGAGTTCACACTGACGAGAGACCTTTTAAATGCCTGGACTGTGGGAAGAGCTACAAAAGTTCCGGGGAACTGATGTGCCATCAACGTGTTCACACTGATGAGAGACCGTTCAGGTGCTCTCACTGCGGGACTGGGTTCAGGCGATCATCAGAACTCACTGTCCACCAGCGCACTCACACTGGGGAGAGGCCGTTTACCTGCTCCGTGTGTGGGAAGGGCTTCACTCAGTCATCCGGCCTTGTGACACACCAGCGCACTCACACTGGGGAGAGGCCATTCACCTGCTCCATGTGTGGGAAGGGATTCACTCAGTCACCACATCTACTGGCTCACCAACTTGTTCACACCAATAAGAGACCTTTTAAATGTTCTGACTGTGAGAAGAGCTTTAAAAGCACAAAAGATCTGCTGTCACACCAATGCACTCACACTGGGGAGAGGCCGTTCACCTGCTCTGTGTGTGGGAAGGGATTTAATCGATCATCCACCCTACTGACACACCAGCGAGTTCACATGTGACTGCAGGGGTTGGATTCTGCTGTTGTTAAACGCATCCAGGACTGAAACATGTTCATTCTGACAGTTTGTGTTTGTTTCTGCTGATGTCAATAAACCCTGTAACTGGGCTGGAGTTTAATATTCTGGATAAATCAGCTTTGCTTTGAACACATTGTTGTAGATTTTTGTCTTTCCCACCTGAGTGTTTAGCATCACCTGGCTGGAGCTCAGAAAGGACAATCTGGGGGAGGATCGTACGGCGGGAACAGAACTTCAGCCTGGACACAGTCCTTCAGGGCCACACTGAGAGGGGCAAACGGCACTTTGGTCTTTCTCGTCTCTCTTCACTGACAGCAAAGGCCCCGTGCGGGTTAATCTCGAGGCCTGTAAGAAATGTGTCCCAGCCGCTCTCTCCCATGGTTCAGAGCTCCTGGGCACGGAACAGAAGGCTCCTTTACAACTGTGTTTAGAGTCAGGAAGAACAACGGTGAATGCTGGAAACGTGCTGTCAAATCAGAGATTGGTGTAAAACTGTGATCTGTTCCTGACTGAAAGTGAAACAGCAGGCTTAAGTTTCCAGTCAAAAAATGACTCTGGTAATTATTCTATGAAGATTTAACATGTTTGTCTGACAGTCCTGAGTCTACCATTTTAAGGCAGGCATTAACTCATTTAAAATAAACCCATTTAATATAAATTGGTTAAAGTCTGCATTAAAATAGCAGAGGGAGGAGTTCACAGGAGCCTGTTAACTGCTGGTACAATTATACAACAGACATTTGATCTCCAGATAAAGAAGGACCTGCAGCGTGTTTCCAGGAATTCCCTGTTTTATTGATGTGTGTGTGTTAGACACCAGGATAACTAAAAATACACGACCCGGAACATCCACGGGGTGCGATCCCGACAGTTACTCTGGGATCACTCCCGCTGCGGAACTCTTCCACTGACCCTGCTGAAGGTTGTAGGCTCAGGGAGTGGGGCCTCCAGGAGTGGACTGTAAGAAAGCTGGGCTTCGGTATCCTGACAAATATATGGTGAGGAACCAGAGGAATCCTTACTGAGGAACCGTCTGGGGTTTTACCGGCCAGCGTAGGTCTCGGGGTGAATGATTCCTGACTCCCCGAACTGTCTTACATTGAATCCAGTTTGTAACAAGATTAATTCAGTTTACAGGAGAATAGGGACAAATATCACCCACAATTGAGGGAGACAAAAGCAGCCAATAGAGAAGCTCAGAGATATTTGGAAAAGAAGATGCTGCACAATTGTGGTAATAATAGTAAAAGCTTTTCCAGCTGTGTCAGGAGTCAGAAGACATAGTTACACAGAGTTACATCGAATTACAGAGTCTACAGCACAGGAACAGGCCATTCGGCCCAACTGGTCAATGCCGGTGTTTCTGCTCCACACGAGTCTCCTCCCACCACTCTTCATCGAACCCTATTAGCATATCCTTCTATTCCTTTCTCCCTCATGTGCTTATCTACCTTCCCCATGAATGCATCTGTGCTATTCGCCTCAACTACTCCTTGTGGTAGCACGTTCCACATTCTTACCTCTCTTTGGGTAAAGAAGTTTCTCCTGAATTCCCCATTGGATTTATTAGAGACTGTGTTATATTTATGACCTGTAGTTTTGGACTCCCCCACAAGTGGAAACATTTTCTCCAGGTCCACCCTCTATAACCTTTTCATAATCTTAAAGACCTCGATCAGGTCACCCATCGGCCTTCTCTTTATTCTAGAGAAAAGAGCCCCAGCCTGTTCAGCCTTTCCTGATAAATATATCATCTCAGTTCTAGGATCATCCTTGCAAAGCCTTTTTCCACGTTCTCCAGTGTCTCTGTATCCTTTCTATAATATGGAGACCACAACTGTTCACTGTACTCCGAGTGTGGTCTAACCAAGGTTCTATACAAGTTTAACATAACTTCTCTGTTTTTCAATTCTATCCCTCTAGAAATGAGCCCCAGTCCATTGTTTGCTCCTGTTATGGCCTCATTAACCTGCGTCGCTACTTTTAGTGATTTGTGTATCTGGACCCCGAGATCCCTTTGCTCTTCTACCCCATTTAAACTCTTATTTTCCCAGTAGTGTGTGGCCTCCTTATTATTCCTACCAAAATGCACCACCTTTCTTAAAATTCATTTTCTAATTACCCTCCCATTCTGGAAGCTTATTAATGTCTTCTTGCATTTTTTTTTTAATATTCGCTCATGGGATGTGGGCGTCGCTGGCAAGGCCAGCATTTATTGCCCATCCCTAATTGCCCTTGAGAAGGTGGTGGTGAGCCGCCTTCTTGAACCGCTGCAGTCTGTGTGGTGAAGGTGCTCCCACACTGCTGTTAGGGAGGGAGTTTGACCATGATTTTGTCACAGTCTTCCTCAGTATTAACTCTACCTCCCAATTTGGTGTTATCGACAAAGTTTGAAATTGGACTTCCAATTCCTGACTCCAAATCGTTTATGTAAATGGTGAACAACAGTGGTCTTCTACCCCATTTAGACTCTTATTTTTAAAATAGTATGTGGCCTTCTTATTCTTCCTACCAAAACACACCACCTCACACTGATCTATATTGAAATTCATTTGCCAATTACACTCCCATTCTGCAAGTTTGTTGATGTGTTTTTTTTGTTAAAGTTTGCATTTTGTCGCAGTCTTCCTCAGTATTAACTCTACCTCCCAATTTGTTGTCATCGACAAAGTTTGAAATTGTACTTCTGATTCCCGAGTCCAAATCGTTTCTGTAAATTGTGAACAACAGTGATCCCAGCACCGATCCCTGTGGAACACCACTTCCCACCTATTGCCAGTCTGAGTAGCTACTCTTAACCCCTACTCTCTGTTTCCTGTTTTGTCACCAGCTTGCTATCCATAACAGTTTGTACGGTCTACAAGATGACCAAGGTCAGGCCGTGTGGAGTGAAGGGCCAGGCAGCAGAATGGATGGAAAGATGGCTACAAAACAGAAATCAGAGGGTTGGAGTTAAGGGAAGTTTATAGCGATCTTTGTGTGTGTCACAAATAGATTTTGTTTTATTTTGAATATAAATACAAAAGCTCTACTAGACATGTTAAACTACTAGTTATTTAATCAGGGCTGCAGCTGCTGAAAGGTTGACTGTACTGAGGTTTGTGGCCAGAGCTGGCAGACGTGTTGTTCTGAAGTCTGATGTCTCACACCTGAAGAGTCTGTTTATGTCGTGTTGTAATGACCTTTTTCTGTTGCCTGGTGTCAGAAATAGAAATCAAAGGGAGATGTAACGGCATAAGGGAGTATGGCAAGGCTGGATGGCATTTATTTTAATGCAAGGAGTCTTGCGAGTAAGGCAGATTAATTAAAGGTGTTGATGAACACATGGGAGTATGATATTGTTGCTATCACAGAGACATGGTTGAGGGAGGGGCAGGACTGGCAGCTCAATATTCCGGGGTATAGAATCTTCAGGCGAGACAGAGGGGGGTGTAAAAGAGGGGGTGTTGCAATATTAATCAAGGAGTCAATTACTGCTGTAAGGAGGGATGATATCTTAGCAGGTTCCTCTAATGAGGCCATATGGGTAGAACTTAAAAACAAAAAGGGGGCAAGCACTTTGCTGGGAGTGTACTGTAGGCCCCCAAACAGTCAGGGGGAGATAGAGGAACAGATATGTAGGCAAATCTCAGAGAAGTGTAGAAATAGTAGGGGATTTCAACTTCCCCAATATTAACTGGGATAGTCAGAGTGTGAAAGGCTTAGAGGGTGCGGAATTCTTAAAGTTCATCCAGGAGAGCTTTTTGAGCCAGCATGTAGAAAGTCCTACAAGAGAGGGGGCGGTACTGGACCTAGTTCTCGGGAATGTAGCCGGCAAGTGGTAGAAGTGTCAGTAGGAGAGCATTTTGGGGCCAGTGACCATAATTCGGTGAGATTTAAGGTAGTCATGGAAAAGGACAAAGATGGACCAGAAATAAAGCTTCTAAATTGGGGGAAGGCCGATTTTAATATGATAAGGCAGGATCTGGCCAAAGTGGACTGGGATCAGCTACTTGTAGGAAAATCCACATCAGAGCAGTGGGAGTCTTTCAGAAAGGAAATAGAGAGAGTACAACGGCAACATGTTCCCGTAAAGGTCAAGGGTGGGACCAACAAGCCCAGGGAACCCTGGATGTCAAGAGGTATACAAGAATGGATTAGGAAAAAAAGGGAGGCTTTTGGCAGATACAAAGGACTAAAAACAGTGGAAGCCCCAAAGGAGTACAGAAAGTGCAGGGGGGTATTTAAAAAAGAAATTAGGAGAGCGAAGAGGGGGCATGAAAAAACACTGGCGGGCAAAATAAAGGAAAATCCCAAGGTGTTTTATAAGTATATTAAGGGCAAGAGGATAACCAGGGAAAGAGTAGGGCCCATTAGGGACCAAAGTGGCAACCTGTGTGTAGAACCAGAAGATGTAGGTGACGTTTTAAATGAATATTTTGCATCTGTGTTCACTATGGAGAAGGACGATGTAGGCATACAAATCAGGCAGGGGGATTGTGATATACTTCAACAAATTAGTATTGAGAGGGAGGATGTACTAGCGGTTTTAGCGGGCTTAAAAGTGGATAAATCCCCAGGCCCAGAGGAGATGTATCCCAGGCTGCTGTGTGAAGCAAGGGAGGAGATTGCAGGGGCTCTGACACAAATTTTCAGATCCTCTCTGGCCACAGGGGAGGTGCCAGAGGACAGGAGGACAGCTAACGTAGTACAATTATTCAAGAAGTGTAGTAGGGATAAACCAGGGAATTACAGGCCAGTGAGCCTAACATCAGTGGTAGGGAAATTATTGGAAAAAATTCTGAGGGACAGAATTAGTCTCCACTTGGAGAGGCAAGGATTAATCAAGGATAGTCAGCATAGCTTTGTCAGGGGGAGATCATGTCTAACCAATATGATTGAATTTTTTGAGGGGGTGACTAGGTGTGTGGATGAGGGTAGTGCAGTTGATGTAGTCTATATGGACTTCAATAAGGCTTTTGACAAAGTCCCGCATGGCAGACTGGTCAAGAAGGTCAGAGCCCATGGGATCCAGGGCAATTTGGCACACTGGATCCAAAATTGGCTTCGTGGCAGGAAGCAGAGGGTGATGGTCGAAGGTTGTTTTTGTGACTGGAAGCCTGAGTCCAGTGGTGTACCGCAGGGATCGGTGCTGGGTCCTTTGCTGTTTGTAGTGTACATTAATGATTTAGATATGAATGTATGAGGTATGATCAGTAAGTTTGCAGATGACATGAAAATTGGTGGCGTGGTAAATAGCGAGGAGGGAAGCCTCAAGCTACAGGACGATATAGACGGGTTGGTCAGATGGGCAGAACAGTGGCAAATGGAATTTAACCCTGAAATGTGTGAGGTCATGCATTTTGGGAGGACTAACAAGGCAAGTGAATACACAATGAATGGTAGGACCCTAGGAAGGACAGAGGATCAGAGGGACCTTGGTGTGCATGTACATAGATCCCTGAAGGCAGCAGGATAGGTAGATAAGGTGGTTAAAAAAGCATATGGGATACTTGCCTTCATTAGCCGAGGCATAGAATATAAGAACAGGGAGGTTATGATGGAGCTGTACAAAACGCTAGTTAGGCCACAGCTGGAATACTGTGTGCAGTTCTGGTCGCCACACTATAGGAAGGATGTGATTGCATTGGAGAGGGTGCAGAGGAGATTCACCAGGATGTTACCTGGGCTGGAGCGCTTCAGCTATGAAGAGAGACTGGACAGGCTGGGGTTGTTTTCCTTAGAGCAGAGAAGGCTGAGGGGGGACCTGATTGAGGTGTACAAAATTATGAGGGGCATAGATAGGGCAGATAGAAAGAAACTTTTCCCCTTAGTAGAGGGGTCAATAACCAGGGGGCATAGTTTCAAGGTAAGGGGCAGGAGGTTTAGAGGGGATTTGAGGAAAAACTTTTTCACCCAGAGGGTGGTAGGAATCTGGAACTCACTGCCTGAAAGGGTGGTAGAGGCAGGATCCCTCACAACATTCAAGAAGCATTTAGATGAGCACTTGAAATGCCACAGCATACAAGGCTATGGACCAAGTGCTGGAAAATGGGATTAGAATAGACAGGGCTTGATGGGCGCCACGGACACGATGGGCCGAAGGGCCTCTTTCTGTGCTGTATGACACTGAGATGATGCCCCACTTTGTTAATCAACTCTTTGACACATTTCCATGCATTTCCTTTCTTAATTTACAAAGATCACAACTCCATTAGTGAACAATGGATTGCCAGTCTGCCACTTTTTAGTGAGGCTTGAAAGGATTCGCTGTGAAGCTACACCTGCCCATCTGTCTGTGTGTCACTGTGTTTGGATTGTGTTAGACAACAGTCCCAATATCTCGCCTACATCCATTACAATTTTTGAAATGTTAGATTGTACTTGGAAGGAGTTGAGTTTGAATCTAACAATTCTGAAATTGGGAGCTGTTAATGATTTCTGGTTTTAGTGTTTTAGTGTGTCAGCAAATTAAAAGATGCTGCTATTTACTGAACACAACTGAATAATTCTATAAGGATGCTATCGCAGTCTTCCTCAGTATTAACTACACCCTCCAATTTAGTGTCATCAGCAAATTTTGAAATTGTACCTCTGATTCCCAAGTCCAAATCATTCATGTAAATGGTGAACAACAGTGGTCCCAGCACCGATCCCCGTGGAACACCACTTCCCACCTTCCACCTGTCTGAATAAATACCTTTAACTCATCCCGTTACTATAACTGGACTTGTCTCCATTCCCGTGCCGAGGGGATTGCTGTACCAGACGGGAGGGGCAACATTTGGGGACTCCCGATTCTCCACCAATTCCCATTCCCATTCTTTCTGGTGGATAATGGAGGTGCCACTGTGTGTAATGTGCAAGTCAGTAAGAATTGTCAGCGAGGATTAATCAGCACTTTCTAATTGGAGATGTTAATCAATGGAACCTTTCAGACATTGAATTGTAAATTTTATACCAAAGATCAATTTAGGATTGAAGTAAAAGTTCATAATTTTATTGTAAAATAATTCAGGGACTCTCATCAGAAATTAAGGGGAAAGATCAGACAGCGGTTCTTAAACAAACACTGCAGCCCTGACAAGTCAATCAGCTATATATCCAGAATATTAAACTCCAGCCCAGTTATAGGGGTTGTTACATCAGCAGAAACAAACCCCAACTGTCAGAATGAACATGGTTCAGTCCTGGATGTGATTAACAGCAGCAATAACAGCAGAATCCACCCCTGCAGTCACTTGTGAACTCGCTGGTGTGTCAGCAGGTTGGATGACTGATTGAATCCCTTCCCACACACGGAGCAGGTGAATGGCCTCTCCCCAGTGTGAACTCGGTGGTGTGTCAGCAGGTTCGATGATCGATTAAATCCCTTCCCGCACACGGAGCAGGTGAACGGCCGTTCCCCCAGTGTGAACTCGCTGGTGTGTCAGCAGGTTGGATGACCGAGTGAATCCCTTCCCACACACGGAGCAGGTGAATGGCCTCTCCCCAGTGTGAACTCGCTGGTGTGTCAGAAGCTCACATAAACGAGTGAATGTCTTCCCACACACAGAGCAGGAGAACGGCCTCTCCCCGGTGTGAACTTCCTGGAGTGTCAGCAGGTTGGATGACCGAGTGAATCCCTTCCCACACACGGAGCAGGTGAACGGTCTCTCCCCAGTGTGAACTCGCTGGTGTAGAATGAGGTTCGATGACTGCTTGAACTTCTTCCCACAGTGAGTGCAGCTGAATGGTCTCTCGTCAGTGTGAACTCGCTGATGTGTCTGGAGAATGGACGAGTGAGTGAATCCCTTCCCACACACGGAGCAGGTGAACGGCCTCTCCCCAGTGTGACAGCGTTGATGTGTTTCCAGCCGGGACGGGGAGCTGAATCCCTTCCCACAGTCCCCACATTTCCAGGGTTTCTCCGTGGTGCGGGTGTCCTTGTGTCTCTCCAGGTTGGACGTTCAGTTGAAGCCTCGTCCACACACAGAACACGTGTACGGTTTCTCCCTGCTGTGAACGGTGCGATGTTTTTTCAGGCTGTGTAACTGGTTAAAGCTCTTTCCACAGTCAGTGCACTGGAACACTCTCACTCGGGTGTGTGTGTCTCGGTGCTTTTCCAGTCACACTGATGTTTGAAATCTTTTCCCACAGACAGAACAGACAAACATTTCTCCTTCCACATTCAAAGGCTGATGATATTCCCTGTAAAAGCAGTTTACAAAAGAAGTCACTAAGTTCAGGATAAAAATGCAGAACAGATAATTCTAGTTTCTATGGAACATTCTTTCCTCTTATTACATAGAATTACATAGATTGTACAGCACAGAAACAGGCCAATCGGCCCAACTGGTCCCTGCAGTGTTTATGCTCCACATGAGCCTCCTCCCATCTCTCTTCATCTCACCCTATCAGCATCTCCTTCTATTCCTTTCTCCCATGTGTTTATCCAGCTTCCCCTGAAATGTATCCATGCTCTTCCCCTCAACTACTCCCTGTGGCAGCAAGTTCCACATTCTCAGCACTCTCTGGGTGAAGGAGTTTAATCTAAATAGGACTTTCCTGGGCAGCCAATGAGCACTGCTGCCTCTTTTGTGCATTTCCTGCTGAGGCGAAAGTTGATATTTTCTGATCAAAAAGAGCTGAGCTCGGCAGCATTAGTCCTGTTTTGCCTCCTTTGGAGACCAGGTGTACGAGCAGAGTGAGCGCAGCCTTCACAGCAACCGCAATAAAATTGTTACAGTTGTGAAGGAACTTTGTGTCAGTGCACTGGACCACAAACAAAGTATGTGTGTCGATTATTGTCTGACTGCAATACTGTGACGTTTTAAAGGTGCTATATAAAGGTAAGTTGTTGTTGTTGGTGTGAGTTTGCGGTGTGTAAATGCTGCCCTTCTCACAGCCTGTAAAAGGAGTTTCCAAAAGCCATGACTGAGTGTCCAGGATAGAAATTGACCAGATTCTCTCCTCCTGGTTCCTGGCCAAGGGGGCCGCGCATGCGCCCTGCTGCCCCCTGAGCCTCTCAAGATGGCGGCTGTTAACCCGGGCCTGTCACCGGGAGAAAGCCCCGCAGCTGCCGCCCCGCTCGGGGCAAACGCCCGGCCCGGAGGCTCTTGTTCAGGGCCTGAGGCCCACCCCGGGTGTTTGTGAAGCGGATAATGTTGAGTGTTTTAATAATGGGGCCTGGGGCCGCACTCGGGGTGTGTGCAGCCCGCGTCCCCCCGGGGTTTATTAACCCGCTCCCTGAGCTCTCTCACCTGATGTGTCAGCGGCTGCTGCCAAGGTCCGCGCATGCTCAGCTCACACTGCCCAGGTGATTGACGGGAGCTCCGGACCAATAGGAAGAGTGGGGCGGGGCTGGAGGACCGAGCGGGCGGCCGGTCCTCCAACTAATCGGAGTGTGTGAGGGGCGGGGCTTGCGGCACCCAGTGGGCGGGGCTCAGCCCGGAGCTCCCTCATTGGCTGAAACTCTGCATCATTTTCAAACCTGATTTCTCTCAAACTCCAGGAGAAAACTGGACCTTTCTGTTGTGGCTTTAATGTGAGACAGTTCGGGGAGTCAGACATCATTCATCCTTAGACCTACGCTGGCCGGTAAATCCCACACGGTTCCTCAGTAAGGATTCCTCTGGTTCCTCAGCATATATTTGTCAGGATACTGAAGCCCAGCTTTCTTACCGTCCACTCCTGGAGGCCCCACTCCCTGAGCCTACAACCTTCAGCAGGGTCAGTGGTGGAGTTCCACAGCGGGAGTGATCCCAGAGTAACTGTCGGGATCGCACCCCGTGGATGTTCCGGGTCGTGTATTTTTAGTTGTCCTGGTGTCTAACGCACACACATCAATAAAACAGGGAGTTCCTGGAAACACGCTGCAGGTCCTTCTTTATCTGGAGATCAAATGTCTGTTGTATAATTGTACCAGCAGTTAACAGGCTCCTGTGAACTCCTCCCTCTGCTATTTTAATGCAGACTTTAACCAACTTATTTTCAAAGGGTTTATTTTAAATGGGTTAACGCCTGCCTTAAAATGGTAGACTCAGGACTGTCACACAAACATGTTAAATCTTCATAGAATAATTACCACAGTCATATTTAGACTGGGAACTTAAACCTGCCGTTTCACTTTCAGTCAGGAACAGATCGCAGTTTGACACCAATCTCTGATTTGACAGCACGTTTCCAGCATTCACTGTTGTTCTTCCTGACTCTAAACACAGCTGTAAAGGAGCCTTCTGTTCCGTGCCTAGGAGCTCTGAACCATGGAAGAGAGCGGCTGGGACACATTTCTTACAGGCCTCAAGATTAACCCACACGGGGACTTTGCTGTCAGTGAAGAGAGACGAGAAAGACCAAAGTGCCGTTTGCCCCTCTCAGTGTGGCCCTGAAGGACTGTGTCCAGGCTGAAGTTCTGTTCCCGCCGTACGATCCTCCCCCAGATTGTCCTTTCTGAGCTCCAGCCAGGTGATGCTAAACACTCAGGTGGGAAAGACAAAAATCTACAACAATGAGCTTAAAACAAAGCTGATTTATTTGACATCTATCCAGAATATTAAACTCCAGCCCAGTTATAGGGGTTATTAACCTCAGCAGAAACAAACTCCAACTGTCAGAATGAACATGGTTCAGTCCTAGATGTGATTAACAGCAGCAACAGCAGCAGAATCCAACCCCTGTAGTCATATGTGAACTCGCTGGTGTGTCAGAAGGTGGGATAACTGAGTGAATCCCTCCCCCACACATGGAGCAGGTGAACGGTCTCTCCCCAGTGTGAGTATGTTGGTGTTCCAGCAGGTTGGATGAATCAGTGAATCCCTTCCCACACACGCAGCAGGTGAATGTTCAGAGTGAACTCGCTGGTGTCTCAGAAGGTCAGATGATTGCGTGAATCCCTTCCCACACTCGGAGCAGGTGAACGGCCTCTCCCCAGTGTGAACTCGCTGGTGTCTCAGTAGGTAGGATAACTGAGTGAATCCCTTCCCACACTCAGAGCAGGTAAATGGCCTCTCCCCAGTGTGAACTCGCTGGTGCGTCAGCAGGTGGGATGAACGAGAGAATCCCTTCCCACACTCAGAGCAGGTGAACGGCCTCTCCTCTGTGTGATTATGCTGGTGTTTCAACAGATCATTTCTACTTTTAAAGCTCTTCTCACAGTCAGAACATTCAAAAGGTCGCTTATCAGAGTGAACAAGTTGGTGTGTAGTGAGGTGGGATGAACGAGTGAATCCCTTCCCACATACGGAGCAGGTGAACGGTCTCTCTCCAGTGTGAGTGCGCTGGTGTACAGTGAGGTCAGATGATCGACTGAACCCAGTCCCGCAGTGAGAGCAACTGAACGGTCTCTCCCCAGTGTGAACACGTTGATGGCACGTCAGTTCCCCGGAACTTTTATAGCACTTCCCCCAGTCCGGGCATTTAAAAGGTCTCTCGTCAGTGTGAACTTGACCGTGCTTCAGCAGGTGGGATGAACGAGAGAATCCCTTCCCACACTCGGAGCAGTGAATGGCCTCTCTCCAGTGTGAACTCGCTGGTGCATCAGCAGGGGGATGAACGGCCTCTCCTCTGTGTGATTATGCTGGTGTTTCAACAGATCATTTCTACTTTTAAAGCTCTTCTCACAGTCAGAACATTTAAAAGGTCGCTTATCAGAGTGAACAAGTTGGTGTGAAGTGAGGTGGGATGACTGAGTGAATCCCTTCCCACATACGGAGCAGGTGAACGGTCTCTCTCCAGTGTGAGTGCGTTGGTGTACAGTGAGGTCAGATGATCGATTGAACCCAGTCCCGCAGTGAGAGCACCTGAACGGTCTCTCGTCAGTGTGAACACGTTGATGGCACGTCAGTTCCCCGGAACTTTTACAGCACTTCCCACAGTCCGGGCATTTAAAAGGTCTCTCGTCAGTGTGAACTCGACCGTGCCTCAGCAGATTGGATGAATCAGTGAATCCCTTCCCACACTCGGAGCAGGTAAACGGCCTCTCCCCAGAGTGACTACGCTGGTGTCTCAGCAGATCCTTTCTGCTTTTAAATCTCTTCCCACAGTCAGAACATGCAAAAGGTCTCATATCAGTGTGAACTTGCTGGTGTGTCAGCAGGTGGGATGTCTGAGTGAATCCCTTCCCACACACGGAGCAGGTGAACGGCCTCTCCCCAGTGTGAACTCGCTGGTGTCTCAGCAGGTGGGATAATCTCTTGAACCTCTTCCCGCAGTGAGAGCAGCTGAACGGTGTGTAACCGGTGTGAATGTGCTGGTGCTCCATCAGTACCTCAGGGTGCTTAAAGATCTTCTCACAATCGGATCATTTAAAGTCGCTCTTGTCAGTGTGAACTCGCTGGTGTCTCAGCAGGGCAGATGACTGAGTGAATCCCTTCCCACACACTAACCAGGTGAACGGCCTCTCCCCGGTGTGAATTCGCCGATGAATTTCCAGCTCAAACAGGTAACTGAATGGTGCTTCTTGCTTCCATGTTCAAAGTGCGATGATATTCAGGTCCCGATTAATCGAGTGACTCGGTCAGATCTTGATGTGCTGTTTGGTTTGAGCTTCCTGTCTGCAAATCCTCCCTTTCCCTGTACCCTGTAAAATGAATTTAAAACAAGAAAAAGGGAGCGTGAGAGAGAACCCAGAAAAAAACAGGGACAGGTTGTGAAATTGAGCTCA
This sequence comes from Squalus acanthias, assembly GCA_030390025.1. NCBI lineage: Eukaryota > Metazoa > Chordata > Chondrichthyes > Squaliformes > Squalidae > Squalus > Squalus acanthias. The sequence goes on from JASTWF010000517.1 coordinate 318,864, forward strand.
ATGAATCTGGTCATTTGTGGGGACTGCACTCGAAAGAAGTGACTATGAAAGCTGTCAGGTTGTTGTAAAAACCGAACTGGTTCACTAATGTCCTTCAGGGACGGGAACCCGCCACCCGGTCTGGGCCTACACAAGACTCTGGCCTTTATGAGAGGAGAGAGAGGTGGGCGGGGGCAAAGGTGAAGGATTTTACACATCTGCAACTGGACAAAAACTTTGACAGAACCTCCCAAACCCGTGACCTGCACCACCTAGATGGACCAGGGCAGTAGGTGCATGGGAGCACCATCACCTCCAAGTTCCTCAAGTCACACACCATCCTGACTTGGACATATATCACCGTTCCTACATCATCGCTGGGTGAAAATCCTGGAACTCCTTACCTGACAGCACTGTGGGAGCACCTTCACCACACGGACTGCAGCGGTTCAAGAAGGCGGCCCACCATCACCTTCTCAACAGGAAACTGGGGATTGGCAATATATCCTGGTCTTGCTAGCGACGGCCACAACCCAAGAATGATTAAAAAATCTGTATGTAAAATGGATTAAAAGCCTCTACAGAAATACTTGTTCCTAAAACAATACTCTTTTACATTGTAGGGACAGTGTCTGTTTAACAACCTAATCTCCCCCAGAATCCACCTCCCTTGACAGTCTCACATTGGAAATTGTTGGGTCCTCCTGGGCTCAGAAGTACTGGGGGTTAAACCCAGCAGCTTCTCCTCCATCTCCACTCCAGCTCAAACTGAAGCAACAAAAAGACCGACACAGGCGGCCAGGGACCGACTTCCGCATCCAGCGCCCGCCCTGATACAAGCCGGCTCTGGATTGGCGGGTCTGCTGTGTCGATGCCAGTTGTGGTTTCTCCTGTCTGGGGGAGGCGCTGCACCCTGGGTTTCCTGGTGCCGGGGCCCTGGCCGCACGTCCGCCGGGCCCGGCCGCTCTGATTCGGGGCCTGAGACGCGCACTCGGTGTTGCTGAGGCCGCGCTCGCACCGCGCATGCTCCACGCAGGAAGGCGGGCTCCGGAACCAGCCCTTCCCGCGCCTGCGCACTGCGCCCCTGCTGCTGGAGATAGGCCGTATTCACCCGCGCGGCGCACTCTGGGTAAGGGCATCCGCCATGTTCAGTATTGTGTTTCCCTGGAGTTCCGGTTCTGAGTTTCAGACACTTCAGTGCCAAGTGGACCAGGTGTTTAAAGCTCATTCATTGCCCTCGCTCCATGTCGCTGTTAGTTAAAGGTACGGAGATTGATTTCCCCTCATTGTGCATCTGGTTGTGATATTTAGAGAAAGAAAGACTTGCATTTATATAGCGCCTTTCACGACCACCGGACCTCCCAAAGCGCTTTATAGCCAATGAAGTACTTTTTGAAGTGTAGTCACTGTTATGATGTAGGAAACACAGCACCCAGTTTGTGCACAGCAAGCTCCCACAAACAGCAATGTGATAATGACCAGGTAATCTGTTTTAGTGATGTTGATTGAGGGATAAATATTGGCCAGGACACCGGGGATAACTCCCCTACTCTTCCTTGAAATACAGCCCTGGGATCTTTTACGTCCACCCGAAAGAGCAGACGGGACCTTGGTTCAACATCTCATCCGAAAGGCAGCATCTCCGACAGTGCAGCACTCCCTCAGTACTGCACTGGAGTGTCAGCCTACATTTTTGTGCTCAAGTCTCTGGAGTGGGAACTTGACCCCACAAGCCCTTACTGACTCAGAGGCGAGGGTGCTACCAACTGAGCCACGGCCTGACACAAGGACAATGGCTCACCTCTCTACACCTACAGTAGTTAAAGTAACATCCTTCCTGTTAGTAGTGAGTCACATTCTGTACTGGGGGAGACTGCTTTCTATTTTGGTGGCTTCAGCCTTTAAAATTCTCATCCTCCAACCTTACAAGAGACCCCTGCGCTCCTCCAACTCTGGCCTCTTGTGCAACCCCCACTTCCTTTGCTCCACCATTGGCGGCCATTCCTACAATTGCCAAGGCCCTAAGATCTTTGACCAAGCTTTTAGGCACCAGTTCTAATGTCTCCTTCTCTGGCTCAGTGTCAATCTTTGACTGATTCCGCTCTTGTGAAGCACCTTGGAACGTTTTACTACGTTAAAGGCGCTATGTAAATGCAAGTTGTTGTTGCTGTGCTACCATTGGCCTCAGCTTTTCCAGACAGAATCAGCCAGGGGCGGCGGCTGTGCTGCTCCCCATGGTCGAAATGCTGGCAGCTCGCTGTATCGGCCCACAAGCTCAGAATTACCACTTGGCAAAGTACTGGAGGGCAAACAGTGACTGGGGCCGAACCCCACCATCACACAGCACCTTCAGTATAGGCTCACAAGCTCAGAATTAGCAATGTACTGGAGGGCAGACAGTGACTGGGGCCGAACCCCATCATCACACAGCACCTTCAGTATCGGCTCACAGCTCAGAATTAGCAATGTACTGGAGGGCAGACAGTGACTGGGGCCGAACCCCACCATCACACAGCACCTTCAGTATCGGCTCACAGCTCAGAATTAGCAATGTACTGGAGGGCAGACAGTGACTGGTGCCGAACCCCACCATCACACAGCACCTTCAGTATAGGCTCACAGCTCAGAATTACCACTTGGCGAGGTACTGGAGGGGAGACAGTGACTGGGGCCAAACCCCACCATCACGCAGCACCTTCAGGGGAGAAAGGGAGAAAATTCAGAGCCTGCGATGAATCTAGATTTCAAAGGGCGAGGATGAGGCGATGAGAGGGTGTGTGGGACGGGGGATTTACAGCTTAGGAGGGGCAAGAGAGGAAAGAATGTTCCTGAGAAACTAGAACTGTCTGTTCAGAATTTCTATCCTGTACTTCCAGAGATGACATTTGTAAATTATGAGGACAGGTTGCATAGACTAGGCTTGTATTTCCATGAATATAGAAGATTAAGGGGTGATCTAATTGAGGTGTTTAAGATGATTAAAGGAGTTGATAGGGTAGATAGAGAGAAAAACCCCAGTAAAACTGAAGTCAATGGGAATCAGGGGGAAAACTCTCCACTGGCTGGAGTCATACCTAGCACAAAGGAAGATAGTTGTGGTGGTTGAAGGTCAATCATCACAGTCCCAGGACATCGCTGCAGGAGTTCCTCAGGGCAGTGCCCTAGGCCCAACCATCTTCAGCTGCTTCATCAATGACCTTCCCTCCAACTTAAGGTCAGAAATGGGGATGTTCGCTGATAACTGCACAGTGTTCAGCGCCATTCACAACTCCTCAGATAATGAAGCAGTCCATGCTTGCATGCAACAGGACCTGGACGACGTTCAGGCTTGGGCTGATAAGTGGCAGGTAACATTCGCGCCACAGAAGTGCCAGGCAATGACTATCTCCAACAAGCGAGAGTCTAACCACCTCCCCTTGAGATTCAACGGTATTATCATCGCCGAATCCCCCCCCCATCAACATCCTGGGGGTCATCATTGACCAGAAACTTAACTGGACCAGCCACATAAATACTGTGGCAACAAGAGCAGGTCAGAGGCTGGGTATTCTGCGGCGAGTGTCTCACCTCCTGACTCCCCAAAGTCTTTCCATCATCTACAAGGCACAAGTCAGGAGTGTGATGGAATACTCTCCACTTGCCTGGATGAGTGCAGCTCTAACAACACTCAAGAAGCTTGACTCCATCCAGGACAAAGCAGCCCGCTTGATTGGCACCCCATTCACCACCTTAAGCATTCACTCCCTCCATCACAGGCGTACCGTGGCTGCAGTGTGTACCATCTACAAGATGCACTGCAGCAACTCGCCAAGGCTTCTTCGGCAGCACCTTCCGAACCCGCCACCTCTTCCACCTAGAAGGACAAGGGCAGCAGGCGCATGTGAACACCACCACCTCCAAGTTCCCCTCCAAGTCACACACCATCCTGACTTAGAAGTATATCGCCGGTCGTTCATCGTCGCTGGGTCAAAATCCTGGAACTCCCTCCCTAACAGCACTGTGGGAGTACCTTCACCACACCGACTGCAGCGGTTCAAGAAGGCAGCTCACCACAACTTTCCCAAGGGCAATTAGGGCTGGGCAATAAATGCTGGCCTTGCCAGCGACGCCCACATCCCATATACGAATAAAAAAGTGAGCAATTTCAACTTCCCCAATATTAACTGGGATAGTCAGAGTGTGAAAGGCTTAGAGGGTGCGGAATTCTTAAAGTGCATCCAGGAGAGCTTTTTGCGCCAGCATGTAGAAAGTCCTACAAGAGAGGGGGTGGTACTGGACCTAATTCTAGGGAATGTAGCCGGGCAAGTGGTAGAAGTGTCAGTAGGAGAGCATTTTGGTGACAGTGACCATAATTTGGTGAGATTTAAGGTAGTCATGGAAAAGGACAAAGATGGACCGGAAATAAAGGTTCTAAATTGGGGGAAGGCCGATTTTAATATGATAAGGCAGGATCTGGCCAAAGTGGACTGGGATCAGCTACTTGTAGGAAAATCCACATCAGAGCAGTGGGAGTCTTTCAGAAAGGAAAGAGAGTACAACGCCAACATGTTCCCGTAAAGGTCAAGGGTGGGACCAACAAGCCCAGAGAACCCTGGATGTCAAGATATATACAAGAATGGATTAGGAAAAAAAGGGAGGCTTTTGGCAGATACAAAGGACTAAAAACAGTGGAAGCCCTAGAGGAGTATAGAAAGTGCAGAGGGGTACTTAAAAAATGAATTAGGAGAGCGAAGAGGGGGCATGAAAAAACACTGGCGGGCAAAATAAAGGAAAATCCCAAGGTGTTTTATAAGTATATTAAGGGCAAAAGGATAACCAGGGAAAGAGTAGAGCCCATTAGGGACCAAAGTGGCAATCTGTGTGTAGAGCTGGAAGATGTAGGTGAGGTTTTAAATGAATATTTTGCATCTGTGTTCACTATGGAGAAGAACGATGTAGGCATCGAAATCAGGCAGGGGGATTGTGATATACTTGAACAAATTAGCATTGAGAGGGAGGAGGTACTAGCGGTTTTAGTGGGCTTAAAAGTGGATAAATCCCCAGGCCCTGACGAGATGTATCCCAGGCTGCTGTGTGAGGCAAGGGAGGAGATTGCAGGGGCTCTGACACAAATTTTCAGAACCTCTCTGGCCACAGGGGAGGTGCCAGAGGACTGGAGAACAGCTAACGTAGTACCATTATTCAAGAAGGGTAGTAGGGATAAACCAGGGATTACAGGCCAGTGAGCCTAACATCAGTGGTAGGGAAATTATTGGAAAAAATTCTGAGGGACAGAATTAGTCTCCACTTGGAGAGGCAAGGGTTAATCAAGGATAGTCAGCATGGCTTTGTCAGGGGGAGATCATGTCTAACCAATTTGATTGAATTTTTCGAGGGGGTGACTAGGTGTGTGGATGAGGGTAGTGCAGTTGATGTAGTGTACATGGACTTCAGTAAGGCTTTTCACAAAGTCCCGCATGGGAGACTGGTCAAGAAGGTAAGAGCCCATGGGATCCAGGGCAATTTGGCACATTGGATCCAAAATTGGTTTAGTGGCAGGAGGCAGAGGGTGATGGTCGAAGGTTGTTTTTGTGACTGGAAGCCTGTGTCCAGTGGTGTACCGCAGGGATCGGTGCTGGGTCCTTTGATGTTTGTAGTGTACATTAATGATTTAGATATGAATGTAGGACGTATGATCAGTAAGTTCGCAGATGACACGAAAATTGGTGGAGTGGTAAATAGCGAGGAGGGAATCCTTAGGCTACAGGATGATATAGACGGGTTGGTTAGATGGGCAGAACAGTGGCAAATGGAATTTAACCCTGAAAAGTGAGGTCATGCATTTTGGGAGGACTAACAAGGCAAGGGAATACACAATGAATGGTAGGACCCTAGGAAGGACAGAGGATCAGAGGGACCTTGGTGTGCATGTACATAGATCCCTGAAGGCAGCAGGACAGGTAGATAAGGTGGTTAAGAAGGCATATGGGATACTTGCCTTCATTAGCCAGGGCAGAGAATAGAAGTTGAGAGGTCGCACAACACCAGGTTATAGTCCAACAGTTTTATTTGAAATCACAAGCTTTCGGAACTATCGCTCCTTCCTCAGGTGAAGTAAATTGGATACAGAATCGTCAGAGCATATATAGATGGAAAAAAAAGCATGTGTACTTTACAATTGCAGACCAATAAATTAAATCATCCTGACTATCTGCCGAGGTGTGATAAAGTTAATTAAGTCAGCCAGGAAGGTACCACATCAAAAGACATAGCAAGATACAACTGAGACAATGAGGTGAAGTCGCAGGGGTTCTAACGTGTCAAAAGCTGCCGTCTGTATGTAAAACGAAAAGCTTTAAAAAAAAAAATTTACTTTTTTACTGGGAAAATTTTTACTTTTTTACTGGGAATCACATCTGTGAACAAGCTAACGACGACTCGAGTCCGGATCACGTCATGTATCGTGACATAAACCCAAGATCCCGATTGAGACCGTCTTCATGAGTGCAGAACTTGGCTATCAGTTTCTGCTCGATGATTTTGCGTTGTCGTGTGTTTCTAAGGTTGCCTTGGAGAACGCTTACCCGCAGATCCGAGGCTGAATGTCCTTGACTGCTGAAGTGTTCCCCGACTGGGAGGTAACAATCCTGCCTGGCGATTGTTGCGCGGTGCTCGTTCATACGTTGTCTCAGTGTCTGCATGGTCTCGCCGATGTACCATGCCGCGGTGCATTCTTTCCTGCAACGTATGAGGTAGACAACGTTGGCCGAGTCACATGAGTATGTACCATGTACCTGGTGGGTAGTGTCCTCACGTGTGATGGTGGTATCTGTGTTGATGATCTGGCATGTCTTGCAGAGTTTGCCATGGCAGGGTTGTGTGGTGTCGTGGTCGCTGTTATCCTGAAAGCTGGGTAATTTGCTGCGAACGATGGTACTTCTGAGGTTAGGCGGCTGTTTGAAGGCAAGTAGTGGAGGCATGGGGATGGCCTTAGCGAGGTGTTTGTCGTCATCGATGACATGTTGAAGGCTGCGAAGAACATGTCGTAGTTTCTCCGCTCCGGGGAAGTACTGGACGACGTAGGGTACCCTGTTGGTTGTGTCCCGTGTTTGCCTTCTGAGGAGGTCTATGCGATTTTTCGCTGTGGCCCGTCGGAACTGTCGATCGATGAGTCGAGCGTCATATCCCGTTCTTACGAGGGCGTTTTTCAGCGTCCGTAGGTGTCCATCGCGTTCCTCCTCGTCTGAGCAGATCCTGTGTATTCGCAGGGCTTGTCCATAGGGGATGGCTTCTTTAACATGGTTAGGGTGGAAGCTGGAGAAGTGGAGCATCGTGAGGTTGTCCGTGGGCTTGCGGTAGAGTGAAGAATAGAAGAGCAGGGAGGTTATGATGGCGCTGTACAAAACACTAGTTAGGCCACAGCTGGAATACTGTGTGCAGTTCTGGTCGCCACACTATAGGAAGGATCTGATTGCATTGGAGAGGCTGCAGAGGAGATTCACCAGGATGTTACCTGGGCTGGAGCTCTTCAGCTATGAAGAGAGACTGGACAGGCTGGGGTTGTTTTCCTTAGAGCAGAGAAGGCTGAGGGGGGACCTGATTGAGGTGTACAAAATTATGAGGGGCATAGATAGGGTAGATAGAAAGGAACTTTTCCCCTTAGTAGAGGGGTCAGTAACCAGGGGGCATAGTTTCAGGGTAAGGGGCAGGAGGTTTAGAGGGGATTTGTATCAGTAATGGTGACCATGAAAGGACCGGATTGTCGTTAAAACCCATCGGGTTCACTAATGTCCTTTAGGGAAGGCAATCTGCCGTCCTTACCCGGTCTGGCCGATATGTGACTCCAGACAATGTGGTTGACTCTTAACTGCCCTCTGAAATGGCCGAGCGAGTCACTCAGTTGTAACAAACTGCTACGATTCACCACACGGACTGCAGCGGTTGAAGAAGGCGGCTCACCACCACCTTCTCAGGGATATAGACAGGTTAACTGAGTGGGCAATAAGGTGGCAGATGGAGTATAATGTGGGGAAATGTGAGGTTATTCACTAGGGTAAGAAGAATAGAAAAACAGAATATTTTTTAAATGGTGAGAAACTATTAAATGTTGGTGTTCACAGAGGTTTAGGTGTCCTCGTACAGGAAACATAGAAAGTTAGCATGCAGGTACAGCAAGCAATGGGATGTTGGCCTTTATTGCAAGAGGGTTGGAGTACAAGAGTCAGGAAGTCTTGCTACAATTGTACAGGGCCTTGGTGAGACCACACCTGGAGTACTGTGCACAGTTTTGGTCTCCTTATCTAAGGAAGGATGTACTTGCCTTGGAGGCGGTGCAACGAAGGTTCACTAGATTGATTCCTGGGATGAGAGGGCTGTCCTATGATGAGAGATTGTGTAGAATGGGCCTATACTCTCTGGAGTTTAGAAGAATGAGAGGTGATCTCATTGAAACATAAGATTCTGAGGGGGATTGACAGGGTAGATGCTGAGAGATTGTTTCCCCTGGCTGGAGTGTCTAGAACTAGGGGGCATAGTCTCAGGATAAGGGGTCGGCCATTTAAGACTGAGATGAGGAGGAATTTCTTCACTCAGAGGGTTGTGAATCTTTGGAATTCTCTGCCCCAAAGTGCTGTGGATGCTCAGTCGTTGAGTATATTCAAGGCTGAGATAGATAGATTTTTGGAATCAAGGGATATGGGGATAGGGCAGGAAAGTGAAGTTGAGGTCGAAGATCAGCCATGATCTTATTGAATGGTGGAGCAGGCTCGAGGGGCCGAATGGCCCACTCCTGCTCCTAATTCTTATTCTTTTCTCGAGGGCAACTAGGAATGGGCAATAAATACTGGCTTTACCAGTGACGCCCACATCCCGAGAATGAATTTAAAAAAATTCGAGACTGCAACAATACTGGCCAGTTGCCCAGTCTGATCAAAGTGCAGATGGCTGGTGCTGACAAGATACAGATCAGCAGGAGTCGGATCTGATGCAAGAGGAAGTGGCGAGGATGGATGGAGGACTGAGGGACCTCGGCAAGAGCCTGTGCATCATCATGGGCGCCTCCAGGGGTCTGGGGAAGAGGCTGTCCCTGGTGCTGGCTCCCAGGCTGCGGGCTGGCTCCCACCTGGTGCTGATGGCCAGGTCTGGGGACAACCTGCGGGAGGTGGAGCGCCAGGTGCTGGAAGCAGCGGCTCTGCTGGGCGGCGGGTTGAGGGTGAGCCGTGTGGAAGCCAAGCTCAGTGAGGCAGAGGCGGTGCAGCGGGTGCTGAGCTCGGTCACCGGTGGCCAGGACCAGGACGGACCTCCGGAGCCGCTGCTCCTCATCAACAACACGGGTGAGGGCCGGAGGCTTGTTGATCAAATTAAGGCTCAGGGTATTAAAGGGAGTGGGGCAGCGCGGATAGGAAGTTGGGTAAAGGGCAGAAAACAGAGAGTAGGGGTTAATGGATGTTCTTCAGACTGGAGGGATGTAAACAGCGGTGTCCCCCAGGGTCAGTGTTGGCACCATTGCTCTTCTCAATATAGAGAAATGTTCTGGGCTTGGATTTGTGGGGCACAAGACCAAAGTCTCTAGATTATGCCAAAAAAGGGACCTTGGCCAACTGTGAAAGGCCTGTCAGTGACTTCAGTGAATACACAGGTTATAAATGGGGCAGGTAGATGGCAGATGAAGATTAACGCAGAGGAATGGGAGGTGATACATTTTTCTTCCTCCTAAAATCTAATAAATATACATGAAATGTTAGAACTTTGAAAGGAGTAGAGAAGAGAGACTTGGGGTGTAAGATTCTGGCGAACCCCTTGTCCTATTAATTTGCAGGTTCAAGTGTCCAGTGTCACCAACTTTAATACTATAAAAAAGTTGATGGGTTTACATCACATCGGCTTTGGGTTAAATATTGTGGTCATCGAGGCAAACACCACGTATCCCATCAAACTATCTCCAGTCAGGTACAGCACGGGTTAGATACAGAGTAAAGCTCCCTCTACACTGTCCTATCAAACACTCCCAGGGCAGGTACAGCACGGGTTAGATACAGAGTAAAGCTCCCTCTACACTGTCCCATCAAACACTCCCAGGGCAGGTACAGCATGGGTTAGATACAGAGTAAAGCTCCCTCTACACTGTCCCATCAAACACTCCCAGGGCAGGTACAGCACGGATTAGGATTACATTGCACAGGATATACGGCACAGAAACAGGCCATTCGGCCCAACCAGTCCATGCCGGTGTTTATGCTCCACTCGAGCCTCCTCCCAGGTTTCCTCATCTAACTATCAGCATAACCCTCTATTCCCTTCTCCCTCATCTGCTTGTCCAGCCTCCCCTTAAATGTATCTATACTAGTCGCTTCAACCACTCCCCGTGGTAGCGAGTTCCACATTCTCACCACTCTCTGGGTAAAGAAGTTTCTTCTGAATTCCCTCGTTGATTTCTTGGTGACTATCTTATTTTGATGGTCTTGAGTTTTGCTCTTCCCCACAAGTGGAAACTCTCTTTTTTTGATATATATATATAAAAAATACAGAATAGAATTTTCTAATTTGCCGATGCCACCAAACTTGAGGGTGTGGTAAACAGTGATGATGATACCAATCGACTGCAACAGGACATAGAAAGGCTAGCAGAATGGGCAGACAAGTGGCAGATGGAATTTAATACAGAGAAGTGTGAGGTGATGCATTTTGGCAGAAGGAACAGGGAGAGGCAATATACACTTAATGGCATAGTTTTAAAGAGTGTGCAGGGACAGAGGGACCTGGGAGTTAATGTGCATAGGTCCCTGAAGGTGGCAGGACATATTGAGAGAGTGGTTAACAAAGCATATGGGATCTTGGGCTTCATAAATAGAGGTATTGAGTACAAAAGTAGAGAAGTTATGCTGAACCTTTATAAAGCGCTGGTTAGGCCACAACTGGAGTATTGCGTCCAGTTTTGGTCTCCACACTTTAGGAAGGATGTGAAGACACTTGAGAGGGTGCAGAGGAGATTTACCAGAATGGTTCCGGGGATGGGGGACCTTAGCTACAAGGACAGGTTGGAGAAGCTGGATTTGCTTTCATTAGAGCAAAGGAGGTTGAGGGGTGATTTGATAGAGGTGTACAAGATTATGACGGGTTTGGATAGGCTAGACGGGGAAAGGCTGTTCCCACTAGTTGATGGTACAAGGACTAGGGGACACAGATTTAAGGTTTTGGATAAGAGATACAGGGGGATGTGAGGAAAAACTTTTTTACGCAGTGAGTGGTGATGACCTGGAACTCGCTGCTGACGGAAGTGGTGGAAGCGGAGACACTCAATGTTTTCAAGGGGAGAATGGATAGGCACTTGAGAGAAATAAACTTGCAGGGCTACGGAGATAAAGCGGGGGAATGGGACTGACTGGATTGTTCTACAGAGAGCCAGCACAGACTCGATGGGCCGAATGGCCTCCTTCTGTGCCGTTCTGACTCTATGACTCTGTGTCTACTCTATCAAAACCTTTCATAATTTTAAAGACCTCTATTTGGTCACCCCTCAGCCTTCTCTTTTCAAGAGAAAAGAGAGCCAGCCTGTTCATGCACCCTCGCATTTCTGGTACCATCCTTGTAAATCTTCTCTGCACCCTCTCTAGTGCCTCGATATCCTTTTTATAATAGGGCGACCAGAATTATACGCAGTGTGGTCTAACCAAGGTTCGATACAAGTTTAGCATAACTTCCCTACTTTTCAATTCAATCCCTCCAGAAATAAACCCTAGTACTTGGTTTGCTATTTTTATGGCCTTGTGTTGCTACTTTTAGTGGTTTGTGTATTTGTACTCAGAGATCTCTTTGCTCTTCTATCCCACTTAGATTCTTATTTTCCAAGTAATAAGTGACCGCCCTTTTTTTCTTACCAAAATGTAATACATTTATCTGCGTTGAATTTCATTTGCCAATTATTTGCCCATTCTTCAAGTTTATTAATGTCTTGTAATTAGTTGCAGTCTCCTCAGTATTGACTAGCCCCGCCCCCTTTGTTGCAGTCTCCTCAGTATTGACTAGCCCCGCCCCCTTTGTTGCAGTCTCCTCAGTATTGACTAGCCCCGCCCCCTTTGTTGCAGTCTCCTCAGTATTGACTAGCCCCGCCCCCTTTGTTGCAGTCTCCTCAGTATTGACTAGCCCCGCCCCCTTTGTTGCAGTCTCCTCAGTATTGACTAGCCCCGCCCCCTTTGTTGCAGTCTCCTCAGTATTGACTAGCCCCGCCCCCTTTGTTGCAGTCCTCCTCAGTATTGACTAGCCCCGCCCCCTTTGTTGCAGTCTCCTCAGTATTGACTAGCCCCGCCCCCTTTGTTGCAGTCCTCCTCAGTATTGACTAGCCCCGCCCCCTTTGTTGCAGTCTCCTCAGTATTGACTAGTCCCGCCCTCTTTGTTGCAGTCTCCTCAGTATTGATTAGCCCCGCCCCCTTTGTTGCAGTCTCCTCAGTATTGACTAGTCCCGCCCCCTTTGGTGTCATCTGGGAATTTAGAAATTGTGTTTTTAATTCCAAAGTCTAAATCGTTAATGTAAATTGTGAACAGCAGTGGTCCCAGCACTGATCCTTGTGGAACACCACGACCCACCTTCTGCCACTGTGAATAGCTGCCCTTTACTCCCACTCTCTGCTTTCTGTCCTGAAGCCAGCCAGCAATCCATTCTGCTACTTGTCCCCTGACTCCACATTCTCTGAGCTTGTTCATCAGTCTATTATGGGGTACCTTATCGAAGGCCTTTTGAAAATCTAGATAAATTACACGTACTCCATAGGGATAGGACGGAAAAGTGTCGATGTCATAGAATGGTTACAGCACGGAAGGCGGCCATTCGGCCCGTCGAGCCCGTGCCAACTCTCAGCTAGTCCCACTCCCCCGCCCTTTCCCCGTAGCCCTGCAAATTTTTTCCTTCAGATACTTATCCAACTCCCTTTTGAAAGCTGTGATTGAATCTGCCTCCACCTCCCTTTCAGGCAGTACATTCCAGATCCTAACCATTCGCTGCCTAAAAACGTTTTTCCTCATGTCGCCTTTGGTTCTTCTGCCAATCACCTTAAATCTGTGTCCTCTGGTTCTCGACCCTTCTGCCAATGGGAACAGTTTCTCTCTATCTACACTGTCCAGAACCCTCATGATTTTGAACACCTCTATCAAATCTCCTCTCAACCTTGTCTGCTCCAAGGAGAACAACCCCAGCTTCTCCAGTCTATCAATGTAACTGAAGTCCCTCATTCCTGGAATCATTCTCGTAAATCTTTTCTGCACCCTCTCTAAGGCCTTCACATCCTTCCGAAAGTGCGGTGCCCAGAATTGGACACAGTACTCCAGTTGTGGCCGAACCAGTGTTTTATAAAGGTTCATCATAATTTCCACACTTTTGTACTCTATACCTCTATTTATGAAGCCCAGGATCCCGTAAGCCTTTCTCAACCTGCCCTGCCACCTTCAACGATTTGTGCACACAGACCCCCATGTCTCTCTGTTCTTGCACCCACTTTAGAATTGTACCCTTTAGTTTATATTGCCTCTCCTCGTTCTTCCTACCAAAATGTATTACTTCACACTTTTCTGCGTTAAATTTCATCTGCCATGTGTCCGCCCATTTCACCAGCCTGTCTATGTCTTCTCGAAGTCTATCACTCTCCTCCTCACTGTTCACTATACTTCCAAGTTTTGTGTCATCTGCAAATTTTGAAATTGTGCCCTGTACACCCACGTCCAAGTCGTTAATATATATCAAGAAAAGCAGTGGTCCTAGTACCGACCCCTGGGCAACACCACTGTATACCTTTCTCCAGTCCGAAAAACAACCGTTCACCACTATTCTCTGTTTCCTGTCACTTAGCCAATTCTGTATCCATGCTGCCATTGTCCCTTTTATTCCATGGGCTTCAACTTTGCTGGCAAGCCTATTATGTGGCACTTTGTCGAACGCATTCTGGAAATCCATGTACACGACATCAACCGCATTACCCTCATCAACCCTCTCTGTTACCTCATCAATAAACTAAAACAAGTTAGTTAAACACGAAATAACAACAGAAAACGCTGGAAAAACTCAGCAGGCCAGGCAGCATCCGTGGAGAGAGAAAGAGAGTTAATGTTTCAGGTCGATGACCTTTCATCAGAACTGGGAAGAGCCGGAAATCAAATAGATTTAAGGCCAGGGTAAAGCTGGGAAAAGGGGGAGGGGATAAAGGAACAAAGGGGAAGATGAAGAGACATTAAGAGATATGCAAGGCTAGAGGTGGTGTTAATGTGACAGATTAAGGCTGAATGAAGTGTGAAATTCACTGGCAGAATCTAGGAGGAAAAAAAAGGTGGGGGGGGGACAAATAAAAGGGTGGATAAAATAAAATATAAATGTGATTGGAGCTGAGGTTATGATCTAAAATTGTTGAACTCGATATTGAGTCCAGAGGGCTGTAGCGTGCCTAAACGAAAGATGAGGTGCTGTTCCTCGAGCTTACGCTGAGCTTCCGTGGAACAGTGTAATAGGCCGAGGACGGTGAGGTCAGAGTGGGAGTGAAGCGGTGAATTAAAGTGACAGGCCACCGGGAGCTCGGGGTCCCCCTTACGGACTGAACGGAGGTGTTCCGCAAAGCGGTCACCCAATCTGCGTTTGGTCTCCCCAATGTAGAGGAGACCACATCGTGAGCAGCGAATACAGTATACTAAATTGCAGGAAGTACAAGTAAATCGCTGTTTCACCTGGAAGGGGTGTTTGGGGCCCTGGACAGTGGGAAGAGGGGAGGTATAAGGGCATGTGTTGCATCTCCTGCGCGTGCACGGGAAGGTGCCGGGCGAAGGGGAAGGGGTGCTGGGGGTGGTAGAGGAGTGGACTAGGGTGTCGCGGAGGGAGCGGTCCCTACGGAATGCTGAAAGGGGAGGTGAGGGGAAGATGTGTTTGGTGGTGGGATCACGCTGGAGGTGGCGGAAATGGCGGAGGATGATCCGTTGAATGTGGAGGCTGGTGGGGTGAAAGGTGAGGACAAGGGGAACCCTATCGTGGTTCCGGGAGGGAGGGGCAGGGGTGAGGGCAGATGTGCGGGAGATAGAACGGACACGGTCGAGGGCCGTGTCGACCACGGTAGAGGGGAATCCTCGGTTGAGGAAAAAGGAAGACATGTCGGAAGCACTGGTATGGAAGGTGGCATCATCAGAGCAGATGCGGCGGAGACGGAGAAACTGGGAGAATGGAATAGAGTCCTTACAGGAGGCGGGGTGGGAGGAAGTGTAGTCCAGGTAGCTGTGGGAGTCGGTGGGCTTGTAGTGCGGCGGAGACGGAGAAACTGGGAGAATGGAATAGAGTCCTTACAGGAGGCGGGGTGGGAGGAAGTGTAGTCCAGGTAGCTGTGGGAGTCGGTGGGCTTGTAGTGCGGCGGAGACGGAGAAACTGGGAGAATGGAATAGAGTCCTTACAGGAGGCGGGGTGGGAGGAAGTGTAGTCCAGGTAGCTGTGGGAGTCGGTGGGCTTGTAGTGCGGCGGAGACGGAGAAACTGGGAGAATGGAATACAGCATTCCGTAGGGACCGCTCCCTCCGCGACACCCTAGTCCACTCCTCTACCACCCCCAGCACCCCTTCCCCTTCGCCCGGCACCTTCCCGTGCACGCGCAGGAGATGCAACACATGCCCTTATACCTCCCCTCTTCCCACTGTCCAGGGCCCCAAACACCCCTTCCAGGTGAAACAGCGATTTACTTGTACTTCCTGCAATTTAGTATACTGTATTCGCTGCTCACGATGTGGTCTCCTCTACATTGGGGAGACCAAACGCAGATTGGGTGACCGCTTTGCGGAACACCTCCGTTCAGTCCGTAAGGGGGACCCCGAGCTCCCGGTGGCCTGTCACTTTAATTCACCGCTTCACTCCCACTCTGACCTCACCGTCCTCGGCCTATTACACTGTTCCACGGAAGCTCAGCGTAAGCTCGAGGAACAGCACCTCATCTTTCGTTTAGGCACGCTACAGCCCTCTGGACTCAATATCGAGTTCAACAATTTTAGATCATAACCTCAGCTCCAATCACATTTATATTTTATTTTATCCACCCTTTTATTTGTCCCCCCCCACCTTTTTTTTCCTCCTAGAAGCTGGCAGATGTCCTTCATTCTGCCAGTGGATTTCACACTTCATTCAGCCTTAATCTGTCACATTAACACCACCTCTAGCCTTGCATATCTCTTAATGTCTCTTCATCTTCCCCTTTGTTCCTTTATCCCCTCCCCCTTTTCCCAGCTTTACCCTGGCCTTAAATCTATTTGATTTCCGGCTCTTCCCAGTTCTGATGAAAGGTCATCGACCTGAAACGTTAACTCTCTTTCTCTCTCCACGGATGCTGCCTGGCCTGCTGAGTTTTTCCAGCGTTTTCTGTTGTTATTTCGGATTTCCAGCATCCGCAGTATTTTGCTATCGTATTAGTTAAACATGATTTGTCTTTAACAAATCTGTGCTGGCTTTCCTGAATTAATCCACACCTATCCAAGTGACTCTTAATTTTTTCCCTGATTACTGTTTCTAAAAGCTTCCCCACTACCGAGGTTAAACTGACTGGCCTGTAGTTGCTGGGTTTATCTTTACACCCTTTTTTGAACAATGGTGTAACATTTGCAATTCTCCAGTCCTCTGGCACCACCCCCGTATCTAAGGAGGATTGGAATATTATGGCCAGTACCTCCGCGATTTCCTCCCTCAATTCCCTCAGCATCCTAGGATGCATCCCAGCCACTCCTGGTGATTTATCTACTTTAAGTACAGCCAGCCTTTCTAATACCTCCTCTTTATCAATTTTGATCCTATCAAGTGTCTCCACTACCTCCTCCTTCACTATGTCTATGGCAGCATCCTCTTCCTTGGTGAAGACAGATGCAAAGTACTCGTTTAGTACCTCAGCCATGCCCTCTGCCTCCATGCATAGGTCTCCTTTTTTGGTCCCTAATTGGCCCCACCCCTCCTCTTACTACCCTTTTACTATTTAAATGCCTATAGAAGGCTTTTGGATTACCTTTTATGTTGGCTGCCATTCTATTCTCATACCCTCGCTTTGCCCCTCTTATTTTCTTTTTCACTTCTCCTCTGACCTTTTTATATATAACCTGATTCTCAGATGTATTTGCAACCGGACATCTGTCATACGCACTCTTTTTCTGCTTCATCATATTCTTGAACTCTTTCGTCATCCAGGGAGCCCTGACTTTCCCCCTAGTGGGAATGTACCTCAACTGTACCTGAACTATTTCCTCTTTAAAGGCAGCCCATTGTTCCATTACAGTTTTGCCTGCCAATCTTTGATTCCAGTTTACCCGGGCCAGATCCATTCTCATCCCACTGAAATTGGCCTTCCCCCAGTTAAACATTTTTACTCTAGATTGCTCCCTGTTCTTTTCCATAGCTAATCTAAACCTTATGATACTGTGATCACTGTTCCCTAAATGTTCACCTACTGACACTTGTTCCACTTGACCCACCTCATTCCCCAGAACCAGATCCAGCAATGCCTCCTCCCTCGTCGGGCCAGAAACATACTGATCAAGAAAGTTCTCCTGAACACATTTCAGAAATTCTTCCCCTTCTCTGCCCTTTACACTATTACAATCCCAGTCTATATTAGGATAGTTGAAGTCCCCCATTATCACTACTCTATAGTTCTTGCACCTCTCTGTAATTTCTCTGCAAATTTGCTCCTCCATATCTTTCCCACTATTTGGTGGTCTATAGAATACACCTAGTAGTGTAATGGCACCTCTATTATTTCTTAACTCTAGCCATATAGATTCTGTCCTTGACCCCTCCAGGACATCCTCCCTCTCCAGCACTGTAACATTCTCCTTGACCAATACTGCCACACCACCTCCGACCTTTCCTTCCCTATCTTTCCTGAACACTTTATAACCAGGAATATTTAATACCCAATCCTGCCCTTTTTTGAGCCAGGTCTCAGTTATTGCCACACCATCATATTCCCATGTGGCTATTTGTGCCTGCAGCTCACTTACCTTGTTTACTACGCTTCGTGCGTTCACATACAGACACTGTAAACCCATCTTAGACCATCCTGTATTCTCTCTTAGTTTGACCCCACCTAATACCTCACTATATCTTACTTTAGTGCTCTCTGCCTCTCCCAATCCTGTGAGCACTTTATTTCCCCTTTCTAATGTTTCATCCTGGTGCCCATCCCCCTGCCAAATTAGTTTAAACCCTCCCCAACAGCACTCGCAAACCTCCCCGTGAGGATATTGGTTCCGGCCCTGTTGAGTTGCAAGCCTTCGGGCCTGTACAGGTCCCACCTCCCCCAGAACCAGTCCCAATGCCTCAGGAATCTAAAGCCCTCCCTTCTGCACCTTCTCTCCAGCCACACATTCATCTGCTCTATCCTCCTATTTCTATAGTCACGAGCGCGTGGCACCGGGAGTAATCCAGAGATTACTACCTTTGAGATCCTGCTTTTTAATCTCTCCTAGTGCCCTAAAATCTGCCTGCAGGACCTCATCCCTCTTTCTACCTATGTCGTTGGTACCGATATGGACCACGACCTCTGGCTGTTCACCCTCCCCCCTCAGAATGTTCAGGGCCCGGGGCCAGGGGAGGCTGTAGGGCTTTAAAAGAAAGACTTGCATTTATATAGCGCCTTTCACGACCACCGGACGTCTCAAAGCACTTTACAACCAATGAAGTACTTTAGAAATGGAGTCACTGTTGTAATGTGGGAAACGCGGCAGCCAATTTGCGCACAGCAAGGTCCCACAAACAGCAACATGCTAATCACCAGATAATCTGTTTTTGTTATGTTGGTTGAGGGATAAATATTGGCCAGGACACCGGGGATAACTCCCCTACTCTTCTTCAAAATAGTGCCGTGAGATCTTTTACGTCCACCTGAGAGCAGACGGGGCCTCGGTTTAACGTCTCCGCCGAAAGACGGCACTTCTGACAGTGCAGCACTCCCTCAGCACTGCACTGGAGTGTCAGCCTAGCTTTATGTGCTCAAGACCCTGGAGTGGGACCTGAACCCACAACCTTCTGACTCAGAGGTGACTTATTCCCCTTATTGGACACAAGGCTCTTTGTTTCACAACGCACTGTCTCAGATTTTAAAGATGTTTCATTCACCAGAAAAAGATGAAGTACAACATTAAATAAACCTGGAATGAAAAGTTTGTATCAGTGATGGTGACCATGAAACTACCGGATTGTCGTAAAAACCCATCTGGTTCACTAATGTCCTTTAGGGAAGGAAATCTGCCGTCCTTACCTGGTCCGACCTATCGGTGACTCCAGACCCACAGCAATGTGGTTCACTCTTAACTGCTCTCTGAAATGGCCCAGCGAGTCACTCAGTTGTATTCAGAAGGCGGCTCACCACCACCTTCGAGGGCAATTAGAGATGGGCAATAAATACTGGCCTTGCTGGCGATGCCCACATCCTGTGAATGAATAAAAACACACAGTGGTCAGCTTAAGAACATAAGAATTAGGAGCAGGAGTGGGCCAGACGGCCCCTCGAGCCTGCTCCACCATTCAATAAGATCATGGCTGATCTTCAACCTCAACTCCACTTTCCTGCCTGATCTCCATATCCCTTGATTCCCCCAGAGTCCAAAAATCAATCTCAGCCTTGAATATACTCAAAGACTCAGCATTCACAGGCCTCTGGGTAGAAAATTCCAAAGATTCACAACCCTCTGAGTGAAGAAATTCCTCCTCATTTCTCTTATATGGCTGACCCCTTATTCTGAGACTATGCCGCTAGTTCAGGACTCTCCAGCCAGGGGAAACAACCTGTCAGCATCTACCCTGTCAATCCCACTCAGAGTCTTATATGTTTCAAACAGATCACCTCTCATTCTTCCAAGTCCCATCAAACACTCCCAGGGCAGGTACAGCACGGGTTAGATACAGAGTAAAGCTCCCTCTACACTGTCCCATCAAACACTCCCAGGGCAGGTACAGCATGGGTTAGATACAGAGTAAAGCTCCCTCTACACTGTCCCATCAAACACTCCCAGGCCAGGTACAGCATGGGTTAGATACAGAGTAAAGCTCCCTCTACACTGTCCCATCAAACACTCCCAGGGCAGGTACAGCATGGGTTAGATACAGAGTAAAGCTCCCTCTACACTGTCCCATCAAACACTCCCAGGGCAGGTACAGCACGGGTTAGATACAGAGTAAAGCTCCCTCTACACTGTCCCATCAAACACTCCCAGGGCAGGTACAACATGGGTTAGATACAGAGTAAAGCTCCCTCTACACTGTCCCATCAAACACTACCAGGGCAGGTACAGTACGGGTTAGATACAGTCACTGACACCAATCTCCTCCTGTCTGATATAAACCAAACCCACAGTCACTGACACCAATTTCCTCCTGTCTGATATAAACCAGCCCCACATTCACTGACACCAATCTCCTCCTGTCTGATATAAACCAACCCCACAGTCACTGACACCAATCTCCTCCTGTCTGATATAAACCAACCCTACAGTCACTGACACCAATCTCCTCCTGTCTGATATAAACCAACCCTGCAGTCACTGACACCAATCTCCTCCTGTCTGATATAAACCAAACCCACAGTCACTGACAC
>JASTWF010000518.1:0-37500 GCA_030390025.1 Squalus acanthias
GAGTGTGTGTGTGTGAGAGAGTGTGCGAGTAAGCGAGTGAGTGTGTGTGAGAGTGAGTTTGTGAGTGAGCGAGTGAGTGTGTGTGAGAGTGAGTGTGTGAGAGAGATTGTGAGAGTGAGTGTGTGTGTGAGAGTGAGTGTGTGTGAGAGAGTGTGAGAGTAAGCGAGTGAGTGTGTGTGAGAGAGAGTGTGTGAGAGAGTGAGAGTGAGCGAGTGAATGTGTGTGAGAGTGAGCGAGTGAGTGTGTGAGAGAGTGAGAGTGAGCGAGTGTGTGTGTGAGAGAGTGAGAGTGAGCGAGTGTGTGTGTGTGTGAGTGTGTGAGAAAGTGAGAGAGTGAGTGTGTGTGAGAAAGTGTGAGAGTGTGTGAGAAAGTGTGAGAGTGAGCGAGTGAGTGTGTGTGAGAGAGTGAGTGTGTGTGAGAGAGTGAGTGTGTGTGAGAAAGTGAGAGTGAGCGAGTGAGTGTGTGTGAGAGAGTGTGTGAGAGTGAGTGTGTGTGAGAGAGAGTGTGAGAGCGAGTGAGTGTGTGAGAGAGTGTGAGAGCGAGTGAGTGTGTGTGAGAGTGTGAGAGCGAGTGAGTGTGTGTGAGAGAGTGTGAGAGCGAGTGAGTGTGTGTGTGAGAGAGTGTGAGAGAGAGAGTGTGTGTGTGAGTGTGAGAGTGAGCGAGTGAGTGTGTGTGAGTGTGAGAGTGAGCGAGAGAGTGAGCGAGTGAGTGTGAGAGTGTGAGCGAGTGAGTGTGTGTGAGAGTGAGCGAGTGTGTGAGAGAGTGAGCGAGTGAGTGTGTGAGAGAGTGAGCGAGTGAGTGTGTGTGAGAGTGAGCGAGTGAGAGTGTGTGAGAGTGAGCGAGTGTGTGAGTGAGTGAGTGTGTGTGAGTGAGTGTGTGAGAGTGAGCGAGAGTGAGCGAGTGTGTGTGAGAGTGAGCGAGTGAGAGTGTGTGAGAGTGAGCGAGCGAGTGTGAGAGAGTGAGCGAGTGTGTGTGAGTGAGTGTGTGAGAGTGTGAGAGTGAGCGAGAGTGAGCGAGTGTGTGTGAGAGTGAGAGTGAGCGAGTGAGTGTGAGTGAGAGAGTGTGTGTGAGAGTGAGCGAGTGAGTGTGAGAGTGAGCGAGTGAGTGTGTGTGTGAGAGTGTGAGTGTGTGTGTGAGAGTGTGAGAGTGAGTGTGTTTGAGAGTGTGAGAGTGAGCGAGTGAGTGTGTGTGAGTGTGTGAGAGTGAGCGAGTGAGTGTGTGTGAGTGAGTGTGTGTGAGTGTGAGAGTGTGAGAGTGAGCGAGTGAGAGTGTGTGTGAGAGAGAGTGTGTGTGTGAGAGAGAGTGTGTGTGAGAGTGAGAGTGTGTGAGAGTGTGAGAGTGAGCGAGTGTGTGAGAGTGAGCGAGTGTGTGAGAGTGAGCGAGTGTGTGAGAGTGAGCGAGTGTGTGAGAGTGAGCGAGTGTGTGAGAGTGAGCGAGTGTGTGAGAGTGAGAGAGTGTGTGAGAGTGAGAGAGTGTGTGAGAGTGAGAGAGTGTGTGAGAGTGAGAGAGTGTGTGAGAGTGAGAGAGTGTGTGAGAGAGAGTGTGGGAGTGTGTGGGAGTGTGTGGGAGTGTGTGGGAGTGTGTGAGAGTGTGTGAGAGTGAGTGTGTGAGTGTGCGAGTGAGTGTGTGTGAGTGAGTGAGTGTGTGTGAGAGTGAGCGAGTGAGTGTGTGTGAGAGTGAGAGAGTGAGCGAGTGAATGTGTGTGAGAGAGTGAGAGAGTGTGTGTGAGAGTGAGCGAGTGAGTGAGTGTGAGTGAGAGTGAGAGTGAGTGTGTGTGTGTGAGAGTTTGAGAGTGTGTGAGAGTGAGCGAGTGAGTGTGTGTGAGTGTGAGAGTGAGCGAGAGAGTGTGAGAGAGTGTGAGAGTGAGCGAGTGTGTGTGAGAGAGTGTGTGTGAGAGTGAGCGTGTGTGGGAGTGTGTGGGAGTGTGTGGGAGTGTGAAAGAGAGTGTGTGAGTGTGTGGGCGAGTGTGAGAGAGTGAAAGAGAGTGTGTGGGCGTGTGTGAGAGTGTGGGCGAGTGTGGGCGAGTGTGTGCGAGTGTGTGCGAGTGTGTGAGAGTGTGAGGGCGAGAGAGTGAAAGAGAGTGTGTGGGCGAGTGTGTGAGAGTGTGTGAGAGTGTGTGAGAGTGTGTGAGAGTGAGTGCCTGTGAGGGTGAGTGTGTGCGAGAGAGTGAGCGAGAGTGTGTGAGCGAGTGTGAGAGAGTGAAAGAGAGTGTGTGAGAGTGAGCGAGTGAGTGTGAGAGAGAGTGTGTGAGAGTGAGTGTGTGAGAGTGAGTGTGTGAGTGAGTGTGTGCGAGAGAGTGAGCGAGAGTGTGTGAGCGAGTGTGAGAGTGAAAGAGAGTGTGTGAGAGTGAGCGAGTGAGTGTGAGAGAGAGTGTGTGAGAGTGAGTGTGTGAGTGAGTGTGTGTGAGAGTGAGAGAGTGTGAGAATGACGAGAGAGTGTGTGTGAGAGTGAGTTTTTGTCTGTGTGTGAGTGTGTGTCTGTCTGTGCAAACACTGACACAGGCCAGTATCCTGCTTCCCGTTGCACTCTCCCTCTCCGAGCCGCCCCACACTCACAGCAGTGCCGCACAGGACGGCCCCAGGCTCAGTTCTGGGTCCAGACTGGTTGAGCCAATCGAGGACCGCGAAGACTGGCCTCAGCCCCTCGAGGGGCTGTAAAAAAGAAACTCAACCAGGGGGCCATGTCCTGGGCATCGGGCAGTGTGTGCTACAAAGTTGTAGCTAAACTGGACTTGGCATTGGGGCAACATTGATCCGAAAACACAACGTCAGGTTCTATATGTACACTGACAACACATAGCTCTACCTCACCAGGGGCAGTACTGAGGGAATGCTGCACTGTTGGAGGGGCAGTACTGAGGGAGAGCTGCACTGTCGGAGGGGCAGTACTGAGGGAGAGCTGCACTGTCGGAGGGGCAGTACTGAGGGAGAACTGCACTGTCGGAGGGGCAGTACTGAGGGAGAGCTGCACTGTCGGAGAGGCAGTACTGAGGGAGCGCCGCACTGTCGGAGTGTCAGTACTGAGGGAGCGCTACACTGTCGGAGGGGCAGTACTGAGGGAGCACTGCACTGTCGGAGAGGCAGTACTGAGGGAGCGCTGCACTGTCGGAGGGTCAGTACTGAGGGAGCGCCGCACTGTCGGAGGGTCAGTACTGAGGGAGCGCCGCACTGTCGGAGGGTCAGTACTGAGGGAGCGCTGCACTGTCGGAGAGGCAGTACTGAGGGAGCGCTGCACTGTCGGAGGGGCAGTACTGAGGTAGTGCTACACTGTCGGAGAGGCAGTACTGAGGGAGCGCTGCATTGTCGGAGGGGCAGTACTGAGGTAGTGCTACACTGTCGGAGGGTCAGTACTGAGGGAGCGCCGCACTGTCGGAGGGTCAGTACTGAGAGAGTGCTGCACTGTGGGAGGGGCAGTACTGAGGGAGCGCTGCACTGTCGGAGGGGCAGTACTGAGGGAGCGCCGCACTGTCGGAGGGGCAGTACTGAGGGAGCGCCGCACTGTCGGAGGGGTGGTACTGAGGGAACGCCTCACTGTCGGAGGGGCAGTACTGAGGGAGCGCCGCACTGTCGGAGGGGCAGTACTGAGGGAGCGCCGCACTTTCGGCGGGGCCGTCTTTCGGATAAGACGTTAAACCGAGGGCGCAGTCTGCCCTCTCAAGTGGACATTAATGGTCCGAGGGCACTATTTTGAAGAGGAGTAGGGGGAGTTCTCCCCGGTGTCCTGGGCCTAATATTTATCCCTCAACCAACATCACTAAAACAGATTATCTGGTCATTATCACATTGCTGTTTGTGGGAGCTTGCTGTGCGCAAATTGGCTGCTGCGTTTCTTACATTACAACAGTGACTGCACTTCAAAGTACTGCGATGGCTGTCAATCGCTTTGAGACGTCCTGAGGTGGTGAAAGGCGATGTAAAACTGCGAGACTTTTCCTTTTGTATCAGTGAGTGTCGGCACTTTCAGGAGAGTTGTGCGGAGAATGAGAGAGAAACATAGAAACATAGAAGATAGGAGCAGGAGTAGGCCATTCGGCCCCTCGAGCCTGCTCCGCCATTTAATGCGATCATGGCTGATCATCCAAATTCAGTACCCAGTCCCTGCTTTCTCCCCATATCCCTTGATCCCTTTAGCCTTCAGAAATATATCTAACTCCTTCTTGAATATATTTAATGAGTTGGCCTCTACTGCCTTCTGTGGTAGAGAATTCCACAGGTTCACCACTCTCTGGGTGGAGAAATTCCTCCTCATCTCAGTCCTAAATGGCTTACCCCTTATCCTTAGACTGTGACCCCTGGTTCTGGACTCCCCCGCCATCGGGAACATCCTTCCTGCATCTAGTCTGTCTAGTCCTGTTAGAATTTTATAAGTTTCAATGAGATCCCCTCTCATTCTTCTAAACTCTAGCGAATATAAGCCTAATCGACCCAATCTCTCTCCATACGTCATTCCTGCCATCCCAGGTATCAGTCTGGTGAATCTTCACTGCACTCCCTCCATGGCAAGAACATCCTTCCTCAGATAAGGCGACCAAAACTGCACACAATACTCAAGGTGTGGTCTCACCAAGGCCCTGTACAACTGCAGCAAGACATCCCTGCTCCTGTACTCGAATCTTCACGCTATGAAGGCCAACATACCATCGAAATCACAGTCCATCACTTCTCCTTTGCAGATCACGAGAAACACGTTTGCGTTCAAGCCCAGTTACGAAGACCTCGGGAAGTGTTTGCAAGCTTTGAGATGTCACTGCACCGGCCACAATGTCCGGAGCCTCTCAATGCCAAGGTACATCACCATTAAGAAGGCAAGGGTCGAACTGAGACTCGGGACAGTCGATGGGGATCGACTGGGTTTCCGCTAAAAAGTAGCATCAGGACTCGAGCGAACAGGAGAGTCCGGCAATGGGTGACGGTTGCTTTTCTCACGCCAGAGAGGGAAAGTAAATCTGAGAGAAGTGCAATAGGTGGACAGTGTAGCGGAAGCTTTACTCTGTATCTAACCTGTGCTGTACCTGCCCTGGGAGTGTTTGAAGGGACAGTGTAGAGGGAGCTTCACTCTGTATCTAACCCGTGCTGTACCTGCCCTGGGTGTGTTTGATGGGACAGTGTAGAGGGAGCTTTACTCTGTATCTACCCTGTGCTGTTCCTGCCCTGGGAGTGTTTGATGGGACAGTGTAGAGAGAGCTTTACTCTGTATCTCACCCGTGCTGTACCTGCCCTGGGAGTGATTGATGGGACAGTGTAGAGGGAGCTTCACTCTGTATCTAACCCGTGCTGTACCTGCCCTGGGTGTGTTTGATGGGACAGTGTAGAGGGAGCTTTACTCTGTATCTACCCTGTGCTGTTCCTGCCCTGGGAGTGTTTGATGGGACAGTGTAGAGGGAGCTTTACTCTGTATCTAACCCGTGCTGTACCTGCCCTGGGAGTGATTGATGGGACAGTGTAGAGGGAGCTTTACTCTGTATCTAACCCGTGCTGTACCTGCCCTGGGAGTGTTTGATAGGTCAGTGTAAAGGGAGCTTTACTCTGTATCTAACCCGTGCTGTACCTGCCCTGGGAGTGATTGATGGGACAGTGTAGAGGGAGCTTTACTCTGTATCTAATCCCGTGCTGTATCTGCCCTGGGAGTGTTTGATGGGACAGTGTAGAGGGAGCTTTACTCTGTATCTAACCCCGTGCTGTATCTGCCCTGGGAGTGTTTGATGGGGCAGTGTAGAGGGAGCTTTACTCTGTATCTAACCCCGTGCTGTATCTGCCCTGGGAGTGTTCGTTGGGACAGTGTAGAGGGAGCTTTACTCTGTATCTAACCCCGTGCTGTACCTGCCCTGGGAGTGTTTGATGGGACAGTGTAGAGGGAGCTTTACTCTGTATCTAACCCGTGCTGGACCTGCCCTGGGAGTGTTTGATGGGACAGTGTAGAGGGAGCTTTACTCTGTATCTAACCCATGCTGTACCTACCCTGGGAGTGTTTGATGGGACAGTGTGGAGGGAGTTTTACTATCTTCAGAATATGAGCTGATTCTCCAGTGCTCATTGCAGACAATCCCTCCCCCTTCCACTCCCCTACCAAGACCGGTTGGAAGCTCAGGGTGAAGATAAGGTTCTTGGCCAATTCCTTTAACCACAGCCGAACTCCCCTGAATTCTCTCTTTTTTTTCCCCCCCCCCAAACTCCCCGACAGGATTGGAACAGGACGGGACCAATTAGACTGGACAGTCGTTTCCCAGCTGATTCGTGGGATCTTCCAGGACACCAGGATGAGAATCACCGTCTACTCCTTCAGCCAGAACAGGCACGCCGCCCCCGATCGGGGTCCTGAGGCAGACAGGGTCCCTGACGTGAGCCCCAGGGAAGCTCTGCAACTTCCAGCTGGACACTGAGCTGCTCCGTCCGGTACAGAGGGCTCCAAGAACCTGGAGCCCGGGACATCCCGCACGATCCTCCCTCACATCATTAGTTCAGCCCAAAAACAAAAACAAGGACTGGGTCTTCGCCTCCGACCTTTCACCTCTGGTCACATTCGGTTCAGGTCGAGCCGGTCACATGGGACGGAGGTCATTGTCTCCCAGTGTGAAGTGAGTTTGGTCGTCCCAGCGACGACCTGCACTCCCGCATCGCCACCTCCGATTGGGCAGAATTGGCAGCCGTCACTCAAAGAGGATGTGAGAGGTGACTGTTGTCGGTCATTGGAGGGGGAATGATAGAGTTTAGAGGGAGCTTTACTCTGCATCTAACCCGTGCTGCACCCAGGAGTAAAAGATACTATATCAAACGCACCCGGTCCCAGAGGGGGAAAAGACAGTGTATCTAACGCACTGTGACACCCGGTCCCAGAGGGTGAAAGGACAGTGTATATAACGCTCTGAGACACCCGGTCCCAGAGGGGGAAAGGACAGTGTATCTAACGCACTGTGACACCCGGTCCCAGAGGGGGAAAGGACAGTGTATCTAACGCACTGTGACACCTGGTCCCAGAGGGGGAAAGGACAGTGTATCTAACGCACTGTGACACACGGTCCCAGAGGGGGAAAGGACAGTGTATCTAACGCACTGTGACACCTGGTCCCAGAGGGGGAAAGGACAGTGTATCTAACGCACTGTGACACCCGGTCCCAGAGGGGGAAAGGACAGTGTATCTAACGCACTGTGACACCCGGTCCCAGAGGAGGAAAGGACAGTGTATCTAACGCACTGTGACACACGGTCCCAGAGGGGGAAAGGACAGTGTATCTAACGCACTGTGACACACGGTCCCAGAGGGGGAAAGGACAGTGTATCTAACGCACTGTGACACCCGGTCCCAGAGGGAAAGGACAGTGTATCTAACGCACTGTATCACCCGGTCCCAGAGGGGGAAAGGACAGTGTATCTAACGCACTGTATCACCCGGTCCCAGAGGGGGAAAGGACAGTGTATCGAACACACTGCTACACCCGGTCCCAGACGGGGAAAGGACAGTGTATCTAACACACTGTGACACCCGGTCCCAGAGAGGGAAAGGACAGTGTATCTAACGCACTGAGACACCCAGTCCCAGAGGGGGAAAGGACAGTGTATCTAACGCACTGTGACACCCGGTCCCAGAGGGGGAAAGGACAGTGTATCTAACACACTGTGACACCCGGTCCCAGAGGGGGAAAGGACATTGTATCTAACGCACTGTGACACCGCGTCCCAGAGGGGGAAAGGACAGTGTATCTAACGGACTGTGACACCCGGTCCCAGAGGGGGAAAGGACAGTGTATCTAACGCACTGTGACACCCGGTCCCAGAGGGGGAAAGGACAGTGTATCTAACGGACTGTGACACCCGGTCCCAGAGAGGGAAAGGACAGTGTATCTAACACACGGTGACGCCTGGTCCCAGAGAGGGAAAGGACAGTGTATCTAACGCACTGTGACACCCGGTCCCAGCGGGGGAAAGGACAGTGTATCTAACGCACTGCGACACCCGGTCCCAGAGGGGGAAAGGACAGTGTATCTAACACACTGACACCCGGTCCCAGAGGGGGAAAGGACAGTGTATCTAACACACTGACACCCGGTCCCAGAGGGGGAAAGGACAGTGTATCTAACGCACTGCGACACCCGGTCCCAGAGGGGGAAAGGACAGTGTATCTAACACACTGACACCCGGTCCCAGAGGGTGAAAGGACAGTGTATCTAACGCACTGCGACACCCGGTCCCAGAGGGGGAAAGGACAGTGTATCTAACACACGGTGACGCCCGGTCCCCAGAGAGGGAAAGGACAGTGTATCTAAAACACTGACACCCGGTCCCAGATGTGAGGGTGCATCAAGTGTGCTGCTGAATGCCTAATGTTATGTCGTCGAGTAAACCTCATAGATAAATCTGTGTCACAAATCTGTATCCAGTGTGATATCATGTAGTGAACGATGAAAATATTGGGGCTGTTATTAATTGTGTAACTTGATTGTTGTAGATTAAGCGTTCTGTAATCCAATGTAATCCAGTGTGTAATCCAAACCTCGCTTCAATTTCTGGCTCTGTTTAATTTTTCGCTTTTCACAATTCTGGTTTATAATTTAGCTGCTGGTTTGCAATCCCTTATTGCCTCATCGTCAGTCATTAAACTTTATTAATCCTATGGAGTTGACGATTACATTGAATGATCACAGAGTTGGCCAAACACAGCACACAATGGGATCACTGTCCGGGAGTAACTGAGACTCATGAATATTGGACTGACGCAGTCCCAGAGAGGCAGGCTGCGATCTTTCACCTGCACATTCAAAAATCGTCTCCTTTATTGGGGGCGAGTCGGTAACCAGAGGACACGGGTTTAAGATAACCGGCAAAAGCAGAGACGGGGCAAAGAGGAGACCTTTTTTCACACAGCCAGTTGTTGTGATCTAGAACGCGCTGCCCGAGAAGGAAGGAAGCAAATTCAATCGTA
The DNA here is from genome assembly GCA_030390025.1 of Squalus acanthias. NCBI lineage: Eukaryota > Metazoa > Chordata > Chondrichthyes > Squaliformes > Squalidae > Squalus > Squalus acanthias. Next base: position 8,917 of record JASTWF010000518.1, read on the forward strand.
ACTTTCAAAAGAGGATTTGGATCATTATTGGAAGGGGAGTAATTTGCAGGGCTATGGGGAAAGAGCAGCGGAGTGGGGCTAATTGGAGAGCTCTTTAAAAGAGCCGGCACAGGCACGATGGGCCAAATGGCCTCTTTCTGTGCTGTCTGATGCTACGATTCATTGGTCCAATGATGCAATGATGTAACGATGAATCATGCAAAGATGCTATGATTCAATGATGGTACGATGCAATGATGCAAAGATATAAAGATATAAAGATGCAATCATGCAAAGTTATAAAGATATAAAGATGCAATGATTCAATGTTCCAATGATGAAGATGCAAAGATGCAATGTTGCAATGATGAAGCAATGATGCAATGTTGCAATGAAGATGCAATAAAGATGCAATGAGAATGATGCAATGTTGCAATGATGACGATGCAATAATGCAATGTTGCAATGATGAAGATGCAATGATGCAACATTGCAATGAGAATGATGCAATGTTGCAATGATGCAATGATAAAGATGCAATGTTGCAATGATGAAGATGCAATGTTGCAATAATGAAGATGCAAAGATGCAATGTTGCAATGATGAAGATGCAAAGTTGCAATGAATAAGATGCAATGATAAAGATGCAAAGATGTAATGGTGCAATGATAAAGATGCAATGTTGCAATGATAAAGATTAAATGTTGCAATGATGAAGATGCAATGTTGCACTGATAAAGATGCAATGATAAAGATGCAATGTTGTAATGATAAAGATGCTTTGATGCAATGATCCAATGATGAGACAATAATGCAATGTTGCAATGAAGATGCAATGATGAAGGTGCAATAATGCAATGTTGCAATGATAAAGATGCAATGTTGCAATGATAAAGTTGCAATGTTGCAAAGATAAAGATGCAATGATGCAATGTTACAATGATGAAGATGCAATGCTACAATGATAAAGATGCAATGATGCAATGTGGCAATTAAAAAGATGCAATGATGTAATGTGGCAATGAAAAAGATGCAATGTTGCCATGATAAAGATGCAATTTTGCAATGTCGCAATGATGAAGATGCAATGATGCAATATTGCAATGATAAAGATGCAATGTTACAATGATGAAGATGCAATTATGCAATGTTGCAATGATAAAGTTGCAATGTTGCAATGATAAAGATGCAAAGTTGCAATGTTAAAGATGCAAAGTTGCAATGATAAAGATGCAATGTTGCCATGATAAAGATGCAATGCTACAATGATAAAGATGCAATGCTGCAATGATAAAAATGCAATGTTGCAATGAAAAAGATGCAAAGTTGCAATGTTAAAGATGCAAAGTTGCAATGATAAAGATGCAATGTTGCCATGATAAAGATGCAATGCTACAATGATAAAGATGCAATGCTGCAATGATAAAAATGCAATGTTGCAATGAAAAAGATGCAATGTTGCAATGAAAAAGATGCAATGTTGCAATGATGAAAATGCAAAGATGCAATGATTCAATGATAAAGATGCAATGATGCAATGTTGCAATGAAAAAGATGCAATGTTGCCATGATAAAGATGCAATGTTGCAATGTCGCAATTATAATGATGCAATGTTACAATGATTAAGATGCAATGCTGCAATGATGAAGATGCAATGTTGCAATGATGAAGATGCAATGATGCAATGTTGCAATGAAGATGCAATAATGCAATGTTGTAGATCTAATGTTGCATTGTTGCAATGATAAAGATGCAATGATACAATGTTGCAATGATAAAGATGCAATAATGCAATGTTGCAATGAAGATGCAATGTTGCAATGAAAAAGTTGCAATGTTGCAGTGATGAAGATGCAATAAAGCAATGATGAAGATGCAAAGATGCAATGATTCAATGATAAAGATGCAATAATGCAATGTTGCAATGATAAAGATGCAATGATGCAATGACGATGCAGTGATGCAATGTTGAAATGATGAAGATGCAATAATGCAATGCTAAAGATGCAAAGTTGCAATGATAAAGATGCAAAGTTGCAATGATAAAGTTGCAATGTTGCAATGATAAAGATGCAAAGTTGCAATGATAAAGATGCAAAGTTGCAATGATAAAGTTGCAATGATAAAGATGCAATGTTGCAATGATAAAGTTGCAATGTTAAAGATGCAAAGTTGCAATGATGCAATGATAAAGATGCAATGATGCAATAATGAAGATGCAATGATGAAGATGCAATGTGGCAATGATAATGGTGCAATGCTGCAATGATAAAGATGCAATGTTGCAATGTCGAAATGATAAAGATGCAATGATGCAATATTGCAATATCGCAATGATAATGCAATGTTGCAATGAAGATGGAAAGATGCAATGCTCCAATGATGATGCAATGTTGCAATGAAAAAGATGCAACGATGCAATGTTGCAATGATAAAGATGCAATCATGCATGGTTGCAATGAAGATGCAATGATGCAATGTTGCAATGATAAAGATGCAATGTTGCAATGATCAAGATGCAATAATGCAATGATGCAATGTTGAAGATCTAAAGTTGCAATGTTGCAATGATAAAGATGCAATGATACAATGTTGCAATGATAAAGATGCAATGATGCAATGTTGCAATGAAGATTCAATGTTGCAATGATTAAGATGCAATGTTGCAATGATTAAGATGCAATGATGCAATGTTGCAATGATAAAGATGCAATGATACAATGTTGCAATGATAAAGATGCAATGATGCAATGTTGCAATGAAGATGCAATGTTTCAATGATAAAGATGCAATGTTGCAATGAAAATGCAGTGATTCAATGTTGAAATGAAGAAAATGCAATGTTACAATGATGAAGAAGCAATGGTAAAATATTGCAACGATAAAGAGGCAATGTTGCGATGAAGATGCAATGATGCAATGTTGCAATTATAAAGATGCAATGTTGCAATGATAAGGATGCAAAGGAGAAACGTTTCAATGATAAAGATGCGATGATGATGCAGTGATGCAATGTTGAAATGAAGAAGCGATGATGATGCAATGTTGCAATGATAAAGAAGCAATGATAAAATATTGCAACGATAAAGAGGCAATGTTGCGATGAAGATGCAATGATGCAATGTTGCAATGATGAAGATGCAATGTTGCAATGATGAAGATGCAAAGATGCAATGTTGCAATGATAAAGATGCAATGATGCAATGTTTCAATGATAAAGATGCAATGTTGCAACGAAAATGCAGTGATGCAATATTGAAATGAAGAAGATGCAATGATGCAATGTTGCAATGATAAAGAAGCAATGATAAAATATTGCAACGATAAAGAGGCAATATTGTGATGAAGATGCAATGATGCAATGTTGCAATGATGAAGATGCAATGTTGCAATGATGAAGATGCAAAGATGCAATGTTGCAATGATAAAGATGCAATAATGCAATGTTGCAATGATAAAGATGCAATGTTGCAATGATAAGGATGCAAAGGAGAAACGTTTCAATGATAAAGATGCAATAATGCAATGTTGCAATGATAAAGATGCAATGATGATGATGCAGTGATGCAATGTTGCAATGATAAAGATGCAATGATGCAATGTTTCAATTATAAAGATGCAATGTTGCAATAAGGATGCAAAAATGCAACGTTTCAATGATAAAGATGCAATAATGCAATGTTGCAATGATAAAGATGCAATGATAAAGATGCAGTGATGCAATGTTGCAATGATAAAGAAACAATGATACAATGTTGCAAAGATAAAGATGCAATGTGGCAATGTTGCAATGATGAAGATGTAATAATGCAGTGATGCAATGTAGCAATGCAAAAGATGCAATGATGCAATGATGAAGATGCAATGTTGCAATGATAAAGATGCAATGATGCAATGTTGCAATGAAGATGGAAAGATGCAATGTGGCAATGATAAAGATGCAATGTTGCAATGATAAAGATGCAATGATGCAATCTTGCAATGATAAAGAAGCAATGATGCAATGTTGCAATGAATAAGAAGCAATGTTGCAATAATGAAGATGAAATGTTGTAATGATGAAGATGCATTAATGCAATGATCAAGATGCATAGATGCAATGTTGCAATGATAAAGATGCAATGATGCAATGTTGCAATGATAATGAAGCAATGATGCAATGTTGCAATGAATAAGAAGCAATGATGCAATGTTGCAATGATAAAGATGTGAATGTTGCAATGTTGCAATAATGAAGATGAAATGTTGCAATGATGAAGATGCATTAATGCAATGATCAAGATGCAATGATGCAATGTTGCAATGATAGAGATGCAAAGATGCAATGATAAAGATGCAATGTTGCAATGATCATGATGCAATGATGAAGATGCAATGTTGTAATCAAGATGCAATTATGCAATAATAAAGATGCAATGTTGCAATGAAAGAGGCAATGTTGCAATGATAATGATGCAATGTTGCAATGAAAAAGATGCAATGATGCAATGTTGCAATGAAAATGATGCAATGTTGCAATGATAAAGATGCAATGAAACAATGTTGCAATGATAATGCAATGAAAAAGCTGCAATGTTGCAATGATAAAATTGCATTAATGCAATGAGTAAGATGCAATGATGCAATGATGAAATGATGAAGATACAAAGATGCAATGTTGCAATGATAAAGATGCAAAGATGCAATGATAAAGCTGCAATGTTGCAATGATAAAATTGCAGTGATGCAATGAGTAAGATGCAATGATGCAATGTTGCAATGATGAAGCAATTATGCAATGTTGCAATGATAAAGATGCAATGATGCAATGATGAAAGATGAAGATGCAAAGATGCAATGATAATGATGCAATGTTGCAATGATGAAGATGCTATGTTGCAATTATAAAGATGCAAAGATGCAATGATAAAGATGTAATGATAAAGATGCAATGATGCAATGTTACAATGATGATGCAATGTTGCAATGATGATGCAATGTTGCAACGATAAAGATGCAATGATGCAATGTTGCAACGATAAAGATGAAATGATGCAATGTTGCAATGAAGATGCAATGTTGCAAAGCTGCAACGATAAAATGTAAAGATGCACTGATTGGTTTACTGGCGAAGCTGCAATGACGCACTGATGCACTGATTGGTTCATTGGCGAAGCTACACTGACGCACTGAATTTGTGATTCAACATTTCCTTCTTTGTGTCAGAGCTCTGTGCAGAATGGTAAGTCCCAGCCCTTCATCCTGCGCCTGTAATCGTCCTCGAAGGCCTCATCCTGGGCCACGGTGAAGTAGTTCTTCCAGTCGCCCACCTCACCTGCGGGAGACGGGGGCACGAGCAGTTAGTCACGTCCCCTCAGATTTCAGAGCAAGCGCCTCCCTTCTCAGGGACTCCTTCAAAGGATAGGCGCAGAAAGTCAGCACGCAGGTACAGCAAGCAGTTAGGAAGGCAAATGGCGTGTTGGCCTTTATTGCAAAGGGGGTTGGAGCACAAGAGTAAAGAAGTCTTGCTACAATTGTACAGGGCCTTGGTGAGACCACACCTGGAGTACTGTGCACAGTTTTGGTCTCCTTATCTAAGGAAGGATATATTTGCCTTGGAGGCGGTGCAACAAAGGCTCACCAGGTTGATTCCTGAGATGAGAGGGTTGTCCTATGAGGAGAGATTGTGTAGAATGGGCCGGTACTCTCTGGAGTTTAGAATGAGAGGTGATCTCATTGAAACATACAAGATTCTGAGGGGGATTGACAGGGTAGATGCAGGGAGGATGTTTCCCCTGGCTGGGGAGTCTAGAACCAGGGGTCACAGTCTCAGGATAAGGGGTCGGCCATTTAGGACTGAGATGAGGAGAAATTTCTTCACTTAGAAGGTGGTGAATGTTTGGAATTCTTTACCCAAGAGGGCTGTGGAGGCTCGGTCGTTGAGTATATTCAAGGCGGAGATCGATAGATTTTTGGACTCGAGGGGAATCGGGCGGGAAAGTGGAGTTGAGGTCAAAGGTCAGCCATGACCTTATTGAATGGCGGAGCAGGCTCGAGGGGTTGTATGGTCCATCGCCGGCCTGTGGTGATCTTACGCGGTGTGGGACCGAGCCCCACACACACACAGAGCAGGAAAGGCCCAGGATCCATCCTCGGCCTAGTGCTGAGTTAGCTGGTCTCACCCGGTGTGGAACTGAGCCACACACACACACAGAGCAGGAAAGGCCCAGGCTCCATTCCCGGCCTAGTGCTGAGTTAGCTGGTTTCACCAGGTGTGGGACTGAGCCACACACACACACACACACAAACACACACACAGAGCAGGAGAGGCCCAGGCTCCATCCTCGGCCAAGGGCTGATCTCACACCCGGTGTGAGACGGGGCCTCTCTGTGGGCAGGTTACTGAGGGAGCTCCAGGCTGACACCGAGAACCTCACCTTTTCTCATGAAGGTTGGCGCGGTCAGATCGAAGATGGTGGTCGGGAAAGTGGAGTAATTGCTCATGGGATTGTCCTTCATTGATTGAAAAGAGGTGTGGTGGACAATCCCATCGATAACAGCATCAGGCAAATCCTTCCCCAGGAACCTCGTCATCTTCAGAATTTCACGCTTTGGGTCCTGCTCAGAGAATGAACAGCAAGCGCAGCGAGATTTAATACCTTCAATTACCCAACCCAGTCTAATCCCACTCACTGCTCACTCCCCATACCCTTTAATATCACACCCAGTCTAATCCCACTCACTGCTCACTCCCCATACCCTTTAATATCACACCCAGTCTAATCCCACTCACTGCTCACTCTCCATACCCTTTAATATCACACCCAGTCTAATCCCACTCTCCCCCTCACTCCCCATACCCTTTAATATCCCACCCAGTCTAATCCCACTCTCCCCCTCACTCCCCATACCCTTCAATATCCAACCCAGTCTAATCCCACTCTCCCCCTCACTCCCCATACCCTTTAATATCCCACCCAGTCTAATCCCACTCACTGCTCACTCCCCATACCCTTTAATATCCCACCCAGTCTAATCCCACTCTCCCCCTCACTCCCCATACCCTTTAATATCCCACCCAGTCTAATCCCACTCACTGCTCACTCCCCATACCCTTTAATATCCCACCCAGTCTAATCCCACTCACTCATCACTCCCCATACCCTTTAATATCCCAAACCAGTCTAATCCCACTCTCCCGCTCACTCTCCATACACTTTAATATCCCACCCAGTCTAAACCCTCTCCTGCTCACTCCCCATACCCTTTAATATCCCACCCAGTCTAATCCCACTCTCCTCCTCACTCCCCATACCGTTTAATATCCCACCCAGTCTAATCCCACTCTCCCGCTCACTCTCCATACCCTTTAATATCCCACCCAGTCTAATCCCACTCTCCCCCTCACTCCCCATACCCTTTAATATCCCACCCAGTCTAATCCCACTCTCCTCCTCACTCCCCATACCGTTTAATATCCCACCCAGTCTAAACCCACTCACTGCTCACTCCCCATACCCTTTAATATCCCACCCAGTCTAATCCCACTCTCCTCCTCACTCCCCATACCGTTTAATATCCCACCCAGTCTAAACCCACTCACTGCTCACTCCCCATACCCTTTAATATCCCACCCAGTCTAATCCCACTCTCCTGCTCACTCCCCATACCCTTTAATATCCCACCCAGTCTAATCCCACTCACTGCTCACTCCCCATACCCTTTAATATCACACCCAGTCTAATCCCACTCACTGCTCACTCTCCATACCCTTTAATATCACACCCAGTCTAATCCCACTCTCCCCCTCACTCCCCATACCCTTTAATATCCCACCCAGTCTAATCCCACTCTCCCCCTCACTCCCCATACCCTTCAATATCCAACCCAGTCTAATCCCACTCTCCCCCTCACTCCCCATACCCTTTAATATCCCACCCAGTCTAATCCCACTCACTGCTCACTCCCCATACCCTTTAATATCCCACCCAGTCTAATCCCACTCTCCCCCTCACTCCCCATACCCTTTAATATCCCACCCAGTCTAATCCCACTCACTGCTCACTCCCCATACCCTTTAATATCCCACCCAGTCTAATCCCACTCACTCATCACTCCCATACCCTTTAATATCCCAAACCAGTCTAATCCCACTCTCCCGCTCACTCTCCATACACTTTAATATCCCACCCAGTCTAAACCCTCTCCTGCTCACTCCCCATACCCTTTAATATCCCACCCAGTCTAATCCCACTCTCCTCCTCACTCCCCATACCGTTTAATATCCACCCAGTCTAATCCCACTCTCCCGCTCACTCTCCATACCCTTTAATATCCCACCCAGTCTAATCCCACTCTCCCCCTCACTCCCCATACCCTTTAATATCCCACCCAGTCTAATCCCACTCTCCTCCTCACTCCCCATACCGTTTAATATCCCACCCAGTCTAAACCCACTCACTGCTCACTCCCCATACCCTTTAATATCCCACCCAGTCTAATCCCACTCTCCTCCTCACTCCCCATACCGTTTAATATCCCACCCAGTCTAAACCCACTCACTGCTCACTCCCCATACCCTTTAATATCCCACCCAGTCTAATCCCACTCTCCTGCTCACTCCCCATACCCTTTAATATCCCACCCAGTCTAATCCCACTCACTGCTCACTCCCCATACCCTTTAATATCCCACCCAGTCTAATCCCACTCTCCCGCTCACTCCCCATACCCTTTAATATCCCACCCAGTCTAATCCCACTCTCCCGCTCAGTCCCCATACCCTTTAATATCCCACCCAGTCTAATCCCACTCTCCTGCTCACTCCCCATACCCTTTAATATCCCACCCAGTCTAATCCCACTCTCCCCCTCACTCCCCATACCCTTTAATATCCCACCCAGTCTAATCCCACTCTCCTGCTCACTCCCCATACACTTTAATATCCCACCCAGTCTAATCCCACTCTACCCTCACTCCCCATACCCTTTAATATCCCACCCAGTCTAATCCCACTCTCCTGCTCACTCCCCATACCCTTTAATATCCCACCCAGTCTAATCCCACTCTCCCCCTCACTCCCCATACCCTTTAATATCCCACCCAGTCTAATCCCACTCTCCTGCTCACTCCCCATACACTTTAATATCCCACCCAGTCTAATCCCACTCTACCCTCACTCCCCATACCGTTTAATATCCCACCCAGTCTAATCCCACTCTCCTGCTCACTCCCCATACCCTTTAATATCCCACCCAGTCTAATCCCACTCTCCCCTCACTCCCCATACCCTTTAATATCCCACCCAGTCTAATCCCACTCTCCCCCTCACTCCCCATACCCTTTAATATCCCACCCAGTCTAATCCCACTCTCCCCTCACTCCCCATACCCTTTAATATCCCACCCAGTCTAATCCCACTCACTGCTCACTCCCCATACCCTTTAATATCCCACCCAGTCTAATCCCACTCTCCTGCTCACTCCCCATACCCTTTAATATCCCACCCAGTCCAATCCCACTCTCCCGCTCACTCCCCATACCCTTTAATATCCCACCCAGTCTAATCCCACTCTCCCCTCACTCCCCATACCCTTTAATATCCCACCCAGTCTAATCCCACTCTCCTGCTCACTCCCCGTACCCTTTAATATCCCACCCAGTCTAATCCCACTCACTGCTCACTCCCCATACCCTTTAATATCCCACCCAGTCTAATCCCACTCTCCCCTCACTCCCCATACCCTTTAATATCCCACCCAGTCTAATCCCACTCTCCCCCTCACTCCCCATACCCTTTAATATCCCACCCAGTCTAATCCCACTCTCCTGCTCACTCCCCATACCCTTTAATATCCCACCCAGTCTAATCCCACTCTCCCCCTCACTCCCCATACCCTTTAATATCCCACCCAGTCTAATCCCACTCCCTGCTCACTCCCCATACCCTTTAATATCCCACCCAGTCTAATCCCACTCTCCCGTACCCTTCAATAGTCCCCAGCCCTGCGATAGACTATAGCTCGAAATCGGAGGGTCTGAAGATGAGGGACAGAATGACGAGAAGTGAAAATACCTCTTTCATGTCTTCGTAGAAAATGTAGAGGATCGAATGTCGGTCTTTGTTCTCCCACCAGCCCTTCACATGGTCATGCCACAGCCCGTAACCAACTGCAGGGGGAGAGCAAGAGACAGTGGTAACCATATCTCCACACAACCTCATATACACAACAGTATAGGAACCGACACACAGGTAGATCACAGCTCGTTCACACGCACCGCACAGGTACACAGACACCTCACAGGTACAGTGACAAGTGCACACACACAGTGACAGGTACACACACACAGTGAGAGGTGTACACACACACACAGTGACAGGTACACCCACACACAGTGACAGGTACACCCACACACAGTGACAGGTACACCCACACACGGTGACAGGTGTACACACACACAGTGACAGGTACACCCACACACGGTGACAGGTGTACACACACACACAGTGACAGGTACACCCACACACAGTGACAGGTACACCCACACACAGTGACAGGTACACACACGCACAGTTGCAGGTACACACACACAGTGACAGGTACAGAGCCACACAGTGACAGGTACAAACATGCAGTGACAGGTACACACACACAGTGACAGGCACACACACACACGGTGACAGGTACACACACACACACGGTGACAGGTAGACACACACACAGTGACAGATAGACACACACACAGTGACAGATAGACACACACACAGTGACAGGTACACACATACACACAGTGACATTTAGACACACATACACACAGTGACAGGTACACACACACAGTGACAGGTACACACACACACACAGTGACAGGTACACACACACACAGTGACAGGTACACACACACAGTGACAGGTAGACACACACACAGTGACAGGTACACACACACACACACAGTGACAGGTACACCCACACACTGTGACAGGTACACACACACACAGTGACAGGTGTACACACACACACTGTGACAGGTACACACACACACACTGTGACAGGTACACACACACACACTGTGACAGGTACACACACACACACTGTGACAGGTACACACACACACAGTGACAGGTACACACACACACAGTGACAGGTACACACACACACAGTGACAGGTACACACACACACTGTGACAGGTACACACACACACTGTGACAGGTAGACACACACACACAGTGACAGGTACACACACACACACACACACACAGTGACAGGTACACCCACACACAGTGACAGGTAGACACCCACACACAGTGACAGGTAGACACACACACACAGTGACAGGTACACACACACAGTGACAGGTAGACACACACACAGTGACAGGTAGACACACACACACAGTGACAGGTACACACACACACAGTGACAGGTAGACACACACAGTGACAGGTAGACACACACAGTGACAGGTAGACACACGCACAGTGACAGGTAGACACACACGCACAGTGACAGGTAGACACACACAGTGACAGGTAGACACACACAGTGACAGGTAGACACACACAGTGACAGGTAGACACACGCACAGTGACAGGTACACACACACACACAGTGACAGGTAGACACACACACAGTGACAGGTAGACACACACACACAGTGACAGGTACGCACACACACACAGTGACAGGTAGACACACACACAGTGACAGGTAGACACACACACACAGTGACAGGTACGCACACACAGTGACAGGTACACACACACACATAGTGACAGGTACACACACACACAGTGACAGGTACACACACACACACAGTGACAGGTAGACACACACACAGTGACAGGTAGACACACACACACAGTGACAGGTACGCACACACAGTGACAGGTACACACACACACATAGTGACAGGTACACACACATACAGTGACGGGTACACACACACACAGTGACAGGTAGACACACACACACAGTGACAGGTACACACACACACACACACTGTGACAGGTACACACACACACAGTGACAGGTAGACACACACACACAGTGACAGGTACACACACACAGTGACAGGTAGACACACACACACAGTGACAGGTACACACACACACAGTGACAGGTAGACACACACACACAGTGACAGGTAGACACACACACACAGTAACTGGTAGACACACACACAGTGACAGGTAGACACACACACACAGTAACTGGTAGACACACACAGTGACTGGTAGACACACACACACAGTAACTGGTAGACACACACACAGTGACAGGTAGACACACACACACAGTGACAGGTAGACACACACACACAGTAACTGGTAGACACACACACAGTGACAGGTAGACACACACACACAGTAACTGGTAGACACACACAGTGACTGGTAGACACACACACACACACAGTGACAGGTAGACACACACACACACACACACAGTGACAGGTAGACACACACACACACACAGTGACAGGTAGACACACACACACACACAGTGACAGGTACACGCACACAGTGACAGGTAGACACACACACACAGACACACACACACAGTGACAGGTACACACACACACACACACACACACAGTGACAGGTACACACACACACAGTGACAGGTTCACACACAGTGACAGGTACACACATGCACACAGTGACAGGTACACACACACAAACAGTGACAGGTACACACACACACAAACAGTGACAGGTACACACACACAAACAGTGACAGGTACACACACACACAGTGACAGGTACACACACACGCAAACAGTGACAGGTACACACACACATGGTGACAGGTACACACACACATGGTGACAGGTGCACACACACACAGTGACAGGTACACACACAGTGACAGGTACACACATGCACACAGTGACAGGTACACACACACACAGTGACAGGTACACACACACACACAAACAGTGACAGGTACACACACACGCAAACAGTGACAGGTACACACACACACAGTGACAGGTACACACACACACACAGTGACAGGTACACACACACACGGACAGGATGCCGGGTCTATCTATGAAAAGCCGTTGAACCTGGAACCTCTTTCAGTTCATACCGTTGCCCTGCAGGTACCTCTGGAAATACTCCTCCCAGCTCCCCGGGTGGGGCTGAATCTTGTTCATTAAGTCAAAGTGATAGTAGGAGACCATGTTGTCCTTGGCATTCCTGGCGCAGTATATTATCTGCAGGGGGATGTGAAAAAGGGGATGTGGGTTAGAGACATCGCACGTCCCAAACCCAACTGTGGAATCCAACCGTCCGCACCCAACAGAGAGGAATTCAACAAGGAAGGAAGAAAAAAAGAAAGAAGGATGGAAGGAAGGAAAGACGGGAGTGAATCGTTCCCTTTTACCCGCTGTGTGCTGTACATGTACAGGAGCTGACACTGAGACACACCACACACGGGCCGCACAGTACCAGACGGGAGTGAATCGTTCCCTTTTACCCGCTGTGTGCTGTACATGTACAGGAGCTGACACTGAGACACACCACACACGGGCCGCACAGTACCAGACGGGAGTGAATCGTTCCCTTTTACCCGCTGAATACTGTACATGTACAGGAGCTGACACTGAGACACACCACACATGGGCCGTACAGTACCAGACGGGAGTGAATCGTTCCCTTTTACCCGCTGAATACTGTACATGTACAGGAGCTGACACTGAGACACACCACACACGGGCCGCACAGTACCAGACGGGAGTGAATCGTTCCCTTTTACCCGCTGTGTGCTGTACATGTACAGGAGCTGACACTGAGACACACACGGGCCGTACAGTACCAGACGGGAGTGAATCGTTTCCTTTTACCCGCTGTGTGCTGTACATGTACAGGAGCTGACACTGAGACACACACGGGCCGCACAGTACCAGACGGGAGTGAATCGTTCCCTTTTACCCGCTGTGTGCTGTACATGTACAGGAGCTGACACTGAGACACACACGGGCCGCACAGTACCAGACGGGAGTGAATCCTTACCTTGCATTTCTGTTCCAGGAAAGACTTGGGCAGGAGTTGAAAGGGAAGATGTGTTTTAATCACTTTTGGCGATGGTAGATTTGCGAGGAGTTCAAGTCCTGTAAAAAGAAAAGACCCAGAGACCGTGGAGTGAGAGAGTTTCTATGTGGGTCTCAGTTCATCGGTCCTAAACAGTGCTGGTTCGATTTTACTTGGGTAAGGATGTCGAGGGATATGGAGCAATGGTGAGTAAATGGGTTTGAGGTACAGATCAGCCACGATCTGATTGAATGGCAGAACAGGCTCGAGGGGCTGAATGGCCTCCTCCTGTTCCTGTGTAACGGGCTCGAGGGGCTGAATGGCCTCCTCCTGTTCCTGTGTAACAGGCTCGAGGGGCTGAATGGCCTCCTCCTGTTCCTGTGTAACGGGCTCGAGGGGCTGAATGGCCACCTCCTGTTCCTGTGTAACGGGCTCGAGGGGCTGAATGGCCTCCTCCTGTTCCTGTGTAATGGGCTCGAGGGGCTGAACGGCCTCCTCCTGTTCCTATGCTCTTTCCGTCCCCTCACCGTGTCCCTTAAGCATGTGTCCAGGAACGATGAAATAATTTTAGCTACACTGACTGTAGATGAAACATGGCAGCCATTTGCGCACAGCAAGATCCCAGCCATCAGTTCATGTGCATTTGGTTGAAGGAGGAATATTAGCCCCAGCACCCAGGGCGAACCCCCCCTGTTATACTTCCAATAGTGTTGTGGGATCTAATTTCCCACCTGAGGGGGCAGACAGGGCCTTTGGTTTAACATCTCATCCGAAAGATGGCACGTCCAACAGTGCAGCGCTCCCTCATTACCTGCCCTGGGAGTGTTTGATGGGACAGTGCAGAGGGAGCTTTACTCTGTATCTAACCCGTGCTGTACCTGTCCTGGGAGTGTTTGATGGGACAGTGCAGAGGGAGCTTGACTCTGTATCTAACCCGTGCTGTCCCTGTCCTGGGAGTGTTTGATGGGACAGTGTAGAGGGAGCTTTACTCTGTATCTAACCCCGTGCTGTACCTGCCCTGGGAGTGTTTGATGGGACAGTGCAGAGGGAGCTTTACTCTGTATCTAACCCGTGCTGTACCTGTCCTGGGAGTGTTTGATGGGACAGTGTAGGGGGAGCATCACTCTGTATCTAACCCGTGCTGTATCTGCCCTGGGAGTGTTTGATGGGACAGTGTAGAGGGAGCTTTACTCTGTATCTAACCCGTGCTGTACCTGCCCTGGGAGTGTTTGATGGGACAGTGCAGAGGGAGCTTTACTCTGTATCTAACTCGTGCTGTACCTGCCCTGGGAGTGATTGATGGGACAGTGTAGAGGGAGCTTTACTCTGTATCTAACCCCGTGCTGTACCTGCCCTGGGAGTGTTTGATGGGACAGTGCAGAGGGAGCTTTACTCTGTATCTAACCCGTGCTGTACCTGTCCTGGGAGTGTTTGATGGGACAGTGTAGGGGGAGCATCACTCTGTATCTAACCCGTGCTGTATCTGCCCTGGGAGTGTTTGATGGGACAGTGTAGAGGGAGCTTAACTCTGTATCTAACCCATGCTGTACCTGCCCTGGGAGTGTTTGATGGGACAGTGTAGAGGGAGCTTTACTCTGTATCTAACCCGTGCTGTACCTGTCCTGGGAGTGTTTGATGGGACAGTGTAGAGGGAGCTTTACTCTGTATCTAACCCATGCTGTACCTGTCCTGGGAGTGTTTGATGGGACAGTGTAGAGGGAGCTTTACTCTGTATCTAACCCGTGCTGTACCTGCCCTGGGAGAGTTTGATGGGACAGTGTAGAGGGAGCTTTACTCTGTATCTAACCCGTGCTGTACCTGCCCTGGGAGTGTTTGATGGGACAGTGTAGAGGGAGCTTTACTCTGTATCTAACCCATGCTGTACCTGTCCTGGGAGTGTTTGATGGGACAGTGTAGAGGGAGCTTTACTCTGTATCTAACCCGTGCTGTACCTGCCCTGGGAGTGTTTGATAGGTCAGTGTAGAGGGAGCTTTACTCTGTATCTAACCCGTGCTGTACCTGCCCTGGGAGTGTTTGATAGGTCAGTGTAGAGGGAGCTTTACTCAGTATCTAACCCCGTGCTGTACCTGCCCTGGGAGTGTTTGATGGGACAGTGCAGAGGGAGCTTTACTCTGTATCTAACCCGTGCTGTACCTGTCCTGGGAGTGTTTGATGGGACAGTGTAGAGGGAGCTTTACTCTGTATCTAACCTGTGCTGTACCTGTCCTGGGAGTGTTTGATGGGGACAGTGTAGAGGGAGCTTTACTCTGTATCTAACCCGTGCTGTACCTGCCCTGGGAGTGTTTGATGGGACAGTGTAGAGGGAGCTTTACTCTGTATCTAACCCGTGCTGTACCTGCCCTGGGAGTGTTTGATGGGACAGTGTAGAGGGAGCTTTACTCTGTATCTAACCCGTGCTGTACCTGCCCTGGGAGTGTTTGATGGGACAGTGTAGAGGGAGCTTTACTGTGTATCTAACCCGTGCTGTACCTGCCCTGGGAGTGATTGATGGGACAGTGTAGAGGGAGCTTTACTGTGTATCTAACCCGTGCTACACCTGCCCTGGGAGTGTTTGATAGGTCAGTGTAGAGGGAGCTTTACTCTGTATCTAACCCGTGCTGTACCTGCCCTGGGAGTGTTTGATGGGACAGTGTAGAGGGAGCTTTACTCTGTATCTAACCCGTGCTGTACCTGCCCTGGGAGTGTTTGATGGGGCAGTGTAGAGGGAGCTTTACTCTGTATCTAACCCGTGCTGTACCTGCCCTGGGAGTGTTTGATGGGACAGTGTAGAGGGAGCTTTACTCTGTATCTAACCCGTGCTGTACCTGCCCTGGGAGTGATTGATGGGACAGTGTAGAGGGAGCTTTACTCTGTATCTAACCCCGTGCTGTACCTGCCCTGGGAGTGTTTGATGGGACAGTGCAGAGGGAGCTTTACTCTGTATCTAACCCATGCTGTACCTGTCCTGGGAGTGATTGATGGGACAGTGTAGAGGGAGCTTTACTCTGTATCTAACCCCGTGCTGTACCTGCCCTGGGAGTGTTTGATGGGACAGTGCAGAGGGAGCTTTACTCTGTATCTAACCCGTGCTGTACCTGTCCTGGGAGTGTTTGATGGGACAGTGTAGGGGGAGCATCACTCTGTATCTAACCCGTGCTGTATCTGCCCTGGGAGTGTTTGATGGGACAGTGTAGAGGGAGCTTTACTGTGTATCTAACCCGTGCTACACCTGCCCTGGGAGTGTTTGATAGGTCAGTGTAGAGGGAGCTTTACTCTGTATCTAACCCGTGCTGTACCTGCCCTGGGAGTGTTTGATGGGACAGTGTAGAGGGAGCTTTACTCTGTATCTAACCCGTGCTGTACCTGCCCTGGGAGTGATTGATGGGACAGTGTAGAGGGAGCTTTACTCTGTATCTAACCCCGTGCTGTACCTGCCCTGGGAGTGTTTGATGGGACAGTGCAGAGGGAGCTTTACTCTGTATCTAACCCATGCTGTACCTGTCCTGGGAGTGATTGATGGGACAGTGTAGAGGGAGCTTTACTCTGTATCTAACCCCGTGCTGTACCTGCCCTGGGAGTGTTTGATGGGACAGTGCAGAGGGAGCTTTACTCTGTATCTAACCCGTGCTGTACCTGTCCTGGGAGTGTTTGATGGGACAGTGTAGGGGGAGCATCACTCTGTATCTAACCCGTGCTGTATCTGCCCTGGGAGTGTTTGATGGGACAGTGTAGAGGGAGCTTTACTCTGTATCTAACCCATGCTGTACCTGCCCTGGGAGTGTTTGATGGGACAGTGTAGAGGGAGCTTTACTCTGTATCTAACCCATGCTGTACCTGTCCTGGGAGTGTTTGATGGGACAGTGTAGAGGGAGCTTTACTCTGTATCTAACCCGTGCTGTACCTGCCCTGGGAGAGTTTGATGGGACAGTGTAGAGGGAGCTTTACTCTGTATCTAACCCGTGCTGTACCTGCCCTGGGAGTGTTTGATGGGACAGTGTAGAGGGAGCTTTACTCTGTATCTAACCCATGCTGTACCTGTCCTGGGAGTGTTTGATGGGACAGTGTAGAGGGAGCTTTACTCTGTATCTAACCCGTGCTGTACCTGCCCTGGGAGTGTTTGATAGGTCAGTGTAGAGGGAGCTTTACTCTGTATCTAACCCGTGCTGTACCTGCCCTGGGAGTGTTTGATAGGTCAGTGTAGAGGGAGCTTTACTCAGTATCTAACCCCGTGTTGTACCTGCCCTGGGAGTGTTTGATGGGACAGTGCAGAGGGAGCTTTACTCTGTATCTAACCCGTGCTGTACCTGTCCTGGGAGTGTTTGATGGGACAGTGTAGAGGGAGCTTTACTCTGTATCTAACCTGTGCTGTACCTGTCCTGGGAGTGTTTGATGGGGACAGTGTAGAGGGAGCTTTACTCTGTATCTAACCCGTGCTGTACCTGCCCTGGGAGTGTTTGATGGGGCAGTGTAGAGAGAGCTTTACTCTGTATCTAACCTGTGCTGTATCTGCCCTGGGAGTGTTTGATGGGACAGTGTAGAGGGAGCTTTACTCTGTATCTAACCCGTGCTGTACCTGCCCTGGGAGTGTTTGATGGGACAGTGTAGAGTCAGCTTTACTCTGTATCTGACCCGTGCTGTACCTGCCCGGGGAGTGTTTGATGGGACAGTGTAGAGGGAGCTTTACTCTGTATCTAACCCCGTGCTGTACCTGCCCTGGGAGTGTTTGATGGGACAGTGTAGAGGGAGCTTTACTCTGTATCTAACCCGTGCTGTACCTGCCCTGGGAGTGTTTGATAGGTCAGTGTAGAGGGAGCTTTACTCTGTATCTAACCCCGTGCTGTACCTGCCCTGGGAGTGTTTGATGGGACAGTGCAGAGGGGAGCTTTACTCTGTCTCTAACCCGTGCTGTACCTGTCCTGGGAGTGTTTGATGGGACAGTGTAGAGGGAGCTTTACTCTGTATCTAACCCGTGCTGTACCTGTCCTGGGAGTGTTTGATGGGACAGTGTAGAGGGAGCTTTACTCTGTATCTAACCCCGTGCTGTACCTGCCCTGGGAGTGTTTGATGGGACAGTGCAGAGGGAGCTTTACTCTGTATCTAACCCGTGCTGTACCTGTCCTGGGAGTGTTTGATGGGACAGTGTAGGGGGAGCATCACTCTGTATCTAACCCGTGCTGTACCTGTCCTGGGAGTGTTTGATGGGACAGTGTAGGGGGAGCATCACTCTGTATCTAACCCGTGCTGTACCTGTCCTGGGAGTGTTTGATGGGACAGTGTAGAGGGAGCTTTACTCTGTATCTAACCCGTGCTGTACCTGCCCTGGGAGAGTTTGATGGGACAGTGTAGAGGGAGCTTTACTCTGTATCTAACCCGTGCTGTACCTGCCCTGGGAGTGTTTGATAGGTCAGTGTAGAGGGAGCTTTACTCTGTATCTAACCCGTGCTGTACCTGCCCTGGGAGTGTTTGATAGGTCAGTGTAGAGGGAGCTTTACTCTGTATCTAACCTGTGCTGTACCTGTCCTGGGAGTGTTTGATGGGGACAGTGTAGAGGGAGCTTTACTCTGTATCTAACCCGTGCTGTACCTGCCCTGGGAGTGTTTGATGGGGCAGTGTAGAGAGAGCTTTACTCTGTATCTAACCCGTGCTGTATCTGCCCTGGGAGTGTTTGATGGGACAGTGTAGAGGGAGCTTTACTCTGTATCTAACCCGTGCTGTACCTGCCCTGGGAGTGTTTGATGGGACAGTGTAGAGTCAGCTTTACTCTGTATCTACATAGAAACATAGAAACATAGAATCTAGGAGCAGGAGTAGGCCATTCGGCCCGTCGAGCCTGCTCCACCATTCAATACGATCATGGCTGATCATCCAAATCCAGTACCCTGTCCCTGCTTTAATCCCCACAGTACACATATCCCACCCTACCCCCGTAACCCCACGTATTTAATTCCCCCTAACATATCCCATCCTATCCCCATAACCCCACATATTTAATCCCCCCTAACACGAAGGGTCAATTTATCATAGCCAAATCAACCTAACCCACACATTTTTGGACTGTATCTAACCGTGTGCTGTACCTGCCCTGGGAGTGTTTGATGGGACAGTGTAGAGGGAGCTTTACTCTGTATCTAACCCGTGCTGTACCTGCCCTGGGAGTGTTTGATGGGACAGTGTAGAGTGAGCTTCACTCTGTATCTAACCCCGTGCTGTACCTGCCCTGGGAGTGTTTGATGGGGACAGTGTAGAGGGAGCTTCACTCTGTATCTAGCCGTATTACAGGGTGCGCCGGTCTCTGTGAGGGAGGTCATCCTGTCTCCCGGTGACAATCGTTGGAATCGCTGCAGGTCATAACCTCTCACCTGATGTCATCTGCCCTGGAAGGTCGAACTCCAGAAACGGCATCCTGCTGTGTAACGGTGCCCGTCGGCATCTCCCGGGGTCTCCGTCGTGGAGAATGAAGTCGACAGTCTCCTGGACCCACGTGGTTCCTGCCGGAAGTCAACCAGGAGGAGGGAACGAGAATCAGCGAGGAGTCGCTCAGAGCCTAGTGGGGGTGGAAAGGACAGAGGCTGAAAGGGTTAAATTACGAGGGGAGGTTGCAGGAATGTGTCTTGGTTTCCCCTGAGATTAGAGGGTCGAGGGGTGATCTGACCGCGGTGCTGAAAGTGGTTCAAGGATTCGACGGGGCTGATCGAGAGGAAACTGTTCCCTCTGGTGGGGGAAGCCAGGACAAGGCTCTGCAATCCTTGAATTAGAGCCAGGCCATTCAGGAGTGAAATCAGCAAGCACTTCTTCACACAAAGGCTTCGGGGAAATCTGGGACTCTCCCCCCCCCCAAAAGGCCGTGGATGCTGGGGGTCGATTGGAGCTTTCAGGACTGAGATGGATAGATTTTTGTCGGGTATCAAGGGAAATGGAGCAAAGGTGGGTAGAGGGGGTTGAGCTACAGATCAGTCACAGTCTGATAGAATGGGGAGGGAACAGGCTCGAGGGGCTGACTGGCCTCCTCCTGTTTTACAGATCACTCACAGTCTGATAGAATGGGGGGAGAACAGGCTCGAGGGGCTGAATGGCCTCCTCCTAATGTACAGATCAGTCACAGTCTGATAGAATGGGGGGGAACAGGCTCGAGGGGCTGAATGGCCTCCTCCTAATGTACAGATCAGTCACAGTCTGATAGAATGGGGGGGAACAGGCTCGAGGGGCTGAATGGCCTCCTCCTAATGTACAGATCAGTCACAGTCTGATAGAATGGGGGGAACAGGCTCGAGGGGCTGAATGGCCTCCTCCTAATGTACAGATCAGCCGACCTGCGCTGTACAGAAAGTGCCCGCTGTTCTTTGAGCCCGGAACCCCGGCGAGAGGCCTAGGCCGCAGGCTTCGGAGTTGTACGCCTGCTTGCCGTGACTTGACGTAGGAGTGGAACGGCACTTACCCGCTTTGGGATAGGTGGCGATTAGAAGGTCCCCGGAGCTGGCCTGGAATTCCTACACCCCTTTCCAGTTCTCCAGGAAGATATCCAGCAGGGGAACGCCGTGTACGGGCACCAGCTTTGACCTCTGAACCTCGGGGAGAGGGCCGCCCGCTGCTGTCTGATCGCGGGTCGTCATGGCGATCGGTTTCCCATCTCTTGTCCCTGTCTCCCGGTCTGGAGCACAGGACAGGGGGGAAACTGGCTCAGCACACACGGACTTTATAAAGAGAGGGATAGCGTGTAACCCAGTGACCGCAGGCGGGGCGGAGAGTCAGAGTGAGTCAACACATCGAGGGGAGAGGCTCATACAGAGCATTGTCCACACTCGCACACCCACTCACACACACACACACACTTTCAACAGAGCGATAGCGTGTAACCCTGTGACCGCGGGCGGGGCGGAGAGTCAGAGTGAGTCAACACACCGAGGGGAGAGGCTCATACAGAGCATTGTCCACACTCGTACACCCACTCACACACACACACACACACTTTCAACAGAGCGATAGCGTGTAACCCAGTGACCGCGGGTGGGGCGGAGAGTCAGAGTGAGTCAACACACTGAGGGGAGAGGCTCATACAGAGCATTGTCCACACTCTCGTAGGCTCACGATCACTGTGTCAACGAGAGCCGGTCAGTGTTCTGTGGCGAGTGTCTCACCTCCTGACTCCCTAAAGCCTTTCCACCATCTACAAGGCACCAGTCAGGAGTGTGATGGAATACTCTCCACTCGCCTGGATGAGGGCAGCTCCAACAGCTTCACTTGAACCATGCTGGGGCTAGAGTCCTGGCGAATCGAATAACTAGGGCTGTAGAGAGGGCTTTAAACTAAATAGTGGGGGGGGTGGGGGAGGGTCCAGGTGAGCGGGAATTTAAAAAGTCAATCAGAAAACAATAGAGCAGGATAGAGATGGGGGAAATGATAACCAGAGTGTGACAGGAAGTGACAGAGGGCTGGATTTTGCCAATGGGAAGCTTTTGGAGGCGGGACTGCTGCTTGCCGGCTTTCAATCCCGCCTCCATCAGCCTCTGGCCAAGCAGCGGGATTTTCCCCTGATTGACCTTGTTAAGCCCGCCCAGCGGGCTCAGCAGGCCAATTCGGGGGAAGTCACTGACAGAGCACGTCAACGTCAGACGTGCCATCTGTCAAGATTTCTCGAAAGAAGAAATGTCAGCGTTTGACAGCTCTGTGAAGCGGTCAAACACTGACAATCTGTCTTCTAACTTGAGTCCTTCCTCTCAGGCTGAGTTAGAAATCATTCCAGCACACAAAACAGAAGGCTGCAGCTTTTGACAGCACCACGGCCATTCTGCTTTCTGTGCCGGTGAGATTTCTGACTCCCGAGACCTGAGGGGCTGACACCTGCAGGAGGAAGTTGTTGGGGGTGGTAATGGGGTCAGCCTTCGCCTTCTGACTCAGTGAGCGGTTCGAATCGCTCCCACGCCCCTGGTTCCTAGACTTTGGACTTATTTAGGGGTTGTGAACAAAATTGCAGTAGACAACAGGCTCTGATGAAAGAATTTTGACTTTATTAAAAGAAAAGGGTAACAAACTTAAAACACACTTAATACTTAAACACAGGTTGGGGAACATAAGGTACAGGCGAGGGAGAAGGACAATAGACCAAACAAAAACCTTATCCCTCCCAAAGATCCCACTATCTAGCTAGGTTTTTGGTTTCAGGAGATCAGGGATAATGCTCACCAACGAATCCTTGACAGGATTTTAGAGTCTTTTGATTAAAAGACTCCGTAAGGCCCTTGTTGCTGCGAGGTGTCCGATGGTCACTGAGGCAGTCGCTCTGGTTTCTTCTTGCGTCTGTTTGTGGAGTTGTTGGCGTTCCTTTCCTCCTCCTCGTGGCTTGTGGTGTCTTTTACTGGAGCAGGGCTGAGAGAGAGAGAGAGAGAGAGAGAGAGAGAGAGAGCTGTTCCAGCGTTGTCAGCGAGTCCAAAAGAGAGAGAGAGTCTTGGGACAGGCTCCAATTATACTGTCCTTTTCGCGCCCAAAACCCCTTACTAAAACGGTTTCCTTTAGGTTTCAAATGAGCCCTGTATAGTCCATTGTCTAGTTTTGGCGGGCTTGCCAGTTCCAATGGCTTTAACTTAGTGTTAAACACATGTCCTGATCGTTTTCCGATTTAGGCAAAGCCTTATCTACGCGCAAATCTCATCCCTATTGTCCTAGGTCTATTGGCGGGCTTTTAAATCTGTCCTGTGGATACCTGGTTGATTGGTTCTTGATGAAGTGAATCGGGTTGCTTAATGTTTTATTGATTTCAAAAGAGGTCTTGGATTATTCATATTTCGATGTGTTGTGAGGCTTTTGGGTTTTGTCTATTCCTCCTTGATAGGAAGGCAGTGTAAACACACTGCCAGACAGCTTAATACACTGCCTGGCCACGCCACTCTGCAGCCTGTCGGTGTCTGCGACAAGGTGTCTTTCTCAACAGTAAGATTCGCAAAGTCATTTTCCTCAGGGTTTTCTTCCCTGATCTTTAAAAATGTCCAAAACTGAGGGTTTTACCTCAAATCACTTCACCGAGGGTTCTGTTCGAGTTTCTGGGGGATTTTGCGAAGCCTGCACTCTCTGTCTCACACATTCTCACACTCCCTCTCACACCCTTTAATAGGCAGGCGCTATCCCTTTAAGAGACATGTGCTGTCCCTTTAAGAGAAGCCTACACACAAGTCCCGCCCCCTCCAGAGAGAGAGAATGAGACAGACAGAGAGAAAGAGAGAGAGACAGAGAGAGAGAAAGAGAGAGCGAGACAGAGAGTGAGACTCTGTCTCTCTCTCTGTCTCCTCTCTCTAGCCCTGTCTCTCTCTCACACACTCTCTCCCTCCCTCACACACTCTCTCTCTCCCCCTCACACCCACCCTCACTCTCACACCCACCCTCACTCTCTCTCACACCCACCCTCACTCTCTCTCACACCCTCACTCTCTCTCTCTCACACCCTCACTCTCTCTCACACCCTCACTCTCTCTCACACCCACCCTCACTCTCTCTCACACCCCCCTCACTCTCTCTCACACCCACCCTCACTCTCTCTCACACCCACCCTCACTCGCTCTCACACCCACCCTCACTCTCTCTCACACCCTCACTCTCTCTCACACCCTCACTTCTCTCACACCCACCCTCACTCTCTCACACCCACCCTCACTCTCTCTCACACCCTCACTCTCTCTCACACCCTCACTCTCTCTCACACCCACCCTCACTCTCTCACACCCCCACCCTCACTCTCTCACACCCCCACCCTCACTCTCTCTCACACCCACCCTCACTCTCTCTCACACCCACCCTCACTCTCTCTCACACCCACCCTCACTCTCTCTCACACCCACCCTCACTCTCTCTCACACCCACCCTCACTCTCTCTCACACCCACCCTCACTCTCTCTCACACCCACCCTCACTCTCTCTCACACCCACCTCTCTCACACACCCCATCTCTCACACCCACACTCTCTCTCACACCCACACTCACTCTCTCTCACACCCACCCTCCCTCTCTCTCACACCCACCCTCACTCTCTCTCACACCCACCCTCACTCTCTCTCACACCCACCCTCACTCTCTCACACCCACCCTCACTCTCTCTCACACCCACTCTCTCTCACCACCCACTCCACTCTCTCTCACACCCACCCTCACTCTCTCTCACACCCTCACTCTCTCTCACACCCACACTCTCTCTCACACCCACCCTCACTCTCTCTCACACCCTCACTCTCTCTCACACCCACCCTCACTCTCTCTCACACCCACCCTCACTCTCCCACACCCACCCTCTCTCTCACACCCACCCTCTCTCTCACACCCACCCTCACTCTCTCTCACACCCACCCTCACGCTCTCTCACACCCACCCTCACTCTCTCTCACACACACCCTCACTCTCTCTCACACACACCCTCACTCTCTCTCACACACACCCTCACTCTCTCTCACACCCACCCTCACTCTCTCTCACACCCACCCTCACTCTCTCACACCCACCCTCTCTCACACCCACCCTCTCTCACACCCACCCTCTCTCACACCCACCCTCTCTCACACCCTCACTCTCTCTCACACCCACCCTCACTCTCTCTCACACTCTCACTCTCTCTCACACCCACCCTCTCTCTCACACCCCCCCTCTCTCTCACAACCTCACTCTCTCTCACACCCACCCTCACTCTCTCTCACACCCTCACTCTCTCTCACACCCTCACTCTCTCTCACACCCTCACTCTCTCTCACACCCACCCTCACTCTCACCCACCCTCACTCTCTCTCACACCCTCACTCTCTCTCACACCCTCACTCTCTCACACACTCTCACTCTCTCTCTCTCACACTCACTCTCTCTCACACTCACTCTCTCTCACACACTCACTCTCTCTCACACCCTCACTCTCTCTCACACCCTCACTCTCTCTCACACCCTCACTCTCTCTCACACCCACCCTCTCTCTCACACTCTCACTCTCTCTCACACCCACCCTCACTCTCTCTCACACCCTCACTCTCTCTCACACCCTCACTCTCTCTCACACCCTCACTCTCTCTCACACCCTCAATCTCTCTCACACCCTCAATCTCTCTCACACCCTCAATCTCTCTCACACCCTCACCCTCACTCTCACACACACTCTATCACACTCACTCTCTCGCTCTCACACACTCTATCACACTCACTCGCTCGCTCTCTCACACACACACACTCTCTCTCTCACAGACCCATTTTGAGCGGGTGCAGATGGGGAGTGTCAATTTTTGATGATGTCACTGCCTGGCTGTGGAGGCCATTTTGATGAGGCCAACACCCCCACCCCTCACAGTGGCCATTTTGATGAGGCCATCACCCCCCTCCCCCCCACAGTGGCCATTTTGACGAGGGCACCACCCCCTCCCCCCACAGTGGCCATTTTGATGAGGGAACCACCCCCTCCCCCCACAGTGGCCATTTTGATGAGGCCACTACCCCCTCCCGCCACAGTGGCCATTTTGATGAGGTCACCACCTCCTCCCACAGCGGCCATTTTGATGAGGCCACCACCCCCTTCCCCCCGCCCCCCACAGCGGCCATTTTGATGAGGCCACCACCCCCTGCCCCCACAGCGGCCATTTTGATGAGGCCACCACCCCCTTCCCACCCCCCCCCCCCCCCCCCACAGTGGCCATTTTGATGAGGCCACCACCCCCTCCCACCACAGTGGCCATTTTGATGAGGCCACCACCCCCTCCCACCACAGTGGCCATTTTGATGAGGCCACCACCCCCTCCCACCACAGTGGCCATTTTGATGAGGCCACCACCCCCTGCCCCCACAGCGGCCATTTTGATGACATCGCTCAGCTTGCTGCCAGGCAATCTCAGACGGTATTCATCCAATTTAATTCATTCACGGAAGTTGCTGCCGAAGAAGCCTTGGCGAGTTGCTGCAGTGCATCTTGTAGATGGTACACACTGCAGCCACGGTGCGCCGGTGGTGGAGGGAGTGAATGTTTAAGGTGGTGGATGGGGTGCCGATCAAGCGGGGCTGCTTTGTCCTGGATGGTGTCGAGCTTCTTGAGTGTTGTTGGAGCTGCACTCATCCAGGCAAGTGGAGAGTATTCCCTCACACTCCTGAACACTGATTCATCGGCTGTGGGTGGCTCCTTGCCCATGTCTGACTGGAATAAAATGATCCCACGGGGAAACTCAAGTGCAACTTCATCAGGAAAGAAAGACTTGCATTTAGAGTGCGCCTTTCACAGCCGATGGAGTACTTTTTTGAAGTGTTGTCACTGTTGTAATGTGGGAAACGCGGCAGCCAGTTTGCGCACAGCAAGCTCCCACAAACAGCAAAGTGATAATAACCAAATAAATCTGTTTGTTTTTGTGATGTTGATTGAGGGATAAATATTGGCCCGGAACACCAGGGAGAACTCCCCTGCTCATCTTCGAAATAGTGCCATGGGATCTTTTACGTCCATCTGAGAGCAGGCGGGGGCCTCGGTTTAACGTTCATCCGAAAGACAGCACCTCCGACAGTGCGGCACTCCCTCAGCGTTGTACTGGAGTGGCAGCCTAGCTTTATGTGCTCAAGTCTCTGGAGTGGGACTTGAACCCACAACCTTCTGACTCCAGAGGTGAGTGTGCTGCCCACTGACCCACAGCTGACACTGGAAGCAAAACAGAGATATGTATTACAAAAGCAAAATACTGCTGGAAATCTGAAATAAAAACAGAAAATGCTGGAAATACTCAGCAGGTCTGTGGAGAGAGAAACAGAGTTAACGTTTCAGGTCGGTGACCCTTCGTCAGAACTGGAAAAAGCTGGAGATGGAACGGGTTTTTAAGCAAGTGCAGGGGCGGGGAAAGGGGGGAGGGGAGGAAAGAACAAAAGGGAAGGTCTGTGATAGGATGGAAGGCAGGAGAGATTAAATGACAAAAGGGATGATGGTGCGAGGCAAAAGCAAATGGTAATGGGACAAGTTAAGAAACAAAAGATGACTCTAGATGAAGTGTAAATGGCACTATATTGTAGAGATACGTATTGACTGGAATAAACCAATCTGGACACAATTCTGGTTCAACACCTGTACTCAGATTCAGAAGAGCAGATTCTGTTTGAAGGGTGACACAGTCTGACACACAATGGGTGAGGGAATATTACGATGTTTAATTATATTGTAAACCCAAGACACTTCCATTCTTCAGCATCAATGGATCCCTCTCTCCCTCAGTGTCTCTGTCCCTTTCCCTCTTTCTCATTCTCTCCCTCGGCTGGCTCCTCTCCCATACACCAAAATATTTAGAATGATAATTACAGATATATTTGAGCAAGTAAGAAGGTGCGTGTGTATCAGTATGTGAGTGTGACTGTTTCATTTCAGAGGGCAGTTAAGATTCAACCACATTGTGGGTCTGGATTCACATATAGGCCAGACCAGGTAAGGACGGCAGATTTCCGTCCCTAAAGGACATTAGTGAACCAGTTGGGTTTTTCCGACAATCCGATATTTTCAGTGGTTGCCGTTAGTGACACTAGCTTTTTAATTCCAGATTTATATAATTTACTGAATTTAAATTCCCCAGCTGCCTTGGTGGGATTTGAACTCACATCTCTGGATCATTA
>JASTWF010000518.1:42500-61049 GCA_030390025.1 Squalus acanthias
GACCGGGTGTCACAGTGCGTTAGATACACTGTCCTTTCCCCCCTCTGGGACCGGGTGTCACAGTGCGTTAGATAGACTGTCCTTTCCCCTCTGGGACCGGGTGTCACAGTGTGTTAGATACACTGTCCTTTCCCCCTCTGGGACCGGGTGTCACAGTGCGTTAGATACACTGTCCTTTCCCCCTCTGGGACCGGGTGTCACAGTGCGTTAGATACACTGTCCTTTCCCCCTCTGGGACCGGGTGTCACAGTGCGTTAGATACACTGTCCTTTCCCCCTCTGGGACCGGGTGTCACAGTGCGTTAGATACACTGTCCTTTCCCCCTCTGGGACCGGGTGTCACAGTGCGTTAGATACACTGTCCTTTCCCCCTCTGGGACCGGGTGTCACAGTGCGTTAGATACACTGTCCTTTCCCCCTCTGGGACCGGGTGTCACAGTGCGTTAGATACACTGTCCTTTCCCCCTCTGGGACCGGGTGTTACAGTGTGTTAGATACACTGTCCTTTCCCCCTCTGGGACCGGGTGTCACAGTGTGTTAGATACACTGTCCTTTCCCCCTCTGGGACCGGGTGTCACAGTGCGTTAGATACACTGTCCTTTCCCCCTCTGGGACCGGGTGTCACAGTGCGTTAGATACACTGTCCTTTCCCCTCTGGGACCGGGTGTCACAGTGCGTTAGATACACTGACCTCTCCACCTCTGGGACCGGATGTCACAGTGTGTTAGATTCACTGTCCTTTCCCCCTCTGGGACCGGGTATCACAGTGCGTTAGATACACTGTCTTTTCTCCCCCTGGGAGCGGGTGTCACAGTGCGTTAGATACACTGTCCTTTCCCCCTCTGGGACCGGGTGTCACAGTGTGTTAGATACACTGTCCTTTCCCCCTATGGGACCACGTGACATGGTGCATTAGATACACTGTCCTTTCCCCCTCTGGGACCGGGTGTCACAGTGCGTTAGATACACTGTCCTTTCCCCCTCTGGAACCGCGTGTCACCGTGCGTTAGATACACTGTCCATTCCCCCTCTGGGACCGGGTGTCACAGTGCGTTAGATACACTGTCCTTTCCCCCTCTGGAACCGGGTGTCACAGTGTGTTAGATACACTGTCCTTTCCCTCTCTGGGACCGGGTGTCACAGTGCGTTAGATACACTGACCTCTCCACCTCTGGGACCGGGTGTCACAGTGTGTTAGATACACTGTCCTTTCTCCCTCTGGGACCGGGTGACACAATGCGTTAGATACACTGTCCTTTCCCTTTCTGGGACCGGGTGTCACAGTGCGTTAGATACACTGACCTCTCCACCTCTGGGACCGGGTGTCACAGTGTGTTAGATACACTGTCCTTTCTCCCTCTGGGACCGGGTGACACAATGCGTTAGATACACTGTCCTTTCCCGCTATGGGACCGGGTGTCACAGTGTGTTAGATATACTGTCCTTTCCCCCTCTGGGACCGGGTGTCACAGTGCGTTAGATACACTGTCCTTTCCCCCTCTGGGACCGGGTGTCACAGTGTGTTAGATACACTGTCCTTTCCCCGTTCGGAACCGGGTGTCACCGTGCGTTAGATACACTGTCCTTTCCCTCTCTGGGACCGGGTGTCACAGTGCGTTAGATACACTGTCCTTTCCCCCTCTGGGACCGGGTGTCACAGTGTGTTCGATACACTGTCCTTTCCCACTCTGGGACCGGGTGTCACAGTGTGTTAGATACACTGTCCTTTCCCCGTTCGGAACCGGGTGTCACCGTGCGTTAGATACACTGTCCTTTCCCTCTCTGGGACCGGGTGTCACAGTGCGTTAGATACACTGTCCTTTCCCCCTCTGGGACCGGGTGTCACAGTGTGTTCGATACACTGTCCTTTCCCACTCTGGGACCGGGTGTCACAGTGCGTTAGATGCACTGTCCTTTCCCCCTCTGGGACAGGGTGTCAAAGTGTGTTAGATAAACTGCCCTTTCCCCCTCTGGGACCGGGTGTCACAGTGCGTTAGATACACTGTCCTTTCCCCCTCTGGGACCGGGTGTCACAGTATGTTAGATACACTGTCCTTTCACCCTCTGGGACCGGGTGTCACAGTGCATTAGATACACTGTCCTTTCCCCCTCTGGGACCGGGTGTCACAGTGCATTAGATACACTGTCCTTTCCCCCTCTGGGACCGGGTGTCACAGTGCGTTAGATACACTGTCCTTTCCCCCTCTGGGACCGGGTGTCACAGTGCGTTAGATACACTGTCCTTTCCCCCTCTGGGACCGGGTGTCACAGTGTATTAGATACACTGTCCTTTCCCACTCTGGGACCGGGTGTCACAGTGTGTTAGATGCACTCTCCTTTCCCCCTCTGGGACCGGGTCTCACAGTGTGTTAGATACACTGTCCTTTCCCCTCTGGGACCGGGTGTCACAGTGCGTTAGATACACTGACCTCTCCACCTCTGGGACCGGATGTCACAGTGTGTTAGATTCACTGTCCTTTCCCCCTCTGGGACCGGGTGTCACAGTGCGTTAGATACACTGTCCTTTCCCCCTCTGGGACCGGGTGTCACAGTGTGTTAGATACGCTGTCCTTTCCCCCTATGGGACCACGGGACACGGTGCATTATATACACGGTCCTTTCCCCCTCTGGGACCGGGTGTCACAGTGTGTTAGATACACTGTCCTTTCCCCCTCTGGGACCGGGTGTCACCGTGCGTTAGATACACTGTCCTTACCCCCTCTGGGACCGGGTGTCACAGTGCGTTAGATACACTGTCCTTTCCCCCTCTGGGACCGGGAGTCACAGTGCGTTAGATACACTGTCCTTTCCCCCTCTGGAACCGGGTGTCACCGTGCGTTAGATACACTGTCCTTTCCCCCTCTGGTACAGGGTGTCACAGTGCGTTAGATACACTGTCCTTTCCCCCTCTGGGACCTGGTGTCACATTGCGTTAGATACACTGTCCTTTCACCCTCTGGGACCGGGTGTCACAGTGCGTTAGATACACTGTCCTTTCTCCCCCTGGGACCGGGTGTCACAGTGCGTTAGATACACTGTCCTTTCCCCCTCTGGGACCGGGTGTCACAGTGCGTTAGATACACTGTCCTTTCCCCCTCTGGGACAGGGTGTCACAGTGCGTTAGATACACTGTCCTTTCCCCCTCTGGGACCGGGTGTCACAGTGCGTTAGATACACTGTCCTTTCCCCCTCTGGGACCGGGTGTCACAGTGTGTTAGATACACTGTCCTTTCCCCCTCTGGAACCGCGTGTCACCGTGCGTTAGATACACTGTCCTTTCCCCCTCTGGGACTGGGTGTCAGTGTGTTAGATACACTGTCCTTTCCCCCTCTGGGACTGGGTGTTAGTGTGTTAGATACACTGTCCTTTCCCCCTCTGGGACCGGGTGTCACAGTGCGTTAGATACACTGTCCTTTCCCCTTCTGGGACCGGGTGTCACAGTGTGTTAGATACACTGTCCTTTCCCCCTCTGGGACCGGGTGTCACAGTGTGTTAGATACACTGTCCTTTCCCACTCTGGGACCGGGTGTCACAGTGTGTTAGATACACTGTCCTTTCCCACTCTCGGACCGGGTGTCACAGTGTGTTAGATACACTGTCCTTTCCCCCTCTGGGACCGGGTGTCACAGTGCGTTAGATACACTGTCCTTTCCCCCTCTGGGACCGGGTGACACAGTGTGTTAGATACAGTGTGCTTTCCCCCTCTGGGACCGAGTGTCACAGTGTGTTAGATACACTGTCCTTTCCCCCTCTGGGACCGGGTGTCACAGTGCGTTAGATACACTGTCGTTTCCCCCTCTGGGACAGGGTGTCACAGTGCGTTAGATACACTGTCCTTTCCCCCTCTGGGACCGGGTGTCACAGTGTGTTAAATACACTGTCCTTTCCCCTGTGGGAATTCATTTACTTCCTTGACACTTTTTATACAGCTGTTTGTTTTTTATATCATCGAATGTAGCTTGCAATTATCTTTCCATGTTACTGACATGTTGTGCAGCTTTCCTCAGTATTATTTGTAGAACAGACTCGACTATTTACAATAATTGGCTTTTGAACCATGCGGACAAACAGGAAGTTATTTTGCTCAAACACCCACTGTTTTTTGCACCAGTCTCCCAGTTTCTGAATTCTAGTATCAGAACTTTCTCTCACTCTTCCCTTTCTCCACTTTTCCTGCTCCCTCTTGCTGCACGAATTCTATGAGGGATGTTCGCAAATTTCAGCATTTTATCACCATGCTGACTTTCTGTGTCTTTCTCCAGCTGTGATTCCAATCTGCTGATCAATTTATCCTGTCCTATGACATGTCTGTGTATTGTATGTGGAGTTAGTTCCCTCTGCACTGTCCCATCAAACACTCCCAGGGCAGGTACAGCACGGGTTAGATACAGGGTAATGCTTCCTCTACACTGTCCCATCAAACACTCCCAGGGCAGGTACAGCAGAGGTTAGATACAGAGTAAAGCTCCCTCTACACTGTCTCAACAAACACTCCCAGGGCAGGTTCAGTACGGGTTAGATACAGAGTAAAGCTCCCTCTACACTGTCCCATCAAACACTCCCAGGGCAGGTACAGCACGGGTTAGAGACACAGTAAAGTTCCCTCTGCACTGTCCCGTCAAACACTCCCAGGGCAGGTACAGCACGGGATAGATACAGAGTAAAGCTCCCGCTACACTGCCCTATCAAACACTCCCAGGGCAGGTACAGCACGGGTTAGATACAGAGTAAAGCTCCCTCTACACTGTCCCATCAAACACTCCCAGGGCAGGTACAGCACGGGTTAGATACAGAGTAAAGCTCCCTCTACACTGTCCCCGTCAAACACTCCCAGGGCAGGTACAGCACGGGATAGATACAGAGTAAAGCTCCCGCTACACTGCCCTATCAAACACTCCCAGGGCAGGTACAGCAGGGGTTAGATACAGAGTAAAGCTCCCTCTACACTGTCCCATCAAACACTCCCAGGGCAGGTACGGCACGGGTTAGATACAGAGTAAAGCTCCCTCTACACTGTCCCGACAAACACTCCCAGTGCAGGTACTTAGGATTACATAGGATATACAGCACAGAAACAGGCCATTCGGCCCAACCAGTCCATGCCAGCGTTTATGCTCCACTCGAACCTCCTCCTGTCTTTCCTCATCTAACTCTCTCAGCATAACCCTCTATTCTCTTCTCCCCGATATGCTTGTCTAGCCTCCCCTTAAATGCATCTATACTATTCACTTCAACCACTCCCTGTGGTAGCGAGTTCCACATTCTCACCACTCTCTGGGTAAAGAAGTTTCTCTCGAATTCCCTATTGGATTTCTTGGTGACTATCTTATATTGATGGCCTCTAGTTTTGCTCTTCCCCACAAGTGGAAACATTCTCTCTGTATCCACTCTATCAAAACCTTTCATAATATTAAAGACCTCTATTAGGTCACCCCTCAGCCTTCTCTTTTCAAGAGAAAAGAGACCCAGCCTGTTCATTCTTTCCTGATGTGTATACCCTCGCATTTCTGGTATCATCCTTGTAAATCTTCTCTGCACCCTCTCCAGTGCCTCTATATCCTTTTTATAATATGGCGACCAGGACTGTACGCAGTACTCCAAGTGTGGTCTAACCAAGGTTCGATACAGGTTTAGCACAACTTCCCTACTTTTCAATTCTATCCCTCTGGAAATAAACCCTAGTGCTTGGTTTGCTTTTTTTATGGCCTTGCTCACCTGTGTCTCTACTTTTAGTGATTTGTGTATTTGTACTCCTAGATCCCTTTGTTCCTCTACCCCACCTAGACTCGCACCCTCCAAGTGATAAGTGACCTCCCTATTCTTCCTACCGAAATGTAATGCCTCAAATTTATCTGTGTTGAACTTCATTTGCCAATTACTTGCCCATTCTGCAAGTTTATTAATGTCCTCCTGTAACTTGTTGCAGTCCTCCTCAGTATTGACTATCCCCCCCAATTTGGTATCATCCGCAAATTTAGAAATTGTGTTTTTGATTCCAAAGTCTAAATCGTTAATGTAAGTTGTGACCAGCAGTGGTCCCAGCACTGATCCTTGTGGAACACCACTACCCACCTTCTGCCACTGTGAATAGCTACCCTTTACTCCCCTTCTCTGCTTTCTGTCCTGAAGCCAGCCAGCAATCTATTCTGATACTTGTCCCGACTCCGCATTCTCTGACCTTGTTCATCAGTCTATTATGGGGTACATTATCGAAGGCCTTTTGAAAATCTAGATAAATTACATCTGCTGCATTACCATTGTCTACTCTCTCTGTTACCTCTTCAAAACATTCAATAAGGTTGGTCAAGCAAGGTTTTCCCTTTTGAAATCCATGCTGACTATTCATTATTATACTTTTCATTTCTAGATATTCTTCTATTCTCTCCTCCAGTAGGGATTCCATTATTTTTCCAACCACCGAGGTTAAACTGACTGGTCTATAATTCCCTGGACATGTTCTATCCCCCTTCTTAAATATAGTTATTACGTTAGCTATCCGCCAGTCCTCTGACATTACACCTTTTTCTAATGAGTTATTAAATATGTGTAAATATGTGTACAGCACGGGTTAGAGACAGAGTAAAGCTCCCTCTACACTGTCCCATCAAACACTCCCAGGGCAGGTACAGCACGGGTTAGATACAGAGTAAAGCTCCCTCTACACTGTCCCATCAAACACTCCCAGGGCAGGTACAGCACGGGTTAGATACAGAGTAAAGCTCCCTCTACACTGTCCCATCAAACACTCCCAGGGCAGGTACAGCACAGGGTTAGATACAGAGTAAAGCTCCCTCTACACTGTCCCATCAAACACACCTAGGGCAGGTACAGCACGGGTTAGATACAGAGTAAAGCTCCCTCTAAACTGTCCCCATCAAACACTCCCAGGGCAGGTACAGCACGGGTTAGATACGGACTAAAGCTCCCTCTACACTGTCCCCATCAAACGCTCCTAGGGCAGGTACAGCACGGGTTAGTTACAGAGTAAAGCTCCCTCTACACTGTCCCATCAAACACTCCCAGGGCAGGTACAACATGGGTTAGATACAGAGTAAAGCTCGCTCTACACTGTCCCATCAAACACTCCCAGAGCAGGTACAGCACGGGGATAGATACAGAGTAAAGCTCCATCTAAACTGTCCCATCAAACACACCCAGGGCAGGTACAGCACGGGTTAGATACAGTGTAAAGCTCCCTCTAAACTGTCCCATCAAACACTCCCAGGGCAGGTACAGCACGGGGTTAGATACAGAGTAAAGCTCCCTCTACACTGTCCCACCAAACACTCCCAGGGCAGGTACAGCACGGGTTAGATACAGAGTAAAGCTCCCGCTACACTGTCCCATCAAACACTCCCAGGGCAGGTACAGCATGGGTTAGATACAGAGTAAAGCTCCCTCTCCACTGTACCATCAAACACTCCCAGGGCAGGTACAGCACGGGTTAGATACAGAGTAAAGCTCCCTCTACACCGTCCCATCAAACACTCCCAGGGCAGGTACAGCACGGGTTAGATACAGAGTAAAGATCCCTCTACACTGTCCCATCAAACACTCCCAGGGCAGGTACAGCACGGGTTAGATACAGAGTAAAGCTCCCTCTACACTGTCCCATCAAACACTCCCAGGGCAGGAACAGCACGGGTTAGATACTGAGTAAATCTCCCTCTACACTGTCCCATCAAACACTCCCAGGGCAGGTACAGCACAGGTTAGATACAGAGTAAAGCTCCCTTTACACCGTCCCATCAAACACTCCCAGGGCAGGAACAGCACGGGTTAGATACAGAGTAAAGCTTCCTCTACACTTTCTCATCAAACACTCCCAGGGCAGGTACAGCACGGGTTAGATACAGAGTAAAGCTCCCTTTACACTGTCCCATCAAACACTCCCAGGGCAGGTACATGTGGAAGTGCAGTTTTTGTCTCGGACAAAATGGCTTCCGTGAATTTAAACTGATACAAAATGCCCGACTCTGACTTGTGTGGAAAAGGAAAAAATCCATTGTTGTGTTCTTTTCATGAAAATAACTTTTAAGTTTAAGACTATGCTGTCAGCAAAAGTCTGCCTGCACAAAAGAAAACAGGCTTAAATTGAGATAACCAAGGGCTAGTAAAGTAAACAAACAGGGCCTTGGCCTTGGGAAGAAAAAGAACAGACAGACAGACTCCATTTTATAGGGATTAGTTAGTCTCACCGTAAGGCATTTCTTATGTGTTTTTTTAAAAATTGTTAATTTAGCTTACCTTAAACAACATGTCATGTGATTATTAGTGTGTAAGAATACTCCATTTTCTATGATTCGGCAGTCTGTCATCATAGCTAATTGGGCTATGATGCATTCTCCTTGCAAGTAAAATATAATAAAAAGCCTTCTTTGACGATATTGTTTACAAGAGTCTTACTTGGAAGTCGAAACTTCGACAGTATTTCTTGGAGGTCCCACCGAGATCGCTTGCTACCTTTCGGTAAGTCACGGACAAGACATCATGAATTTCTAGTGACAAATCCTATGGCCACAGTGATGTTTTATCACAAAAATAGAATTTCTCATTAGATCCTGAATGGTGTGGGTCTGTTTCTTCCGACAGTAGTACTGCGATTGTTAAGACTTTTGTTTAAATTTGAGTTGAATCTTGTAGCTTTTGATTTAAAAAAAAAGGGGGAGGAAGTTTAAAAAACTATCGGGCAAAGAAGGCAAGGGAAAAAGTCGACAGGGTTGTATCCCGGACTGATTAAAACTGCAGTATAAAAGGTACCAGGTTATGTTAGTGCTAAGAGATTAAAACTGCAGACTCAAGGCTGGGGCCCTTGAGCCGTGAAAAGATAACTGAGAATCTCGCGGCAGTGTATAGAGTATAAGTTAAATGTTAAGAACTCAGTTTGTAGTGAAGAACAATGCAAAACTGAGAATTGACTATTTGTTTAGTTTAAAGTATAAGGTTAAATGTTTAATTATTTGATTTGTTTTTGCATTACTTATAATTGTCTTGATTGTTGTTAGTTCTTGTTATCGTCTTGTAATAGAATTGGTTGGTCAGAAATAATCGTAAGGGGGTAAAGGGTAAAACTTGCGATTTAGATGAAGAGTGCCTAGTATAATTAAAACTTTACTAAGAATAGAAGCAATTACATGTCTAGAGGACTGTCTCGCAAATAGAGACCCACAAAGAAGAGGTAAAAAGTAATAAATTGGTCAGCCTTTTCAGACTGGAAAAAGGAAGCAGAAAGGCGTAAGGACCGTAGTATACAAGCCAGTAGATCTGACATTAAAAATAAGAGAAAAGACCCCGTGAGTAAATTGGCTAAACAAAATGAAGTTAGACAAATAGGGACCAAAAGAATAAAGTTTCCCTCTTAAAGGAGCAAGCAGCTTCTGCAACACCGACGGCCCAGAATTGAAATCTGAAACTGAAAGCAAAAAAAAAAGAAGGGTTTCTGGAAAGCCAGGAAAAGCTGCTGAGAAAAGTTTTACCGGCATGGAAGTTATTAATGTCTGTGCCGAGATAAAAGCTAATATACAAGATTTGTTGAGTGAAAGGAATCTTAAAAGGAATACTGGGATCTCAGTTGAGTGAAAGTGTGTGTGAAAAGTGTAAAAGATTCCTGATTGTGTGAATGTTTAAGTTTGTTAAGTTACAGTATTATTTTTTCCCTGAGAAAAAAAATCTGCCTAAAAAAAAAGGTGTCTGTCATTTTGTTTATGTTTTAGCTCCACCCACTCTTTTGTACAGAGAGCTAAAAGCTGTTTTTAACGCTTTGAAGACTTGTCTTGAATGATACTCAAGTGTGTTGTTTTAAGTTTGTTAATTGTTTTACAAAAGAGGTATAAGCTTCAGCCTTGAAGTCACAGTTGCCAATGTGCCTGGAAAGAAAATTAATTTGAATGTTTACAAGGCATGGTAATTGTTTCTTTGTTAATGTGACTATGGGTTCTTTCTTTTCCAAGTGATACTGGTTAGTTTAAAAAAAAATTGATCTGGATTGAATTGGAATTATTGAGGTTAATTAACCTATTAAAAACCAGACTTTCATTGTGCACGGTGAAATTCTGGTTGGTGTAAATTTGTGTAGACCGCATTGAATAAGATATTTAATGGTCTGAAACCAGATTTTGAAATATTTACAGTCTTGGATACAGAACGGGTTCTGGTCCATACCATTGGCAGAGGAATCACAAGGAAATTAGCCTTTATTGTCAGGGATAGACAGGAATTTTATATCAGACTTTGCAGGGAAAGTGCCCCAACAATTAGAAAAAAAACTAATTTGAATTACAATTTAAGTTAAGCTGCTGTGTAAAAACTGAGAAGAACAACAAAAAAAAAAGTTTGTTTAACAAAAGATTAAGTTTCAGTCTGAGATTTAACCTTGGAGTCACGGTTGCTATGGTGAAATCTTCCAAAGCAATTTGATTTGATTTGCTTAAATGTGAAAAACTAATTTATAGTTATAGTATTTTGGAAAGACATCTGAAGAAAGGACAATAAGAAATATGATGTACTGTAATTTACTAGTTCTGCAAGCATGTGCTATTTTGTTTTGTTTTATCTGTTCTGTTTGTGTTCAGTTAAAGTGTGAAAATACAACTGCTTTTTTGGATCGGGAAAGTTTTTTTTTAATTTACGTAAAGTGACGCAATTGCGTGCGCCTGATAATGTTTCGCTCCACCTTCTTAAAAAACCTGCAAAGGAGTTAACCCTTTCCACTGACAGCTGATTAAGTTCATCGAGCAACAACTTTAGTATGAAATTTAAAGATATTGGACATTATTAAATATAAGTTTCTTAATTTTAAGTTAATATGTCCCCACAGTGACAGAAGGAAAATTATGATTTGATAAATTAACCCCTTGGGCTCTAAGCAGAGTCACAATGGACTATCTTCTTTCTTTTGTTATATGGAAGTTACCTTGTAAACTAATTGCAGCACTTCTGTCTCTAATGTTAAAACACTGTATAAACCACCTAGCCTGGAAATCATTTGTTTCTGAAATTGGAAATGGAAGATAAATTGATAGGTTTTGTCAATGTTCAATTTCATTTCTATCAGTTCAACAGTACTGCTGTTTGGATTTTGGGATAATTTTGTAATAACAAAATGGACTCAGGCACTATATATATATTGGGTTACTTTTGGGAAAATAAAAGATCCTCTAAAATAATAAGAACATAAGAACATAAGAAATAGGAGCAGGAGTAGGCCAATCGGCCCCTCGAGCCTGCTGGGCCATTCAATAAGATCATGGCTGATCTGATCCTAACCTCAGATCTAAAGAACACAAGAAGTAGGAGCAGGACCCGGCCACTCAGCCCCTGGGCCCGCTCCGCCACCCACAGGGCACTGACCGATCCGAACTCAGCCTCATGTCCAATTTCCTGCCCGCTCCCCGTAACCCCTAATTCCCTTTACTTCTAGGAAACTGTCTATTTCTGTTTTAAATTTATTTAATGATGTAGCTTCCACAGCTTCCTGGGGCAGCAAATTCCACAGACCTACTACCCTCTGAGTGAAGAAGTTTCTCCTCATCTCAGTTTTGAAAGAGCAGCCCCTTATTCTAAGATTATGCGCCCTAGTTCTAGTTTCACCCATCATTGGGAACATCCTCACCGCGTCCACCCGATCAAGCCCCTTCACAATCTTATATGTTTCAATAAGATCGCCTCTCATTCTTCTGAACTCCAATGAGTAGAGTCCCAATCTACTCAACCTCTCCTCGTTTTTTTTTTTAATTTTTTTAATTTGGCCCCTAGCTGCTCATACTCCCTCAGCAGAACCTCATTCCTTGTCCTATCTATGTCATTGGTACCAACATGGACCACGACAACTGGATCTTCCCCCTCCCACTCCAAGTTTCTCTCCAGCCCAGAGGAGATGTCCTTAACCCTGGCACCGGGCAGGCAACATAGCCTTCGAGACTCTCGCTCTCGGCTGCAAAGAACCCTATCTATCCCCTTAATGATACTATCCCCTACCACTACAACATTTCTTTTTACTCCCCCCACTTGAATGGCTCCCTGTACCACAGTGCTGTGGCCAGGTTGCTCATTCTCCCTGCAGTCCCTGCTCCCGTCCTCACAGGGAGTAAGAGCCTCGAACCTGTTGGACAAGAGCAAGGGCTGCGGCTCCTCCAACACTACCTCCTGGATCCCCGTACCTGCCTCACTCGTAGTCACACCCTCCTGTCCCTGATCATGGGCTACA
Organism: Squalus acanthias; assembly: GCA_030390025.1. Lineage (NCBI taxonomy): Eukaryota > Metazoa > Chordata > Chondrichthyes > Squaliformes > Squalidae > Squalus > Squalus acanthias. The sequence continues at coordinate 54,705 of JASTWF010000518.1, forward strand.
TCTGAATTAGTTAATCTAATTGGTGTGACTACCTCCTGGAACACAGAGTCCAGGTAACTCTCTCTCTCCCTGATGTGTTGCAGTGTTTGAAGCTCGGACTCCAGCTCATCAACACGGAGCCGGAGTTCCTCGAGCAGCCAACACTTACTGCAAATGTGATCACCGTGAACATCAATGGTGTCCACCAGCTCCCACATATTGCAGCAGTAACACATCACCTGCTCTCCCATTCTATGTAATTAATTAAATTTATTAATATTATTTACCCTTTAATTAATTTAAATTAAAACAATACACTTCTGTGACAGTTTGATCTGAGTCTCTTCACTCCGTCCTGACAGTTTGATCTGAGTCTCTTCACTCCGTCCTGACAGTTTGATCTGAGTCTACTCACTCCATCCTGTGACAGTTTGATCTGAGTCTCTTCACTCCGTCCTGTGACAGTTTGTTCTGAGTCTAATGATAAATAAAAAGTGTTAGTAACTTGGACCTAGTGAGAATGTTTGATCTATGTTTTCAATCTTAAATATTGTACTGGACAGTAAAGTTACTCCAGGGCTCATGAGTGAGATATGAATAGTAATTAAAGAGGAAGTGATTGAAGGTGTAAGATAGAAACAGGAGAAATTACACTGCTGAATGGGAATTTAAAAAAAAACTTGTTAGTGAAAGTCAGGAAAGTGCAGTTAAGAATAGTAAATTGATAGCTTTCTCTTGGAGACATTTGTGTCCCTGCCTATAATGAACTTTTAAGAAAACTGAATTTGATAGCCTGGCCACTATCCAAGACATCGGGACCATGCAGAGGAAGATGAACAAAGACAATCTTTTGATAAGATACCTGAAAGCCCGAGAAAGGCACATGTGGCATGATATTGAGATACCGTATGAGTGTGCAAATGTGATTTGTTACGTATGAAGCAATTACCATCTGGAAATGTATGGTGAATCTGCACTGAAGAACGGGTCTCAGACATGCTCAGTTACTTGACAACAGCAAGACATGAAATAGTTAATGTGGCTCAGGAGAGCGAGACAACTTTTAAAGCATTGACACATACTCCATCGAGAAACTATCTAATTAATGAAACAATCAGAATAGAGTTAAACACACTGGTACCTGTTAGAAGGATTGAAATTGAAGTTGAAGTGGAGAGTTACCTGGAATCTGAATTGGGACAATTGAGGGCTAAGGAGAAATCATATTTAGTAAGAACTATTGTAGAATTCGCAATATATCGCGATTTTATTAATAAGGAGAAAACACAGAGTTTCGTTCAAACAGCTTTTATTCCAGCAGAATGCTGCCAGGTTGTTCAAAGTGGACACAAGCAGCCTGTAAAATGGCCGCCGCACCTCGTGACAGAACATTCTAGACTTTTCAACAGGCAGACAAGATGGCGTTCCAATAAACATTTGTGCAAGATCGATTAAGATTCAGCACAGTGAAGATAATACACGAGACATTATGGGTTTGCAGTATACACATAAATACTGAAATCGGTCTCCCAGGTACGAATGAAAGCTATTGTACCGAGTAATCAAGGGCCCATCCAAAAGACATTAATATGTAAAATCCCAACGACTCTACGATGAGAGAGCCGTTAGCAGGTAGTTATACAAAACACTTGGAAGCCCCACAACCCCTCCAGGGAGAACACCGACCGATTTAACAATGGGAGAAATATTAACAGGTACTCAGACATTTACGAGTAGCCCCGAAACCCATTAAGAACGGAGATCACCCATACAAGACATTTGAGCGCCAGACCCTAAACAAAAGAAAGGACATTAAGGTTGGGCGGGAAACGGAAGATTTTTGCACTATAATTGCAGGCTCCAAACCGTCCATCTTTCTCTTATTATTCTCGTAACCTCGTGGCTGCTCCTGTGTACTCGTAGTCGGGCTCCTGCTTGCCTGGTGCCTCTTTGAAAAGGACTGTTGAACTTTCTGATCCGTTCGGATCTACCTCGTGTCGCGTAACGAAGACCTATGTTGGTAACTGGCAGCGGAACCAAAGGCCCGAGATGAGATGAGATGAGATGAGATGAGATGAGAAGAGAGGAAGACCATATTCATCGCCACGGTCAGTAAATCCCGACCGCGCCTGTAGGTCGAATAGCCAAGTTTTCCTTGCCAGGGAGACTTCTTCGAACTTGCAAAGAACAATATCATCATCGATGATATTGACTAATCTGTGAACTGTGCTCGAAAGTACCTGTTAAACCAACCAACACAGGTCTTCATCACAGCAGACGGTCCAGCCTGCTAGCCGGAGCAGCAGAAGCAAGTAAACAAGTGGGACCAGGAGATCTCCTGACCGACACGTGGGTGCTGCGGTGAAAAACATCCGATCAGCTATTCGGAATTTCTCCGAGTTATCACGAGTGGTGAGCATGAGTCTCGAAATCCTACGAATCTAGTTAGGATAGATATTGATAGGGGAGGGTTTAAGTATTAAGGATACTTGTAATGTGTGCCCCTATTTACGGTGTGCCGTTCGTTCCTCGTTTCCCTAAGATCAGCTATATAACTGCTTGTAAGATTGTACTGTCATTAATCTGTGCTTATGACATGTATTTCATAATCTTAAATATCATGCAATAAAGATTTTCCATTTCGTACCATTCAACCGAGTCTACATGAGTTTCATCTCCATTACTGCTCTCGCATCTAAGTCCAGTGTCTAGAACCGTAAGGGCGAGTGATTCGAACCACTCACAGGTGTGTCTAGTGCTCCCAGACTGGCTGGAGACCAGAACAGGCAACAAGGCCTAAACCCGCACTGACATACAGGCTGTACCCTATCTCCTTAGAGGGTGTATAGCGACACCCGAACTGCAGGCTAGTATAAGCTGCAGGAAAAGTTAGAGAACAGCAGACTAATGAACCACAAAAGTACGCCACAGTCACCAAAACACAACTAAAACCCCTACAAGAACATACGCCCAAACACCGAGAATAGACAGAGAAGAAGGACGATCTTAAATAAGGTCAGCCATCAATACAGGAATAATCCCGAGGATGGTTAAAACAGAAAAGAAGTTGGCATCCCTGGCCAAAATCCAAATTTGGTACAGGAACCGACAAGGAAGACCGAAAGGGTTAAATTGAGCTATTAGGGGGGAATGTGGAAGTGCAGTTTTTGTCTCAGACAAAATGGCTTCCGTGAATTTAAACTGATACAAAATGCCCGACTCTGACTTGTGTGGAAAAGGAAAAAATCCATTGTTATGTTCTTTTCGTGAAAATAACTTTAAAGTTTTAGACAATGCTGTCAGCAAAAGTCTGCCTGCACAAAAGAAAACAGGCTTAAATTGAGATAACCAAGGGCTAGTAAAGTAAACAAACAGGGCCTTGGCCTTGGGAAAAAAAAGAACAGACAGATAGACTCCATTTTATAGGGATTAGTTAGTCTCACCGTAAGGCATTTCTGACGTTTTTTTTTTTAATTGTTAACTTAGCTTACCTTAAACAACATGTCATGTGATTATGAGTGTATAAGAATACTCCATTTTCTGTGATTCGGCAGTCTGTCATCATAGCTAATTGGGCTATGATGCATTTTCCTTGCAAGTAAAATATAATAAAAAGCCTTCTTTGACGATATTGTTTACAAGAGTCTTACTTGGAAGTCGAAACTTCGACATACAGCACGGGTTAGATACAGAGTAAAGCTCCCTCTACACTGTCCCATCAAACACTCCCAGGGCAGGTACAGCACGGGTTAGATACAGAGTAAAGCTCCCTCTACACTGTCCCATCAAACACTCCCAGGGCAGGTACAGCACGGGTTAGATACAGAGTAAAGCTCCCTCTACACTGTCCCATCAAACACTCCCAGGACAGGTACAGCACGGGTTTGTAAGGGGTGATCTCCGTGCTTCTTCTAGGTGCTTGTGCGGGGTTGGCCTTATTGCCTGCTCTGGTCTCCAGCCAGCCTGGTAACACTAGACACCTGTGAGTGGTTCGACCCACTCGCCCTTACAGTTCTGACACTGGACTTAGGTGCGAGAGCAGTAATGCAGAGAAAACTCAGGTAGGCCCGGTTGAATAGTACGAAATGGAAAATCTTTATTGCATATTGTTCAAGATTACGAAATACATGTCATAAGCACAGATTAATGACAGTACAAGCTTACATACATCTATAAAACTAGGTTTAGGGAAACGAGGAGCGCACGACACATCGTAAAAGGGGACACATATTATAATTATCCTTAATAAAACCACCCTCCCCTATCAATACCTGCTCTAATCTAGATCTGTAGGATCTAGAAACATGCTCACCACTCGTGATACCTCGGAGAATTCTACAACGGTGCTCGGCTGTTATCGCCGCAGTACCTGACTATCCACGTGTTGATCAGGGGTCTCTGTACCCCACTTGTTTACTCGCTCTGCTCCAGCTAGCAGGCTGGACCGTCTGCTGTCATGAAGATCTGTGTTGACCTCGGACGCCTTGTAAAATTCAAAGAAGAGTCTTCCTGTGTCGACAAACGGGTTCGATAAAACTCGAAGAAGAGCCTTCCTGTACCCGACACCGGTTGTCGGTAGAACTCGAAGAAAAGCCTTCCTATAGAGTTCAAAAATGGTCTATATATTTCGGGCGCGGTCGGGGTTTACTGACCGCGGCGGCACGTGGCGTCTTCTTCTTCTTCTTGTCTTGTCTTGTTTCGTCGGGCCTTCGGGTCCATACACCGTTTACCGACCCTCGGGATGGTGCACCTGTTCACTGGCTTTCGTTGGGGCGGCTCGTCCTGTTTTGAGCATCACCCAACATTCGACTACCGACCGGTACCGCTGGGATCAAGAATGTCCAGCCCTTAGAAGAGCTCCAGCAGTCCGCAGCGGGTCCGAACAAGAGTCCGGAGAGAATCAAATCACTAGAAACTGAGCACCCGGAGGATCAGAGGAATCAGAGAATAAGAGCTCGATGAACAGCAAGCGGATAAGAGTCAAGAGAAAGATGGACGTTTGTTCACTACAGTTATAGTGCTGTAATTTCTTATCTTCCGCCCAATCTTAATGTTCATCTTTTGTAATATTTTGGCGCTCAAACTTCTTGTATGGGGTGATTCTTGTTTGTAATGGGTCTTGGTAACACTTGTAACTGGCTAAATACCCGTTAATGTTTCTCCCATTGTGGAACCGGCTAGGAGTCTCCCTGGCGGGGTTTTGGGGGCCTCCGAATTCTTGTGTAAGCACCCGAGAACGGCTCTCTCATTGTAGAGCTGTGGGGAATTTGCGTATTGATGGATTTGGATGGGCCTCTGATTGCCCAGTACAATAGTCTCTTGCTTGTGCCTGGAAAATGCTTCCAGCACTTATGTCTCTTGCTTTTGTGTCAAATGCAGATCGATCGCGTCCTGTCTTTACCAATGTATGCTGAGTCTTAACCGATCTTACTGAAATGTTTATTCAAACGCCATCTTGTCTGCCCACTGAAAATTCTAGAAACTGCTGCCACGAGGCACGGCGGCCATTTTACAGGCTTCTTGTGTCTGTTTTGAAACCTGACAGCATTTTGCTGAAATAAAACTGTTTTAACGAATCTGTATCTCTCTTTCTCGTTATTTCGAAATCGTGATAATTTGCGAATTTTACGGATTAGATACAGAGTGAAGCTCCTTCTGCGCCCGGCCGATATCAGCGTCCCAAATTGGGCGATACCCAATTTTTCCCCCATAGCCTTTTACTAAGTAATAGTTAGACGCACACTTGCTGCAGTAAGAAATCCAGACTACACATTAAGAGTAGATGTTCTTACCCTTTAAGGAGGTCTGGGACTTCACTCTATCGGAGAATAGCTGAGGCGTTTCCTGTCGGTGGAACAATCCGAGACAAATGGACCTTCTGTGTGAGGTGAGGTTCTCTCTCTCTCTCTCTCTCAAGCTCTGAGCAACGGAAATTGGGGGAGCAACATTAGAGCAGCTTTGAGTTTCAGTTTCACTCAGCATCATTTAGTTGGACAGGAGCCAGTTTGTGTTGGGTGGAGCCAGGAGCAGGTTTCTGAGGGAGGTCCATGTTCCCAGTCACTTGTTATCTGCCGATTCCGGCCTCACTCTGCATCTAATGGCAACTTTGAAATGACTTTCATTTGTGTTGGAAGAAGCTCGATGGTCCCATTGAGGAAAATGGGCCTTTTCAGCATCTCTTTTGGTCATTCTCAGGGTGAGGGCATCGCTGGCCAGGCCGGCATTTATTGCCCATTCCTCGGTGCCACTTGAGAAAGTGGTGGTGGGCCTTCTTCTTGGACCGCTGCAGAAAGCGGGTTTGATACAAATCTAGGGCACTCCAGAGGCAGTTCAGAATTAAACAGGTTGGTGTGGAGAGAGAGAGAG
>JASTWF010000518.1:61549-121696 GCA_030390025.1 Squalus acanthias
TTAAGGGATGCTCTCCTGACCCTGCGTGTCTCGTAGCCTGTGAGATTCACGCGGCTCTGTGCAGCCTGTATGTCAGTGCGGGTCTAGGCCTGGTCTCCAGCCAGTCTGGGAACACTAGACACCCCTGTGAGTGGTTCGAATCACTCTCCCTTACGGTTCTAGACACTGGACTTAGATGCGAGAGCAGTAATGGAGATAAAACTCATGTAGACTTGGTTTGAACGGTACGAAATGGAAAATCTTTATTGCATGATACTTAAAATTATGAAATACATGTCATATGCACAGATTAATGACAGTACAATCTTACAAACAGTTATAATCACTCTTAGGGAAACGAGGAACGACCAGCACAACGTAAATAGGGCACACATTACAAATATCCTTAATCTTTAAACCCTCCCCTATCAATGTCTATCCTAAACTAGCTTCGTAGGATCCCGAGACTCATGCTCACCACTCGTAATAACTCGGAGAAATCCCGAATAGCTGATCGGATGTTTTTCACCGCAGCACCCACGTGTTGGTCAGGAGATCTCCTGGTCCCACTTGTTTACTGCTTCTGCTGCTCGGTCAGTCGGCTGGACCGTCCGCTGTAGTGAAGACCTCTGTTGGTTGGATACAAGGTATGGTGGAGCACCGTTGTCAATATCGCTGATACGATGTGTTTGCACAGTCCAGTTATCGTCGATGCAATATGTCTTGTTAAAGAAGAAAACTTCCTGTCGAGAAGACTTGGCTGATCGACCTACAGGCGCGGTCGGGATCTACTGACCGTGGCGATGGATAAGGTCTTCTTCTCTTCTCCTCTCATCTCATCTCATCTCATCTCATCCCGGGCCTTCGGTTCCGCTGCCAGCTACCAACATAGGTCTTTGCAACAGTCTTTTACACAGGAGCAGCCACGATGATAACAGCAACAAGCGGCAAGAGTCAAGAACACGAGGCAAGAGCAAGAGCAAGAGGCCAGAGAGCGAATGGACGGTTTGGGGCCTGCAATTATAGTGCACAGTTCTTCCGTTTCCCGCCCAACTACAATGTCCATTCTTTTGTTTAAGGTTTGGCGCCCAAAATGTCCTGTATGGGTGATCTCTGTCCTTAATGGGTTTCGGGGCTACTCCTGAATGTTTGAGTACCTGTTAATATTTCTCCCATTGTTAAATCGGTCGGTGTTCCCCCTGGAGGGGTTTGGGGCTTCCAAGTGTCCTGTATAACTACCTGCTAACGGCTCTCTCATCGTAGAGCCGTTGGGAGTTTACATATTAATGTCCTTTGGATGGGCCCTTGATGGCTTTCCTTTGTACCTGGGAGACCGATTCCAGTATCGATGTTTATACTGTAAACCCATAATGTCCTGTGTATTGTCTTCACTGTGCTGAATCGTTATCGATCTTGCAAGAATGTTTATTGGAACGCCATCTTGTCTGCCTGCTGAAAAGTCTAGAATGTTCTGTCACGCGGTGCGGCGGCCATTTTACAGGCTGCTTGTGTCCAATTTAAACCTGACAGCATTCCGCTGAAATAAAAGCTGTTTTGAACGAAACTTTGTGTTTTCTCCTTATTAAAATGAAATCGCGATAATTGCGAATTCTACAGTCCCTCCTGTTGATGCGAATAACTCCGCTTATCGTATCAAAAATCTCAGTGGTGAGCAATCTTATCTCGATTTCACTCCGAATCCAGTAAATTAATCCCATAAATTTTAACTTAACTAGGGTCTCTGTGTCGTCCTCATTTCCCAAGAAAAATCACATTTTATATCACCGTAGGCATCATTTGCCCTTAAACTTACACCACTTGTTTTCCTTCCCGGCGTAACCAGGCCGATACCTCACGCATCACCTGTATATTTGTCTTTTATTCAAGGGAAGGAAAAACAAAACCCAAAAACCAAACAATCAACACCATCACCAAAATAAACAAATCCCGACTCTTAAACATGTCGAGTTTCCAACGTATTTACAATGAGTACAAACTTCCGCGGCGCACGTGGCGAGCGGGAGTGACGCCATTTTCCCATTACACTGCGCTCTCATCGTGCACGCGCACGTAACGTTCTCGCCACTCTCCCGTGTTCTCATGCTTGGTGAGGCGCTTGTCTCTTTTACAATGTATGAACAAAAGGTATACTACAATAAACACTTGACAGACGACTAAAATGTGGGAGGCTATTCTGACCCATGAGGGCACTTCAATATTCGTGAACAGATTCCACCACGGTGGAACCACTATGTCCAAAATGTCTGTACCTATCTCGACGGTTTTCTGTTCTAATGTATAGAAATGCTTTTGTGACACCGCGACGGCTTTCAGAAGTTTGGTTAAATGCTCGGGGAGAGGGGGAATGAGGTACCCAAAATGTGCGACAAATCGCTGCAAGTCGGTAAAATTCTCTTTTACTGTGAGATGAACAGTGGATGGTTCAGGGATTGGGATAATTCGCTGTTGTGCTACTTGAACTTCAGCCCTGGGTTTAAAACAGAAACTGCTGTCACTCACCGGACACCGGCTACGGTTTCCATGCTGGTAGTGTTGCGCTGCAGTGGTAACACAATATGTTCCACCCCCGATGTATGCTACCTGCGGAGGCACATGATCTTGTGCCATTGCCTCCATGGTGCAATTCATGGACTTGGCGCCAGCCGTTCTGAACCCGCACTGTGGTGTTAAAAAGGCATTCAAGTGCTGGGGGCACAGTATTATGTGTGCTCCCCTGCCACGACAACCAGAGAGATCTGTACCTGTCATCGTTTGCTCCCAGCGGATGACGTAAGGTGGAACCGCTGCATAACGAATGTGGGCTCCCCCCTGAATGACCCCAATGTTCTCTACCCGATACACCGGGGCGGGCTTTGCTGTGTTGCCCAAAACCGGCATGCGTAATACTATTCCCATAATAGTATGGTTTGAACGTCCGCAGTCCACGGGGACTGGGTAAGCTTCTGAAGCTAGCCTGAGCTGGCACGGACTTAATGCGTTCTGAAAAGGGTGGAGCGCCCGCAGGTGTTTGTTACTTATCCAGGACGGGACCAAACCTTGTTTTAAATCCTCCAAATTACTGCGGCCCTCGCCCAGTAACCACGCCCCGTAAAGCACGCACACCTCGTTCTGCGCAGCTTGATCGGATGCATTCCGATCTTCCCTAATCAGGGCATTTACCGTACGCGCATGTTTCTCCAGCTCTGCTATAATTTCCTTTAAGTGTAGTGTCATGGCTTGGTCCTCGTGCAGACCTGACCCTACCACTTTATTCTCGTCTGTAAGAATATCCTTTAACTGTGTTTTTAAACCATTAATCTGGGTCTGCAGCTCCACACTGTCTAGAGCGTTGACCACAGATGTCCCTGTATTAAAGGCAGTGAACGCATCGTTCACCAAACCCCTTCTTTGCCTCCCTACTTGGTCCAAAACTTCCTGCGGTGCGGTGTATAAACTTGTCTTATCAATTTCTGCAAAATCAAACTCGTAAAATTGCCTGAACATCTTGGTCAACAGGACCTGGTACAACTGTTCCGTCTTTTTGGGGCACCACTCTGGTAACCGTACCTCAGTGAGATTTAAAATCACCGAGGCCACCGCGTAATGCACTCCCTGAAATAGTATCTGGTCTGTGGGGACCAGTACCAAACCGTTCCCGGGTCCCTTACTAGTTTTAGGGCACCCTTCTTCCTCAGTTAGAACTACCGGAATCGTGGGCGGGGCTTTGCGTGGGCGCGTAATGAGCTCAGTGGCATTTACTGGGATCGGAGAATATGGGGCTCCGCACCCCCTGGTGCTCGCATCCCACCTCATCCCCTGTCCGTTATCCTGCCACTGGTTAATAAAGAATATGGAGATGCCTTTGGGGCAAACGTACTTTGACCCCCACATACAAACATAAATCCCCTCATCCGGTTCCCACCATTTGTCCCAACAGACTTTCACTTGTCCGTTTGTCCCCGTAATTGTCCGATGGGTATTATTACCCAGTCGCTCCCACTCAACCGAAGAGTTCCTCATAGTTTTGCTCAGCTTTCGCAGCCACCACCATCGGCTCAATGGGACATTCCCACTGCAGGTCAAACAAATCCGTTTGCCGACGGTGACGCTGATCCTGGGTGCGATGATCCGTACTTTGGGGCACATTAAAGAAGTCTCTTTGTAGGCGAACCCCGATGTGCTGGAATACTCCGTTGAGTTCGTTCCCAGCCATCCTGGCCACCTTCCCTTGTGGAAATAGGTGCTGGTCCCTTCCGCCTTCCGTCTCCCGGTCCCATCCACCGCGATGGGGGCCGTGTCCCCGGAACATCCAAACACCACGACATCCTTGGTGAGGCCCCGATAGGCCAATCCACATCCGATTGCCACGAGCAAAACTAGAAGTCGTTCCATCCTTCCTTGGTTCCTGTGATCAGATAGAATGAGGTAGCCAGCCTCGCAAAAAGTCTCTGGCTTTTGTGAAGGGTGAGCGGGTCCCCTGACCTCGCCTCACGTAAACTTCAACGTTTGCTAACTAGACTTCCTCTAAACCTAGCCTTAAAACTCCCATCATTTTTATCGTTTTCTGTTAAAAACACTACAAACTTAACCTTATTAAAACTACTTAAAACTTTAAACTAAAACTTAAAACCTTAAACTAATAACTTTACAATGCCGCCCGTTCTCAGGGCGGCCCCTTTAAATCCTGAGAAGGCTGCTGCGAGCTCTTCCCGACGGTGGGAGGGCACTGACCCTTCCCTCTGATCTGCCGCAGCCTGTTGCTGCGCTGACCCTTTCCTCTGATCTGCCGCAGCCTGTTACTGCTTCGATGTGGCCTGTCTCTACCCGGGTTATCTTAACCTGAAACTTACGCCCTGGGGCAGCCTGTGGACCTGACCACATCTTCCTGGGCTGGGGTACTCTGCTTGACCTACGGGGAATTGCTATGGGCGGGGGCTCCGTGACGGACGGACCGGGTCCCGAGACCTTCAACGGGATGACCTGGGGTTCCATCACAGGCGCCAGCCCCGCCTCCGCTGACTCCGCCTCCCTAACCTCGGGGCTGGCAGTTCGGGGCCCCGCCCTGCTCGGCCCAGCAGGCGGCCCTTCACTCGCGAACTCTGCCTCCCCTGAGGACTGGACGTTCAAAGCGGGCGGCCACACCTCTGGGAACCACATAGCGGCTGGCCCGGCCTCCTCTAGCTCCTTCCTCCTGCTGTCGGGACCTGCAGCTTGTGTGTCCACCCCGTATGGATCTCTACCTAGCGGCCCCAATCCTCCCAGACCGTTCCTCTGAAACCACCCGTCATCATCACTATGCTCATCTGCACTATCCTCATCTGACCAGGGTACCCTGGGGTCCTCGTCATCTAACCCCCAACTCCAGAAAAACGCTGCATGATCGTCCGGGATGTCCCTTCCCCTGATGCAAGCTGCTACGCCTGCCTGTGTGCCTTGTGGTCCTACCTGGGGCTGTGTTTTCCCACTCGCAGGTCTGGCCCCTCCCTTAAGACAGGCCACCGCCCCTGCTTGTTTCTGTGAAATCTCACCTGCTGGAGGCTGCAGATTTCTATCCTGTTTTAAATCCTCATACTCCCTGCTCCTGGCTACCCTGTAGGCTGCTTTTATCTCTCTAAGCTGCCCTTCTAGCCTGAGCACGTCTAACTTTCCCATTGATCGGGCGTTCTCCTCCCGCAGGGTCTGCTCTCTAAGCTGCCCTTCCAGCCCATCTATTCTCCCTATTAAGCGGGCGTTCTCCTCCCGCAAGGCCTGCTCTTTTAACCTGGCCTCCTCACCGCAGACCCCCTCCTGTGCGTGTCTTTTAAAAGGACACAGGTAGGCAGGCTGCGTGGGCTCTAGTCATTGGGTACTATTAGACGGTCCTGCGGCACCTACGGGGCCGGTTGCGACCGCCACCTGTCCACGCGCATTCAAAATCATCTTGCGCATGACTCCTAACACTGCTTCGAGGTCGTCGGGAGAGGTGGGTGCCTTTGCTTCCTTAGCCGGGACAGGCGCCTGGGTTCGGACCGCGGGATTTTTATCCTTGGAATCCTTCCAAGGGTTCCTGCAGTGCTTGCGCCAGTGCCCTGTCTTCCCACACCCGTAACAGGCATTACTTGCCTGTGGGGCGCGATTACCCTCCTGATGCCACTCTCTTTGAGTCGGGGCTGCGGGTCGTACCTCATGTACTCTTCCCTTAAAGGGACGTGTCGTCATACCCCTTATGTTACGGTAACCTAACGTGAGTCGATTCAAGACCGACTCTTCCGTAAGGTTGAGGTCATTGGGATCGAACCAGGCTTTTGCCTGCTCTCTAACAGCTGGTAAACTGTTGGCTATTATGCACCTAAGCCAATGAATTAAAGCGGCGCCTTCCACATCTTCGCGCTCGGGCGCACCTAGACAGCTGCGCTCATATACTGGCCACAGCCTGTCGGCAAAAACCTTCGGGGGTTCTCCCTCCATCTGCACTGTCTGTCCCACTCTAGCAAACGGACCTCCGTCGTTCGCTCCCACTACTTCTAGGACCTCATTTTTCAATTCCTCATAACTTTTATTACCCCTCTTGCTATCGCCTGAGAGACACTGAAGGACCGAGCTATCTAATGAGAACAGCAGCATTTTTGCTGTCTCCCCATCATCGCAGCCGTTGATGGCTGCGGCTTGCTCAACTTCCCTGAAATGTACGGAAGGGTCGTCTATCTCGGTCAGCTTCCTTACGTGGTTTATCATGGCCCTCAGCTGATGTGAACTGTGAGGCAACACCAGCTGTCCGAGGAGATCCCCCGGTTCTTCCCCACCGTTTCTGCTTGGGCCCCTTTTAATACCCGTTACTGGATACAACGATCCCTTTTCTACCTCCTTTTCAACGGGCTCTTTTGCTTCTTCCGTTGCTTCCTCCCTAACCCAGGTTTCTGAATAGCTGGGTGGCGCGGAGGGCGCACTGGCTACTACTTCTTCTGCTTTACTTGGTGGGGAATTTCTAAATCTCTCATTTACTAGCGGCTGGCGTGCCGACGGATTAATAAGGCACACCATGCCGTTCGCATTATTCACGGCCCTTTTGAGGCTCTCTATCTCTTTTTCGCAGGCGCTATGGTCGGCTCCCTGAAACTTATCCTCAAGGGCCAACTTATACGCCGACCTAACCCCCATTAAGCTCTCTTCTTGAGTTCTTATCTGGGCAGCTTGACGGTTACATCTTTCCTTCATCCTACTCTCGTTTAATTTTGCTTCAGTGATCTGGCACTCGAGATACTCTACCCTTGTTTTAAGGTAACTGGAGACTTCCTGGCTTTCCTGGCGTAACTCATTTAAACTCTTAATGAGCGCCTCCCCTCCAGAAACCTTCTCCTCCATTTCCTCCTCTAGATGCTTGATTCGAGCGGTTAGCGCTGTATTGGTCTGGTTTGAAATCTGAACCTGCCTTTTGTAGCACATAAGCCAGACTGCTTTCTCAACTGCCTTTTTATGCTCCTTACTATCAGTCCACCTTTCAGCTGCCTCTAATGGGCTCTTATCCGCTAACAATTCGCTTATCCACTTTTTCGTTAGATTAACCTTTCCAAATACGTAATCCGCTATCTTTTCCTGCATCACATTTCGTACAGTCATTCCAAAATCTAACACACTACCCTCTCGCTGCCAGTGTCCTGCCGCGGTCGCCATTTTCTGTAAGGGATGCTCTCCTGACCCTGCGTGTCTCGTAGCCTGTGAGATTCACGCGGCTCTGTGCAGCCTGTATGTCAGTGCGGGTCTAGGCCTGGTCTCCAGCCAGTCTGGGAACACTAGACACCCCTGTGAGTGGTTCGAATCACTCTCCCTTACGGTTCTAGACACTGGACTTAGATGCGAGAGCAGTAATGGAGATAAAACTCATGTAGACTTGGTTTGAACGGTACGAAATGGAAAATCTTTATTGCATGATACTTAAAATTATGAAATACATGTCATATGCACAGATTAATGACAGTACAATCTTACAAACAGTTATAATCACTCTTAGGGAAACGAGGAACGACCAGCACAACGTAAATAGGGCACACATTACAAATATCCTTAATCTTTAAACCCTCCCCTATCAATGTCTATCCTAAACTAGCTTCGTAGGATCCCGAGACTCATGCTCACCACTCGTAATAACTCGGAGAAATCCCGAATAGCTGATCGGATGTTTTTCACCGCAGCACCCACGTGTTGGTCAGGAGATCTCCTGGTCCCACTTGTTTACTGCTTCTGCTGCTCGGTCAGTCGGCTGGACCGTCCGCTGTAGTGAAGACCTCTGTTGGTTGGATACAAGGTATGGTGGAGCACCGTTGTCAATATCGCTGATACGATGTGTTTGCACAGTCCAGTTATCGTCGATGCAATATGTCTTGTTAAAGAAGAAAACTTCCTGTCGAGAAGACTTGGCTGATCGACCTACAGGCGCGGTCGGGATCTACTGACCGTGGCGATGGATAAGGTCTTCTTCTCTTCTCCTCTCATCTCATCTCATCTCATCTCATCCCGGGCCTTCGGTTCCGCTGCCAGCTACCAACATAGGTCTTTGCAACAGTCTTTTACACAGGAGCAGCCACGATGATAACAGCAACAAGCGGCAAGAGTCAAGAACACGAGGCAAGAGCAAGAGCAAGAGGCCAGAGAGCGAATGGACGGTTTGGGGCCTGCAATTATAGTGCACAGTTCTTCCGTTTCCCGCCCAACTACAATGTCCATTCTTTTGTTTAAGGTTTGGCGCCCAAAATGTCCTGTATGGGTGATCTCTGTCCTTAATGGGTTTCGGGGCTACTCCTGAATGTTTGAGTACCTGTTAATATTTCTCCCATTGTTAAATCGGTCGGTGTTCCCCCTGGAGGGGTTTGGGGCTTCCAAGTGTCCTGTATAACTACCTGCTAACGGCTCTCTCATCGTAGAGCCGTTGGGAGTTTACATATTAATGTCCTTTGGATGGGCCCTTGATGGCTTTCCTTTGTACCTGGGAGACCGATTCCAGTATCGATGTTTATACTGTAAACCCATAATGTCCTGTGTATTGTCTTCACTGTGCTGAATCGTTATCGATCTTGCAAGAATGTTTATTGGAACGCCATCTTGTCTGCCTGCTGAAAAGTCTAGAATGTTCTGTCACGCGGTGCGGCGGCCATTTTACAGGCTGCTTGTGTCCAATTTAAACCTGACAGCATTCCGCTGAAATAAAAGCTGTTTTGAACGAAACTTTGTGTTTTCTCCTTATTAAAATGAAATCGCGATAATTGCGAATTCTACAAAAGTGACACTGCGGGAGAGAGAGAAAGTGACACTGCGGGAGAGAGAGAAAGTGACACTGAGGGAGAGAGAGAAAGAGACATTGAGGGAGAGAAAGAAAGAGACATTGAGGGAGAGAGAGAAAGAGATACTGAGGGAGAGAGAGAAAGAGACACTGAGGGAGAGAGAGAAAGAGACACTGAGGGAGAGAGAGAAAGAGCCACTGAGGGAGAGAGAGAAAGAGACAATGAGGGAGAGAAAGAAAGAGACACTGAGGGAGAGAGAGAAAGAGACACCGAGGGAGAGAGAGAATGGAACACCGAGGGAGGGAGGGAAAGGGACACCGAGGGAGAGAGAGAAAGAGACACTGAGGGAGAGAGAGAAAGAGACACCGAGCGAGAGAGAGAAAGTGACACCGAGGGAGAGAGAGAAAGAGACACCGAGGGAGAGAGAGAAAGAGACACCGAGCGAGAGAAAGTGACACCGAGGGAGAGAGAGAAAGAGACACCGAGGGAGAGAGAGAAAGAGACACCGAGCGAGAGAGAGAAAGTGACACCGAGGGAGAGAGAGAGAGAGAGACACCGAGGGAGAGAAAGTGACACCGAGGGAGAGAGAGAAAGAGACACCGAGGGAGAGAGAGAACGAGACACCGAGCGAGAGAAAGTGACACTGAGGGAGAGAGAGAAAGAGACACCGAGGGAGAGAGAGAAAGAGACACCGAGCGAGAGAGAGAAAGTGACACCGAGGGAGAGAGAGAGAGAGAGACACCGAGGGAGAGAAAGTGACACCGAGGGAGAGAGAGAAAGAGACACCAAGGGAGAGAGAGAAAGAGACACCGAGCGAGAGAGAGAAAGTGACACCGAGGGAGAGAGAGAGAGAGAGACACCGAGGGGGAGAGAGAGAGAAACACTGAGGGAGAGAGAGAATGGAACACCGAGGGAGAGAGGGAAAGCGACACCGAGGGAGAGAGAGAAAGAGACACTGAGGGAGGGGGAGAGAGAGAAAAACTGAGGGGGAGAGAGAGACACTGAGGGGGAGAGAGAGAAAAACTGAGGGAGAGAGAGAAAGAGACAGTGAGGGAGAGAGAGGAAGAGACAGTGAGGGAGAGAGAACAGACACTGAGGGAGAGAGAGAGAGAAAGAGACACTGAGGGAGAGAGAGACACTGAGGGAAAGAGACACTGAGGGAGAGAGAGAAAGAGACACTGAGGGAGAGAGAGCAAGAGACACTGAGGGAGAGAGAGAAAGAGACCCTGAGGGAGAGAGAGAGAGAGAGAAAGAGACACTGAGGGAAAGATAGAAAGAGACACTGAGGGAGAGAAAGAAAGAGACACTGAGGGAAAGAAAGAGACATTGAGGGAGAGAGAAAAAGATACACTGAGGGAGAGAGAGAAAGAGACACTGAGGGAGAGAGAGAGAGAGAGAGAGACACTGAGTGAAAGAAAGAGACACTGAGGGAGAGAAAGAAAGAGACACTGAGGGAAAGAAAGAGACATTGAGGGAGAGAGAAAAAGATACACTGAGGGAGAGAGAGAAAGAGACACTGAGGGAGAGAGAGAAAGAGACACTGAGGGAGAGAGAGAGAAAGAGACACTGAGGGAGAGAGAGAGAAAGAGACATTGAGGGAGAGAGAGAAAGAGACACTGAGGGAGAGAGAGAAAGAGACACTGCGGGAGAGAGAGAAAGAGACACTGTGGGAGACAGAGAGAAAGAGACACTGTGGGAGAGAGAGAAAGAGACACTGCGGGAGAGAGAGAAAGTGACACTGCGGGAGAGAGAGAAAGTGACACTGCGGGAGAGAGAGAAAGTGACACTGAGGGAGAGAGAGAAAGAGACATTGAGGGAGAGAAAGAAAGAGACATTGAGGGAGAGAGAGAAAGAGATACTGAGGGAGAGAGAGAAAGAGACACTGAGGGAGAGAGAGAAAGAGCCACTGAGGGAGAGAGAGAAAGAGACAATGAGGGAGAGAGAGAAAGAGACACTGAGGGAGAGAGAGAAAGAGACACCGAGGGAGAGAGAGAATGGAACACCGAGGGAGGGAGGGAAAGGGACACCGAGGGAGAGAGAGAAAGAGACACTGAGGGAGAGAGAGAAAGAGACACCGAGCGAGAGAGAGAAAGTGACACCGAGGGAGAGAGAGAAAGAGACACCAAGGGAGAGAGAGAAAGAGACACCGAGCGAGAGAAAGTGACACCGAGGGAGAGAGAGAAAGAGACACCGAGGGAGAGAGAGAAAGAGACACCGAGCGAGAGAGAGAAAGTGACACCGAGGGAGAGAGAGAGAGAGAGACACCGAGGGAGAGAAAGTGACACCGAGGGAGAGAGAGAAAGAGACACCGAGGGAGAGAGAGAAAGAGACACCGAGCGAGAGAGAGAAAGTGACACCGAGGGAGAGAGAGAGAGAGAGACACCGAGGGAGAGAGAGAGAAACACTGAGGGAGAGAGAGAATGGAACACCGAGGGAGAGAGAGAGAGACACTGAGGGAGGGGGAGAGAGAGAAAAACTGAGGGGGAGAGAGAGACACTGAGGGGGAGAGAGAGAAAAACTGAGGGAGAGAGAGAAAGAGACAGTGAGGGAGAGAGAGGAAGAGACAGTGAGGGAGAGAGAACAGACACTGAGGGAGAGAGAGAGAGAAAGAGACACTGAGGGAGAGAGAGACACTGAGGGAAAGAGACCCCGAGGGAGAGAGAGAGAGAGAGAAAGAGACACTGAGGGAAAGATAGAAAGAGACACTGAGGGAGAGAAAGAAAGAGACACTGAGGGAAAGAAAGAGACATTGAGGGAGAGAGAAAAAGATACACTGAGGGAGAGAGAGAAAGAGACACTGAGGGAGAGAGAGAGAGAGAGAGAGACACTGAGTGAAAGAAAGAGACACTGAGGGAGAGAAAGAAAGAGACACTGAGGGAAAGAAAGAGACATTGAGGGAGAGAGAAAAAGATACACTGAGGGAGAGAGAGAAAGACATACTGAGGGAGAGAGAGAAAGAGACACTGAGGGAGAGAGAGAAAGAGACACTGAGGGAGAGAGAGAGAAAGAGACATTGAGGGAGAGAGAGAAAGAGACACTGAGGGAGAGAGAGAAAGAGACACTGAGGGAGAGAGAGAAAGAGACACTGAGGGATGGAGAGGTAGAGACACTGAGGTAGAGATAAAAAGAGACACTGAGGGAGAGAGAGAAAGAGACACTGAGGGAGAGAGAGAGACACTGAGGTAGAGAGAGAGAGACATTGAGAGAGAGAGAGAGAAAGAGACACAGGGAGAGAGAGAGAGAGAGAGAGAGAGAGAAAGAGACACAGGGAGAGAGAGAGAGAGAAAGAGACACTGAGGGAGAGAGAGAAAGAGACAGTGAGGGAGAGAGAGAAAGAGATACTGAGGGAGTGAGAGAGAGACACTGAGGGAGAGACAGAAAGAGACACTGAGCGAGAGAGAGAGAAAGTAAAACTGAGGGAGAGAGAGGGAAAGAGACAGTGAAGGAGAGAGAGAAAAAGACTTTGAGGGAGAGAGGGAAAGACACACCGAGTGAGAGAGAGAGAAAGAGACACAGAGAGAGAGAAAGAGACAGTAAGGGAGAGAGAGGAAGATACACTAAGAGAGAGAGAAAGAGACACTGAGGGAGAGAAAGATACACTGAGGGAGAGAGAGAAAGAGACACTGAGGGAGAGAGAGAAAGAAACACTGAGGGAGAGAGAGAAAGAGACACTGAGGGAGAGAGAGAGAGAGAAAGAGACACTGAGGGAAGAGAAAGAAAGAAACACTGAGGCAGAGAGAGAAAGAGACACTGAGGGAGAGAGAGAAAGAGACACTGTGAGGGAGAGAGAGAAAGATACACTGAGGGAGAGAGAGAAAGATACACTGAGGGAGAGAGAGAATGAGACACTGAGGGAGAGAGAGAAAGAGACACTGAGGGGGAGAGAGAGAAAGAGACACTGAGGGAGAGAGAGACAGAGACAGAGACAGAGAGAGAAAGAGACACTGAGGGAGAGAGAGAAAGAGACACTGAGGGAGAGAGAGAAAGAAAGAAACCCTGAGGCAGAGAGAGAAAGAGACACTGAGGGAGAGAGAGAAAGAGACATTGAGGGAGAGAGAAAGATAAACTGAGGGAGAGAGAGAAAGAGACACTGAGGGAGAGAGAGAGGGAGACAGAGAAAGAGACATTGAGGGAGAGAGAAAGATACACTGAGGGAGAGAGAGAAAGAGACACTGAGGGAGAGAGAGAATGAGACATTGAGGGAGAGAGAAAGATACACTGAGGGAGAGAGAGAAAGAGACACTGAGGGAGAGAGAGAAAGAGACACTGAGGGTGAGAGAGAGAAAGAGACACTGAGGGAGAGAGAGAAAGAGACAGTGAGAGAAAGAGACACTGAGGGAGAGAGGGAGAGAAAGAGACACAGAGAGAGAGAGAAAGAGACACTGAGGGAGAGAGAGAAAGAGACAGTGAGGGAGAGAGAGAAAGAGATACTGAGGGAGAGAGAGAAAGAGACACTGAGGGAGAGAGAGAAAGAGATACTGAGGGAGAGAGAGAAAGAGACAGTGAGGGAGAGAGAGAAAGAGACAGTGAGGGAGAGAGAGAAAGAGACAGTGAGGGAGAGAGAGAAAGAGACACGGAGGGAGAGAGAGAAAGAGACACGGAGGGAGAGAGAGAAAGAGACACGGAGGGAGAGAGAGAAAGAGACACGGAGGGAGAGAGAGAAAGAGACACGGATGGAGAGAGAGAAAGAGACACGGAGGGAGAGAGAGAAAGAGACACGGAGGGACAGAGAGAAAGAGACACTGAGGGAGAGAAAGAGACACTGAGGGAGAGAGAGAGGGAAAGAGACAGTGAGGGAGAGAGAGAAAGAGACACTGAGGGAGAGAGAGAAAGAGACACTGAGGGATAGAAAGAGACACTGAGGGAGAGAGAGAGGGAAAGAGACAGTGAGGGAGAGAGAGAAAGAGACACTGAGGGAGAGAGGGAAAGAGACACTGAGGGAGAGAGAGAAAGAGACACTGAGGGAGAGGGAAAGGGACCCTGAGGGAGAGAGAAAGGGACACTGAAGGAGAGAGGGAAAGGGACCCTTAGGGAGAGAGAGAAAGGGACACTGAGGGAGAGAAAGAGACACTGAAGGAGAGAGAGAAAGGGACCCTGAGGGAGAGAGAGAAAGGGACCCTGAGGGAGAGAGAGAAAGAGACACTGAGGGAGAGAGAGAAAGAGACACTGAGGGAGAGAGAGAAAGAGACACTGAGGGAGAGAGAGAAAGAGACCCTGAGGGAGAGAAAGAGACACTGAGGGAGAGAGAGAAAGGGACCCTGAGGGAGAGAGGGAAAGAGACACTGAGAGAAAGTTTGGGATTTATTTAGACCCCAATGATTGGTCTGACACTGATCCACACTGGCCCTGCCTGGGGGAGATTTGAATGCTTTCCCCCAGGATAGATAACTCACAATCTGGGCTCCACAAGAGAGCTGAACAGTGAATGTTCAGACTGTGTGTGTGTGTGTGGGGAGAGCGGGTTCAGTGTCTGCATTCTCTAGAGATTTCAATTGATTGCAGGTGGGTGAAAAGGTGTCCATGTCTGGGGAGGGGGAAGAGAAGGGCAGGTAACTGATATAAATATGACTCCAAGATGAAGATTAGTCCTTAGCTCCAGCTCAGATTATCTAACGTGACAGTCCGTGTCTTGATTGTTGCGGAATGTATTGAAGCTTTACTTCTCATCCATTGATGCTGAAGAATGGAAGTGTCTTGGGTTACAATATAATTAAACACCGTAATATTCCCTCACCCATTGTGTGTCAGACTGTGTCACCCTTCAAACAGAATCTGCTCTTCTGAATCTGAGTACAGGTGTTGAACCAGAATTGTGTCCAGATTGGTTTATTCCAGTCAATACGTATCTCTACAATATAGTGCCATTTACACTTCATCTAGAGTCATCTTTTGTTTCTTAACTTGTCCCATTACCATCTGCTTTTGCCTTGCACCATCATCCCTTTTGTCTCTTAATCTCTCCTGCCTTCCATCCTATCACAGATCTTCCCTTTTGTTCGTTCCTCCCCTCCCCCATTTCCCTGCCCCTACACTCGCTTAAAAACCTGTTCCATCTCCAGCTTTTTCCAGTTCTGACGAAGGGTCACCGACCTGAAACGTTAACTCTGTTTCTCTCTCTACAGACCTGCTGAGTATTTCCAGCATTTTCTGTTTTTATTTCAGATTTCCAGCAGTATTTTGCTTTTGTAATACATATCTCTGTTTTGCTTCCAGTGTCAGCTGTGGGTCAGTGGGCAGCACACTCACCTCTGGAGTCAGAAGGTTGTGGGTTCAAATCCCACTCCAGAGACTTGAGCACATAAAGCTAGGCTGCCACTCCAGTACAACGCTGAGGGAGTGCCGCACTGTCGGAGGTGCTGTCTTTCGGATGAACGTTAAACCGAGGCCCCCGCCTGCTCTCAGATGGACGTAAAAGATCCCATGGCACTATTTCGAAGATGAGCAGGGGAGTTCTCCCTGGTGTTCCGGGCCAATATTTATCCCTCAATCAACATCACAAAAACAAACAGATTTATTTGGTTATTATCACTTTGCTGTTTGTGGGAGCTTGCTGTGCGCAAACTGGCTGCCACGTTTCCCACATTACAACAGTGACAACACTTCAAAAAAGTACTCCATCGGCTGTGAAAGGCGCACTCTAAATGCAAGTCTTTCTTTCCTGATGAAGTTGCACTTGAGTTTCCCCGTGGGATCATTTTATTCCAGTCAGACATGGGCAAGGAGCCACCCACAGCCGATGAATCAGTGTTCAGGAGTGTGAGGGAATACTCTCCACTTGCCTGGATGAGTGCAGCTCCAACAACACTCAAGAAGCTCGACACCATCCAGGACAAAGCAGCCCCGCTTGATCGGCACCCCATCCACCACCTTAAACATTCACTCCCTCCACCACCAGCGTACCGTGGCTGCAGTGTGTACCATCTACAAGATGCACTGCAGCAACTCGCCAAGGCTTCTTCGGCAGCAACTTCCGTGAATGAATTAAATTGGATGAATGCCGTCTGAGATTGCCTGGCAGCAAGCTGAGCGATGTCATCAAAATGGCCGCTGTGGGGGCAGGGGGTGGTGGCCTCATCAAAATGGCCACTGTGGGGGGAGGAAGGGGGTGGTGGCCTCATCAAAATGGCCACTGTGGTGGGAGGGGGTGGTGGCCTCATCAAAATGGCCACTGTGGTGGGAGGGGGTGGTGGCCTCATCAAAATGGCCACTGTGGGGGGGGGGGGGTGGGAAGGGGGTGGTGGCCTCATCAAAATGGCCGCTGTGGGGGCAGGGGGTGGTGGCCTCATCAAAATGGCCGCTGTGGGGGGTGGGGGGAAGGGGGTGGTGGCCTCATCAAAATGGCCGCTGTGGGAGGAGGTGGTGACCTCATCAAAATGGCCACTGTGGCGGGAGGGGGTAGTGGCCTCGTCAAAATGGCCACTGTGGGGGGAGGGGGGTGATGGCCTCATCAAAATGGCCACTGTGAGGGGTGGGGGTGTTGGCCTCATCAAAATGGCCTCCACAGCCAGGCAGTGACATCATCAAAAATTGACACTCCCCATCTGCACCCGCTCAAAATGGGTCTGTGAGAGAGAGAGAGAGAGAGAGTGTGTGTGTGTGAGAGAGCGAGCGAGTGAGTGTGATAGAGTGTGTGAGAGCGAGAGAGTGAGTGTGATAGAGTGTGTGTGAGAGTGAGGGTGAGGGTGTGAGAGAGATTGAGGGTGTGAGAGAGATTGAGGGTGTGAGAGAGATTGAGGGTGTGAGAGAAAGTGAGGGTGTGAGAGAGAGTGAGGGTGTGAGAGAGAGTGAGGGTGGGTGTGAGAGAGAGTGAGAGTGTGAGAGAGAGGGTGGGTGTGAGAGAGAGTGAGGGTGTGAGAGAGAGTGAGGGTGTGAGAGAGAGTGAGGGTGTGAGAGAGAGTGAGTGTGTGAGAGAGAGTGAGTGTGAGAGAGAGAGAGTGAGGGTGTGAGAGAGAGTGAGGGTGGGTGAGAGAGAGTGAGGGTGGGTGTGAGAGAGAGTGAGGGTGTGAGAGAGAGTGAGGGTGGGTGTGAGAGAGAGTGAGGGTGGGTGTGAGAGAGAGGGTGGGTGTGGGAGAGTGAGGGTGGGTGTGAGAGAGAGTGAGGGTGGGTGTGAGAGAGAGTGAGGGTGTGAGAGAGAGTGAGGGTGGGTGTGAGAGAGAGTGAGGGTGTGAGAGAGGGTGGGTGTGAGAGAGTGAGGGTGTGAGAGAGAGTGAGGGTGTGAGAGAGAGTGAGGGTGGGTGTGAGAGAGAGTGAGGTTGTGAGAGAGAGGGGGGGTGTGAGAGAGAGGGTGGGTGTGAGAGAGAGTGAGAGTGTGAGAGAGAGTGAGGGTGGGTGTGAGAGAGAGTGAGGGTGTGAGAGAGGGTGGGTGTGAGAGAGTGAGGGTGGGTGTGAGAGAGAGTGAGGGTGGGTGTGAGAGAGAGTGAGGGTGTGTGTGAGAGAGAGTGAGGGTGTGTGTGAGAGAGAGTGAGGGTGTGTGTGAGAGAGAGTGAGGGTGTGTGTGAGAGAGAGTGAGGGTGGGTGTGAGAGAGCATGAGGGTGGGTGTGAGAGAGAGTGAGGGTGGGTGTGAGAGAGAGGGTGGGTGTGGGAGAGTGAGGGTGGGTGTGAGAGAGAGTGAGGGTGGGTGTGAGAGAGAGTGAGGGTGTGAGAGAGAGTGAGGGTGGGTGTGAGAGAGAGTGAGGGTGGGTGTGAGAGAGAGTGAGGGTGGGTGTGAGAGAGAGTGAGGGTGGGTGTGAGAGAGAGTGAGGGTGGGTGTGAGAGAGAGTGAGGGTGGGTGTGAGAGAGAGTGAGGTGTGAGAGAGAGTGAGGGTGGGTGTGAGAGAGAGTGAGGGTGTGAGAGAGAGTGAGGGTGTGAGAGAGAGTGAGGGTGGGTGTGAGAGAGAGTGAGGGTGGGTGTGAGAGAGAGTGAGGGTGGGTGTGAGAGAGTGGAGTGTGTGTGAGAGAGAGAGTGAGGGGGTGAGAGAGAGTGAGGGTGGTGTGAGAGAGAGTGAGAGTGTGAGAGAGAGGGTGGGGTGGAGAGAGAGGGTGGTGTGAGAGAGAGGTGGGTGTGAGAGAGAGTGAGGGTGTGAGAGAGAGTGAGGGTGTGAGAGAGAGTGAGGGTGTGAGAGAGAGGGAGGTGTGTGAGAGAGAGTGGAGGGTGTGAGAGAGAGTGGTGGGTGTGAGAGAGAGTGAGGGTGTGAGAGAGTGAGGGTGTGAGAGAGAGTGAGGGTGTGAGAGAGAGTGAGGAGGGTGTGAGAGAGAGTGAGGGAGGTGTGAGAGAGAGTGAGGGTGTGAGAGAGAGTGAGGGAGGTGTGAGAGAGAGTGAGGTGGGTGTGAGAGAGAGAGGGTGGGTGGTGTGGAGAGAGAGAGAGTGAGGGTGTGAGAGAGAGTGAGGTGTGAGAGAGAGTGAGGGTGGGTGTGAGAGAGAGGGAGGTGTGAGAGAGAGGGGGTGTGAGAGAGAGGGGGTGTGAGAGAGAGTGAGAATGTGAGAGAGAGTGAGGGTGGGTGTGAGAGAGAGTGAGGCGTGAGAGAGAGGGTGGGTGTGAGAGAGAGT
Organism: Squalus acanthias; assembly: GCA_030390025.1. Lineage (NCBI taxonomy): Eukaryota > Metazoa > Chordata > Chondrichthyes > Squaliformes > Squalidae > Squalus > Squalus acanthias. Next base: position 80,310 of record JASTWF010000518.1, read on the forward strand.
GAGAGTGTGAGAGAGAGTGAGGGTGTGAGAGAGAGTGAGGGTGGGCGTGAGAGAGAGTGAGGGTGGGTGTGAGAGAGAGTGAGGGTGTGTGTGAGAGAGAGTGAGGGTGGGTGTGAGAGAGCGTGAGGGTGGGTGTGAGAGAGAGTGAGGGTGGGTGTGAGAGAGAGTGAGGGTGTGAGAGAGGGTGGGTGAGAGTGAGGGTGGGTGTGAGAGTGAGGGTGGGTGTGAGAGAGAGGGAGGGTGTGAGAGAGAGTGAGGGTGTGAGAGAGAGGGAGGGTGTGAGAGAGAGTGAGGGTGTGAGAGAGAGGGTGGGTGTGAGAGAGAGTGAGGGTGTGAGAGAGAGTGAGGGTGGGTGTGAGAGTGAGGTGTGAGAGAGAGTGAGGGTGTGAGAGAGTGAGAGTGAGGGTGTGAGAGAGAGTGAGGGTGGGTGTGAGAGTGAGGGTGTGAGAGAGAGTGAGGGTGGGTGTGAGAGAGAGTGAGGGTGGGTGTGAGAGAGAGTGAGGGTGGGTGTGAGAGAGAGTGAGGGTGGGTGTGAGAGAGAGTGAGGGTGGGTGTGAGAGAGAGAGAGTGAGGGTGTGAGAGAGAGTGAGGGTGTGAGAGAGAGTGAGGGTGGGTGTGAGAGAGAGGGTGGGTGGGTGTGAGAGAGAGAGAGTGAGGGTGTGAGAGAGAGTGAGGGTGTGAGAGAGAGTGAGGGTGGGTGTGAGAGAGAGTGAGGGTGGGTGTGAGAGAGAGTGAGGGTGGGTGTGAGAGAGTGAGGGTGGGTGTGAGAGAGAGTGAGGGTGGGTGTGAGAGAGAGTGAGGGTGGGTGTGAGAGAGAGTGAGGGAGGGTGTGAGAGAGAGTGAGGGAGGGTGTGAGAGAGAGTGAGGGTGGGTGTGAGGGAGAGAGAGAGAGAGTGTGTGAGGGAGGGAGAGAGTGTGTGAGAGAGAGACAGGGCTAGAGAGAGGAGACAGAGAGAGAGACAGAGTCTCACTCTCTGTCTCGCTCTCTCTTTCTCTCTCTCTGTCTCTCTCTCTTTCTGTCTGTCTGTCTCATTCTCTCTCTCTGGAGGGGGCGGGACTTGTGTGTAGGCTTCTCTTAAAGGGACAGCACATGTCTCTTAAAGGGATAGTGCCTGCCTATTAAAGGGTGTGAGAGGGAGTGTGAGAATGTGTGAGACAGAGAGTGTAGGCTTCGCAAAATCCCCCAGAAACTCGAACAGAACCCTAAGTGAAGTGATTTGAGGTAAAACCCTCAGTTTTGGACATTTTTAAAGATCAGGGAAGAAAACCCTGAGGAAAATGACTTTGCGAATCTTACTGTTGAGAAAGACACCTTGTCGCAGACACCGACAGGCTGCAGAGTGGCGTGGCCAGGCAGTGTATTAAGCTGTCTGGCAGTGTGTTTACACTGCCTTCCTATCAAGGAGGAATAGACAAAACCCAAAAGCCTCACAACACATCGAAATATGAATAATCCAAGACCTCTTTTGAAATCAATAAAACATTAAGCAACCCGATTCACTTCATCAAGAACCAATCAACCAGGTATCCACAGGACAGATTTAAAAGCCCGCCAATAGACCTAGGACAATAGGGATGAGATTTGGCGCGTAGATAAGGCTTTGCCTAAATCGGAAAACGATCAGGACATGTGTTTAACACTAAGTTAAAGCCATTGGAACTGGCAAGCCCGCCAAAACTAGACAATGGACTATACAGGGCTCATTTGAAACCTAAAGGAAACCGTTTTAGTAAGGGGTTTTGGGCGCGAAAAGGACAGTATAATTGGAGCCTGTCCCAAGACTCTCTCTCTCTTTTGGACTCGCTGACAACGCTGGAACAGCTCTCTCTCTCTCTCTCTCTCTCTCTCAGCCCTGCTCCAGTAAAAGACACCACAAGCCATGAGGAGGAGGAAAGGAACGCCAACAACTCCACAAACAGACGCAAGAAGAAACCAGAGCGACTGCCTCAGTGACCATCGGACACCTCGCAGCAACAAGGGCCTTACGGAGTCTTTTAATCAAAAGACTCTAAAATCCTGTCAAGGATTCGTTGGTGAGCATTATCCCTGATCTCCTGAAACCAAAAACCTAGCTAGATAGTGGGATCTTTGGGAGGGATAAGGTTTTTGTTTGGTCTATTGTCCTTCTCCCTCGCCTGTACCTTATGTTCCCCAACCTGTGTTTAAGTATTAAGTGTGTTTTAAGTTTGTTACCCTTTTCTTTTAATAAAGTCAAAATTCTTTCATCAGAGCCTGTTGTCTACTGCAATTTTGTTCACAACCCCTAAATAAGTCCAAAGTCTAGGAACCAGGGGCGTGGGAGCGATTCGAACCGCTCACTGAGTCAGAAGGCGAAGGTTGACCCCACACACCACCCCCTACAACTTCCTCCTGCAGGTGTCAGCCCCTCAGGTCTCGGGAGTCAGAAATCTCACCGGCACAGAAAGCAGAATGGCCGTGGTGCTGTCAAAAGCTGCAGCCTTCTGTTTTCTGTGCTGGAATGATTTCTAACTCAGCCTGAGAGGAAGGATTCAAGTTAGAAGACAGATTGTCAGTGTTTGACCGCTTCACGGAGCTGTCAAACACTGACATTTCTTCTTTCGAGAAATCTTGACAGATGGCACGTCTGACGTTGACGTGCTCTGTCAGTGACTTCCCCCGAATTGGCCTGCTGAGCCCGCTGGGCGGGCTTAACAAGGTCAATCAGGGGAAAATCCCGCTGCTTGGCCAGAGGCTGATGGAGGCGGGATTGAAAGCCGGCAAGCAGCAGTCCCGCCTCCAAAAGCTTCCCATTGGCAAAATCCAGCCCTCTGTCACTTCCTGTCACACTCTGGTTATCATTTCCCCCATCTCTATCCTGCTCTATTGTTTTCTGATTGACTTTTTAAATTCCTGCTCACCTGGACCCTCCCCCACCCCCCCCCACCCCCCCACTATTTAGTTTAAAGCCCTCTCTACAGCCCTAGTTATTCGATTCGCCAGGACTCTAGCCCCAGCATGGTTCAAGTGAAGCTGTTGGAGCTGCCCTCATCCAGGCGAGTGGAGAGTATTCCATCACACTCCTGACTGGTGCCTTGTAGATGGTGGAAAGGCTTTAGGGAGTCAGGAGGTGAGACACTCGCCACAGAACACTGACCGGCTCTCGTTGACACAGTGATCGTGAGCCTACGAGAGTGTGGACAATGCTCTGTATGAGCCTCTCCCCTCAGTGTGTTGACTCACTCTGACTCTCCGCCCCACCCGCGGTCACTGGGTTACACGCTATCGCTCTGTTGAAAGTGTGTGTGTGTGTGTGTGAGTGGGTGTGCGAGTGTGGACAATGCTCTGTATGAGCCTCTCCCCTCGGTGTGTTGACTCACTCTGACTCTCCGCCCCGCCTGCGGTCACTGGGTTACACGCAATCCCTCTCTTTATAAAGTCCGTGTGTGCTGAGCCAGTTTCCCCCCTGTCCTGTGCTCCAGACCGGGAGACAGGGACAAGAGCAGGGAAACCGATCGCCATGACGACCCGCGATCAGACAGCAGCGGGCGGCCCTCTCCCCGAGGTTCAGAGGTCAAAGCTGGTGCCTTTACACGGCGTTCCCATGCTGGATATCTTCCTGGAGAACTGGAAAGGGGTGGAGGAATTCCAGGCCAGCTCCGGGGACCTTCTAATCGCCACCTATCCCAAAGCGGGTAAGTGCCGTTCCACTCCTACGTCAAGTCACGGCAAGCAGGCGTACAACTCCGAAGCCTGCGGCCTAGGCCTCTCGCCGGGGTTCCGGGCTCAAAGAACAGCGGGCACTTTCTGTACAGCGCAGGTCGGCTGATCTGTACATTAGGAGGAGGCCATTCAGCCCCTCGAGCCTGTTCTCCCCCCATTCTATCAGACTGTGACTGATCTGTACATTAGGAGGAGGCCATTCAGCCCCTCGAGCCTGTTCTCCCCCCATTCTATCAGACTGTGACTGATCTGTACATTAGGAGGAGGCCATTCAGCCCCTCGAGCCTGTTCTCCCCCCATTCTATCAGACTGTGACTGATCTGTACATTAGCAGGAGGCCATTCAGCCCCTCGAGCCTGTTCTCCCCCCATTCTATCAGACTGTGACTGATCTGTACATTAGCAGGAGGCCATTCAGCCCCTCGAGCCTGTTCCCCACATTCTATCAGACTGTGACTGATCTGTACATTAGGAGGAGGCCATTCAGCCCCTCGAGCCTGTTCCCCCCCCATTCTATCAGACTGTGACTGATCTGTACTTTAGGAGGAGGCCATTCAGCCCCTCGAGCCTGTTCCCCCCCCATTCTATCAGACTGTGAGTGATCTGTACATTAGGAGGAGGCCATTCAGCCCCTCGAGACTGTTCCCCACATTCTATCAGACTGTGACTGATCTGTACATTAGCAGGAGGCCATTCAGCCCCTCGAGCCTGTTCCCCCCCCATTCTATCAGACTGTGAGTGATCTGTACATTAGGAGGAGGCCATTCAGCCCCTCGAGCCAGTTCTCCCCCCATTCTATCAGACTGTGAGTGATCTGTACATTAGGAGGAGGCCATTCAGCCCCTCGAGCCTGTTCTCCCCCCATTCTATCAGACTGTGAGTGATCTGTACATTAGGAGGAGGCCATTCAGCCCCTCGAGCCTGTTCCCCCCCCCATTCTATCAGACTGTGACTGATCTGTACATTAGGAGGAGGCCATTCAGCCCCTCGAGCCTGTTCCCTCCCCATTCTATCAGACTGTGACTGATCTGTAGCTCAACCCCCTCTACCCACCTTTGCTCCATTTCCCTTGATACCCGACAAAAATCTATCCATCTCAGTCCTGAAAGCTCCAATCGACCCCCAGCATCCACGGCCTTTTGGGGGGGGGGAGAGTCCCAGATTTCCCCGAAGCCTTTGTGTGAAGAAGTGCTTGCTGATTTCACTCCTGAATGGCCTGGCTCTAATTCAAGGATTGCAGAGCCTTGTCCTGGCTTCCCCCACCAGAGGGAACAGTTTCCTCTCGATCAGCCCCGTCGAATCCTTGAACCACTTTCAGCACCGCGGTCAGATCACCCCTCGATCCTCTAATCTCAGGGGAAACCAAGACACATTCCTGCAACCTCCCCTCGTAATTTAACCCTTTCAGCCTCTGTCCTTTCCACCCCCACTAGGCTCTGAGCGACTCCTCGCTGATTCTCGTTCCCTCCTCCTGGTTGACTTCCTGCAGGAACCACGTGGGTCCAGGAGACTGTCGACTTCATTCTCCACGACGGAGACCCCGGGAGATGCCGACGGGCACCGTTACACAGCAGGATGCCGTTTCTGGAGTTCGACCTTCCAGGGCAGATGACATCAGGTGAGAGGTTATGACCTGCAGCGATTCCAACGATTGTCACCGGGAGACAGGATGACCTCCCTCACAGAGACCGGCGCACCCTGTAATACGGTTAGATAGAGAGTGAAGCTCCCTCTACACTGTCCCATCAAACACTCCCAGGGCAGGTACAGCACGGGTTAGATACAGAGTAAAGCTCCCTCTACACTGTCCCATCAAACTCTCCCAGGGCAGGCACAGCACGGGTCAGATACAGAGTAAAGCTCCCTCTACACTGTCCCATCAAACACTCCCAGGGCAGGTACAGCACGGGTCAGATACAGAGTAAAGCTCCCTCTACACTGTCCCATCAAACACTCCCAGGGCAGGTACAGCACACGGTTAGATACAGAGTAAAGCTCCCTCTACACTGTCCCATCAAACACTCCCAGGGCAGGTACAGCACGGGTTAGATACAGAGTGAAGCTCGCTCTACACTGTCCCATCAAACACTCCCAGGGCAGGTACAGCACAGGTTAGATACAGAGTAAAGCTCCCTCTACACTGTCCCATCAAACACTCCCAGGGCAGGTACAGCACACGGTTAGATACAGAGTAAAGCTCCCTCTACACTGTCCCATCAAACACTCCCAGGGCAGGTACAGCACACGGTTAGATACAGAGTAAAGCTCCCTCTACACTGTCCCATCAAACACTCCCAGGGCAGGTACAGCACGGGTCAGATACAGAGTAAAGCTCGCTCTACACTGTCCCATCAAACACTCCCAGGGCAGGCACAGCACGGGTTAGATACAGAGTAAAGCTCCCTCTACACTGTCCCATCAAACACTCCCAGGGCAGGTACAGCACACGGTTAGATACAGAGTAAAGCTCCCTCTACACTGTCCCATCAAACACTCCCAGGGCAGGTACAGCACGGGTTAGATACAGAGTAAAGCTCGCTCTACACTGTCCCATCAAACACTCCCAGGGCAGGTACAGCACAGGTTAGATACAGAGTAAAGCTCCCTCTACACTGTCCCATCAAACACTCCCAGGGCAGGTACAGCACACGGTTAGATACAGAGTAAAGCTCCCTCTACACTGTCCCATCAAACACTCCCAGGGCAGGTACAGCACACGGTTAGATACAGAGTAAAGCTCCCTCTACACTGTCCCATCAAACACTCCCAGGGCAGGTACAGCACGGGTTAGATACAGAGTAAAGCTCGCTCTACACTGTCCCATCAAACACTCCCAGGGCAGGTACAGCACAGGTTAGATACAGAGTAAAGCTCCCTCTACACTGTCCCATCAAACACTCCCAGGGCAGGTACAGCACGGGGTTAGATACAGAGTAAAGCTCCCTCTACACTGTCCCATCAAACACTCCCCGGGCAGGTACAGTACGGGTTAGATACAGAGTAAAGCTGACTCTACACTGTCCCATCAAACACTCCCAGGCAGGTACAGCACGGGTTAGATACAGAGTAAAGCTCCCTCTACACTGTCCCATCAAACACTCCCAGGGCAGATACAGCACGGGTTAGATACAGAGTAAAGCTCTCTCTACACTGTCCCCATCAAACACTCCCAGGACAGGTACAGCACAGGTTAGATACAGAGTAAAGCTCCCTCTACACTGTCCCATCAAACACTCCCAGGACAGGTACAGCACGGGTTAGATACAGAGTAAAGCTCCCTCTGCACTGTCCCATCAAACACTCCCAGGGCAGGTACAGCACGGGGTTAGATACAGAGTAAAGCTCCCTCTACACTGACCTATCAAACACTCCCAGGGCAGGTACAGCACGGGTTAGATACAGAGTAAAGCTCCCTCTACACTGACCTATCAAACACTCCCAGGGCAGGTACAGCACGGGTTAGATACAGAGTAAAGCTCCCTCTACACTGTCCCATCAAACTCTCCCAGGGCAGGTACAGCACGGGTTAGATACAGAGTAAAGCTCCCTCTACACTGTCCCATCAAACACTCCCAGGACAGGTACAGCACGGGTTAGATACAGAGTGATGCTCCCCCTACACTGTCCCATCAAACACTCCCAGGACAGGTACAGCACGGGTTAGATACAGAGTAAAGCTCCCTCTGCACTGTCCCATCAAACACTCCCAGGGCAGGTACAGCACGGGGTTAGATACAGAGTAAAGCTCCCTCTACACTGTCCCATCAAACACTCCCAGGACAGGTACAGCACGGGTTAGAGACAGAGTAAAGCTCCCCTCTGCACTGTCCCATCAAACACTCCCAGGGCAGGTACAGCACGGGGTTAGATACAGAGTAAAGCTCCCTCTGCACTGTCCCATCAAACACTCCCAGGGCAGGTACAGCACGGGTTAGATACAGAGTAAAGCTCCCTCTACACTGACCTATCAAACACTCCCAGGGCAGGTACAGCACGGGTTAGATACAGAGTAAAGCTCCCTCTACACTGTCCCATCAAACTCTCCCAGGGCAGGTACAGCACGGGTTAGATACAGAGTAAAGCTCCCTCTACACTGTCCCATCAAACACTCCCAGGACAGGTGCAGCACGGGTTAGATACAGAGTGATGCTCCCCCTACACTGTCCCATCAAACACTCCCAGGGCAGGTACAGCACGGGGTTAGATACAGAGTAAAGCTCCCTCTACACTGTCCCATCAATCACTCCCAGGACAGGTACAGCATGGGTTAGATACAGAGTAAAGCTCCCTCTACACTGTCCCATCAAACACTCCCAGGGCAGGTACAGCACGGGTTAGATACAGAGTAAAGCTCCCTCTACACTGTCCCATCAAACACTCCCAGGACAGGTACAGCACGGGTTAGATACAGAGTAAAGCTCCCTCTGCACTGTCCCATCAAACACTCCCAGGACAGGTACAGCACGGGTTAGATACAGAGTAAAGCTCCCTCTACACTGTCCCATCAAACACTCCCAGGACAGGTACAGCACGGGTTCGATACAGAGTAAAGCTCCCTCTACACTGTCCCATCAATCACTCCCAGGGCAGGTACAGCACGGGTTAGATACAGAGTAAAGCTCCCTCTACAGTGACCCATCAAACACTCCCAGGGCAGGTAATGAGGGAGCGCTGCACTGTTGGACGTGCCATCTTTCGGATGAGATGTTAAACCAAAGGCCCTGTCTGCCCCCTCAGGTGGGAAATTAGATCCCACAACACTATTGGAAGTATAACAGGGGGGGTTCGCCCTGGGTGCTGGGGCTAATATTCCTCCTTCAACCAAATGCACATGAACTGATGGCTGGGATCTTGCTGTGCGCAAATGGCTGCCATGTTTCATCTACAGTCAGTGTAGCTAAAAGTATTTAATCGTACCTGGACACATGCCTAAGGGACACGATGATGAGGCGGAAAGAGCATAGGATCAGGAGGAGGCCATTCAGCCCCTCGAGCCTGTTACACAGAAACAGGAGGAGGCCATTCAGCCCCTCGAGCCTGTTACACAGAAACAGGAGGAGGCCATTCAGCCCCTCGAGCCTGTTACACAGGAACAGGAGGAGGCCATTCTGCCCCTCGAGCCTGTTACACAGGAACAGGAGGAGGCCATTCAGCCCCTCGAGCCTGTTACACAGGAACAGGAGGAGGCCATTCTGCCCCTCGAGCCTGTTACACAGGAACAGGAGGAGGCCATTCAGCCCCTCGAGCCTTTTCCGCCATTCAATCAGATCGTGGCTGATCTGTACCTCAAACCCATTTACTCACCATTGCTCCATATCCCTCGACATCCTTACCCAAGTCAAATCGAACCAGCACAGTTTAGGACCGATGAACTGAGACCCACATAGAAACTCTCTCACTCCACGGTCTCTGGGTCTTTTCTTTTTACAGGACTTGAACTCCTCGCAAATCTACCATCGCCAAAAGTGATTAAAACACATCTTCCCTTTCAACTCCTGCCCAAGTCTTTTTGGAACAGAAGTGCAAGGTAAGGATTCACTCCCGTCTGGTACTGTACGGCCTGTGTGTGTCTCAGTTTCAGCTCCTGTACATTTACAGCACACAGCGGGTAAAAGGGAACGATTCACTCCCGTCTGGTACTGTACGGCCCGTGGGTGTCTCAGTGTCAGCTCCTGTACATGTACAGCACACAGCGGGTAAAAGGGAACGATTCACTCCCGTCTGGTACTGCACGGCCCGTGTGTGTCTCAGTGACAGCTCCTGTACATGTACAGCACACAGCAGGTAAAAGGGAACGATTCACTCCCGTCTGGTACTGCACGGCCCGTGTGTGTCTCAGTGACAGCTCCTGTACATGTACAGCACACAGCGGGTAAAAGGGAACGATTCACTCCCGTCTTTCCTTCCTTCCTTCTTTGTTTCCTTCCTTCCATCCTTCTTTCTTTTTTTCTTCCTTCCTTGTTGAATTCCTCTCTGTTGGGTGCGGACGGTTGGATTCCACAGTTGGGTTTGGGACGTGCGATGTCTCTAACCCACATCCCCTTTTTCACATCCCCCTGCAGATAATATACTGTGCCAGGAATGCCAAGGACAACATGGTCTCCTACTATCACTTTGACTTAATGAACAAGATTCAGCCCCACCCGGGGAGCTGGGAGGAGTATTTCCAGAGGTACCTGCAGGGCAACGGTATGAACTGAGAGACGTTCCAGGTTCAACGGCTTTTCATAGATAGACCCGGCATCCTGTCTGTGTGTGTGTGTACCTGTCACCGTGTGTGTGTGACCTGTCACCGTGTGTGTGTGTACCTGTCACTGTGTGTGTGTGTACCTGTCACTGTGTGTGTGTGTACCTGTCACTGTGTGTGTGTGTGTGTACCTGTCACTGTGTGTGTGTACCTGTCACTGTGTGTGTGTGTGTGTACCTGTCACTGTGTGTGTGTACCTGTCACTGTGTGTGTGTGTGTACCTGTCACCGTGTGTGTGTGTGTACCTGTCACCGTGTGTGTGTGTACCTGTCACCATGTGTGTGTGTACCTGTCACCATGTGTGTGTGTACCTGTCACTGTTTGTGTGTGTGTGTGTACCTGTCACTGTGTGTGTGTGTACCTGTCACTGTTTGTGTGTGTGTGTACCTGTCACTGTGTGTGTGTGTACCTGTCACTGTTTGTGTGTGTGTACCTGTCACTGTTTGTGTGTGTGTACCTGTCACTGTGTGCATGTGTGTACCTGTCACTGTGTGTGTGTGTACCTGTCACTGTGTGTGTGTGTACCTGTCACCATGTGTGTGTGTACCTGTCACTGTTTGCGTGTGTGTGTACCTGTCACTGTGTGTGTGTGTACCTGTCACTGTTTGTGTGTGTGTACCTGTCACTGTGTGTGTGTCTACCTGTCACTGTGTGTGTGTGTGTGTGTGTACCTGTCACTGTGTGTGTGTGTGTCTACCTGTCACTGTGTGTGTGTCTATCTGTCACTGTGTGTGTGTGTCTACCTGTCACTGTGTGTGTGTGTGTACCTTTCACTGTGTGTGTGTGTACCTGTCACTGTGTGTGTGTGTACCTTTCACTGTGTGTGTGTGTGCCTGTCACTGTGTGTGTGTACCTGTCACTGCGTGTTTGTACCTGTCACTGTGTGGCTCTGTACCTGTCACTGTGTGTGTACCTGTCACCGTGTGTGGGTGTACCTGTCACCGTGTGTGGGTGTACCTGTCACTGTGTGTGTACCTGTCACTGTGTGTGTGTGTACCTGTCACTGTGTGTCTACCTGTCACTGTGTGTGTGTGTGTACCTGTCACTGTGTGTGTGTGTGCCTGTCACTGTGTGTCTACCTGTCACTGTGTGTGTGTGTACCTGTCACTGTGTGTGTGCACTTGTCACTGTACCTGTGAGGTGTCTGTGTACCTGTGCGGTGCGTGTGAACGAGCTGTGATCTACCTGTGTGTCGGTTCCTATACTGTTGTGTATATGAGGTTGTGTGGAGATATGGTTACCACTGTCTCTTGCTCTCCCCCTGCAGTTGGTTACGGGCTGTGGCATGACCATGTGAAGGGCTGGTGGGAGAACAAAGACCGACATTCGATCCTCTACATTTTCTACGAAGACATGAAAGAGGTATTTTCACTTCTCGTCATTCTGTCCCTCATCTTCAGACCCTCCGATTTCGAGCTATAGTCTATCGCAGGGCTGGGGACTATTGAAGGGTACGGGAGAGTGGGATTAGACTGGGTGGGATATTAAAGGGTATGGGGAGTGAGGGGGAGAGTGGGATTAAATGGCGTGGGATATTAAAGGGTATGGGGAGTGAGCAGGAGAGTGGGATTAGACTGGGTGGGATATTAAAGGGTATGGGGAGTGAGCAGGAGAGTGGGATTAGACTGGGTGGGATATTAAAGGGTATGGGGAGTGAGGGGGAGAGTGGGATTAGACTGGGTGGGATATTAAAGGGTATGGGGAGTGAGGGGAGAGTGGGATTAGACTGGGTGGGATATTAAAGGGTATGGGGAGTGAGCAGTGAGTGGGATTAGACTTGGTGGGATATTAAAGGGTACGGGGAGTGAGCAGGAGAGTGGGATTAGACTGGGTGGGATATTAAAGGGTATGGGGAGTGAGGGGAGAGTGGGATTAGACTGGGTGGGATATTAAAGGATATGGGGAGCGAGCAGTGAGTGGGATTAGACTGGGTGGGATATTAAAGGGTATGGGGAGTGAGCGGGAGAGTGGGATTAGACTGGGTGGGATATTAAAGGGTATGGGGAGTGAGCCGGAGGGTGGGATTAGACTGGGTGGGATATTAAAGGGTATGGGGAGTGAGCAGTAGAGTGGGATTAGACTGGGTGGGATATTAAAGGGTATGGGGAGTGAGGGGGAGAGGGTTTAGACTGGGTGGGATATTAAAGGGTATGGGGAGTGAGGGGGAGAGTGGGATTAGACTGGGTGGGATATTAAAGGGTATGGGGAGTGAGCAGTGAGTGGGATTAGACTGGGTGGGATATTAAAGGGTATGGGGAGTGAGCAGGAGAGGGTTTAGACTGGGTGGGATATTAAAGTGTATGGAGAGTGAGCGGGAGAGTTGGATTAGACTGGGTGGGATATTAAAGGGTATGGGGAGTGAGCAGTGAGTGGGATTAGACTGGGTGGGATATTAAAGGGTATGGGGAGTGAGCAGTGAGTGGGATTAGACTGGGTGGGATATTAAAGGGTATGGGGAGTGATGAGTGAGTGGGATTAGACTGGGTGGGATATTAAAGGGTATGGGGAGTGAGGGGGAGAGTGGGATTAGACTGGGTGGGATATTAAAGGGTATGGGGAGTGAGCAGTGAGTGGGATTAGACTGGGTGTGATATTAAAGGGTATGGGGAGTGAGCAGTGAGTGGGATTAGACTGGGTTGGGTAATTGAAGGTATTAAATCTCGCTGCGCTTGCTGTTCATTCTCTGAGCAGGATCCAAAGCGTGAAATTCTGAAGATGACGAGGTTCCTGGGGAAGGATTTGCCTGATGCTGTTATCGATGGGATTGTCCACCACACCTCTTTTCAATCAATGAAGGACAATCCCATGAGCAATTACTCCACTGTCCCGACCACCGTCTTCGATCTGACCGCGTCAACCTTCATGAGAAAAGGTGAGGTTCTCGGTGTCAGCCTGGAGCTCCCTCAGTAACCTGCCCACAGAGAGGCCCCGTCTCACACCGGGTGTGAGATCAGCCCTAGGCCGAGGATGGAGCCTGGGCCTCTCCTGCTCTGTGTGTGTGTTTGTGTGTGTGTGTGTGTGGCTCAGTCCCACACCGGGTGAGACCAGCTAACTCAGCACTAGGCCGAGGATGGAGCCTGGGCCTCTCCTGCTCTGTGTGTGTGTGTGTGTGTGTGGCTCAGTTCCACACCGGGTGAGACCAGCTAACTCAGCACTAGGCCGAGGATGGAGCCTGGGCCTTTCCTGCTCTGTGTGTGTGTGGGGCTCAGTCCCACACCGCGTAAGATCACCACAGGCCGGCGATGGACCATACAACCCCTCGAGCCTGCTCCGCCATTCAATAAGGTCATGGCTGACCTTTGACCTCAACTCCACTTTCCCGCCCGATTCCCCTCGAGTCCAAAAATCTATCGATCTCCGCCTTGAATATACTCAACGACTGAGCCTCCACAGCCCTCTTGGGTAAAGAATTCCAAACATTCACCACCTTCTAAGTGAAGAAATTTCTCCTCATCTCAGTCCTAAATGGCCGACCCCTTATCCTGAGACTGTGACCCCTGGTTCTAGACTCCCCAGCCAGGGGAAACAGCCTCTCGGCATCTACCCTGTCAATCCCCCTCAGAATCTTGTATGTTTGAATGAGATCACCTCTCATTCTAAACTCCAGAGAGTACCGGCCCATTCTACACAATCTCTCCTCATAGGACAACCCTCTCATCTCAGGAATCAATCTGGTGAGCTTTTGTTGCACCGCCTCCAAGGCGAATATATCCTTCCTTAGATAAGGAGACCAAAACTGTGCACAGTACTCCAGGTGTGGTCTCACCAAGGCCCTGTACAATTGTAGCAAGACTTCTTTACTCTTGTGCTCCAACCCCCTTTGCAATAAAGGCCAACACGCCATTTGCCTTCCTAACTGCTTGCTGTACCTGCGTGCTGACTTTCTGCGCCTGTCCTTTGAAGGAGTCCCTGAGAAGGGAGGCGCTTGCTCTGAAATCTGAGGGGACGTGACTAACTGCTCGTGCCCCCGTCTCCCGCAGGTGAGGTGGGCGACTGGAAGAACTACTTCACCGTGGCCCAGGATGAGGCCTTCGAGGACGATTACAGGCGCAGGATGAAGGGCTGGGACTTACCATTCTGCACAGAGCTCTGACACAAAGAAGGAAATGTTGAATCACAAATTCAGTGCGTCAGTGTAGCTTCGCCAATGAACCAATCAGTGCATCAGTGCGTCATTGCAGCTTCGCCAGTAAACCAATCAGTGCATCTTTACATTTTATCGTTGCAGCTTTGCAACATTGCGTCTTCATTGCAACATTGCATCATTTCATCTTTATCGTTGCAACATTGCATCATTGCATCTTTATCGTTGCAACATTGCATCATCATTGCAACATTGCATCATTGCATCTTTATCATTACATCTTTATCATTGCATCTTTGCATCTTTATAATTGCAACATAGCATCTTCATCATTGCAACATTGCATCATTATCATTGCATCTTTGCATCTTCATCTTTCATCATTGCATCATTGCATCTTTATCATTGCAACATTGCATAATTGCTTCATCATTGCAACATTGCATCATTGCATCTTACTCATTGCATCACTGCAATTTTATCATTGCAACATTGCAGCTTTATCATTGCATCTTTGCATCTTTATCATTGCAACATTGCATCTTTGTATCTTCATCATTTCATCATTGCATCATTGCATCTTACTCATTGCATTAATGCAATTTTATCATTGCAACATTGCAGCTTTTTCATTGCATTATCATTGCAACATTGTTTCATTGCATCTTTATCATTGCAACATTGCATCATTTTCATTGCAACATTGCATCATTGCATCTTTTTCATTGCAACATTGCATCATTATCATTGCAACATTGCCTCTTTCATTGCAACATTGTATCTTTATTATTGCATAATTGCATCTTGATTACAACATTGCATCTTCATCATTGCATCATGATCATTGCAACATTGCATCTTTATCATTGCATCTTTGCATCTCTATCATTGCAACATTGCATCATTGCATCTTGATCATTGCATTAATGCATCTTCATCATTGCAACATTTCATCTTCATTATTGCAACATTGCAACATTCACATCTTTATCATTGCAACATTGCATCATTGCTTCTTATTCATTGCAACATTGCATCATTGCTTCATTATCATTGCAACATTGCATCATTGCATCTTTATCATTGCAACATTGCATCTATGCATCTTGATCATTGCATTAATGCATCTTCATCATTACAACATTTCATCTTCATTATTGCAACATTGCTTCTTATTCATTGCAACATTGCATCATTGCTTCTTTATCATTGCAAGATTGCATCATTGCATCTTTATCATTGCAACATTGCATCTTTATCATTGCCACATTGCATCTTTCCATCTTCATTGCAACATTGCATCATTGCATCTTTATCATTGCAACATTGCATCTTCATCATTGCATCATTGCATCTTTTGCATTGCTACATTGCATCACTGCATTATTACATCTTCATCATTGCAACATTGCCACATTGCATCTTTATCTTTGCAACATTGTATCATTGTTTCTTTATCATTGCAACATTGCATCACTGCATCTTCATCATTGCATCTTTATCATTGCAACATTGCATTATTGCATCTTTATCATTGAAACGTTGCATTTTTGCATCCTTATTGCAACATTGCATCTTTATAATTGAAACATTGCATCATTGCATCTTTATCATTGCAACATTGCATCACTGCATCATCATCATTGCATCTTTATCATTGCAACATTGCATTATTGCATCTTTATCATTGAAACGTTTCTCCTTTGCATCCTTATCATTGCAACATTGCATCTTTATCATTGCAACATTGCATTATTGCATCTTTATCATTGCAACATTGCATCTTTGCATCTTCATCATTGCAACATTGCATCTTCATCATTGCAACATTGCATCATTGCATCTTCATCACAATATTGCCTCTTTATCGTTGCAATATTTTATCATTGCTTCTTTATCATTGCAACATTGCATCATTGCATCTTCTTCATTTCAATATTGCATCACTGCATTTTCGTTGCAACATTGCATCTTTATCATTGAAACATTGCATCATTGCATCTTTATCATTGCAACATTGCATCTTTGCATCTTCATCATTGCAACATTGCATCTTCATCATTGCAACATTGCATCATTGCATCTTCATCGCAACATTGCCTCTTTATCGTTGCAATATTTTATCATTGCTTCTTTATCATTGCAACATTGCATCATTGCATCTTCTTCATTTCAACATTGCATCACTGCATCATCATCGCATCTTTATCATTGAAACGTTTCTCCTTTGCATCCTTATCATTGCAACATTGCATCTTTATAATTGCAACATTGCATCATTGCATCTTCATCGCAACATTGCCTCTTTATCGTTGCAATATTTTACCATTGCTTCTTCATCATTGCAACATTGCATTTTCTTCATTTCAACATTGAATCACTGCATTTTCATTGCAACATTGCATCTTTATCATTGAAACATTGCATCTTCATTGCAACATTGCATCATTGCATCTTTATCATTGCAACATTGTATCATTGCATCTTTATCATTGCAACATTGCATCATTGCATCTTAATCATTGCAACATTGCATCTTAATCATTGCAACATTGAATCTTCATTGCAACATTGCATCATTGCATCTTTATCATTGCAACATTGTATCATTGCATCTTTATCATTGCAACATTGCAACTTTAGATCTTCAACATTGCATCATTGCATTATTGCATCTTGATCATTGCAACATTGCATCTTTATCATTGCAACATTGCATCATTGCATCTTCATTGCAACCATGCATGATTGCATCTTTATCATTGCAACATTGCATCGTTGCATCTTTTTCATTGCAACATTGCATCATCATTGGAGCATTGCATCTTTCCATCTTCATTGCAACATTGC
The DNA here is from genome assembly GCA_030390025.1 of Squalus acanthias. Lineage (NCBI taxonomy): Eukaryota > Metazoa > Chordata > Chondrichthyes > Squaliformes > Squalidae > Squalus > Squalus acanthias. The sequence goes on from JASTWF010000518.1 coordinate 97,172, forward strand.
ATTATCATTGCGATATTGCAATATTGCATCATTGCATCTTTATCATTTCGACATTGCAACATTGCATCTTTATCATTGCAGCATTGCACCATTATCATTGCCCCATTGGATCTTCATCATTGCATCTTCATTATTGCATCATTGCATCTTTATCATTGCATCATTGCAACTTTGCATCTTTAACATTGCAACTTTATCATTGCAACATTGCATCTTTATCATTGCAACTTTATCATTGCAACTTTGCATCTTTATCATTGCAACTTTGCATCTTTATCATTGCAACATTGCAACTTTATCATTGCAACTTTGCATCTTTATCATTGCAACTTTGCATCTTTAGCATTGCATTATTGCATCTTCATCATTTCAACATTGCATCACTGCATCGTCATTGCATCATTGCATCTTTATCATTGCAACATTGCATTATTGCATCTTTATCATTGAATCATTGCATCTTTGCATCTTCATCATTGCTTTATTGCATCTTCATCACTGCAACATTGCAACTTTTTCATTGCAACATTGCATCTTCATTGCAACATTGCATTATTGCATCTTTATCATTGCAACATTGTATCATTGCATCTTTATCATTGAATCATTGCATCTTTGCATCTTCATCATTGCTTTATTGCATCTTCATCACTGCAACATTGCAACTTTTTCATTGCAACATTGCATCTTCATTGCAACATTGCATTATTGCATCTTTATCATTGCAACATTGTATCATTGCATCTTTATCATTGCAACAATGCAACATTAGATCTACAACATTGCATTATTGCATCTTCATTGCAACATTGCATCATTGCATCTTCATCATTGCAACATTGCATCTTCATCATTGCAGCATTGCATCTTAATCATTGTAACATTGCATCATTATAATTGCGACATTGCAACATTGCATCTTTATCATGGCAACATTGCATCTTTTTCATTGCAACATTGCATCATTGCATCTTTATCATTGTAGCATTGCATCTTCATCATTGTAACATTGCATCTTTTTCATTGCAACATTGCATCTTTTTCATTGCAACATTGCATTTTTATCATTGCAGCATTGCATCTTTATCATTGTAGCATTGCATCTTTATCATGGCAACATTGCATCTTTATCATTGCAACTTTGCATCTTTAACATTGCAACTTTGCATCTTTATCATTGCAACATTGCAACTTTATCATTGCAACATTGCATAATTGCATCTTCATCATTGTAACATTGCATCTTTATCATTGCAATATTGCATCATTGCATCTTCATCATTGCGACATTGCAAAATTGCATCTTTATCATGGCAACATTGCATCTTTTTCATTGCCACATTACATCATTGCATCTTTTTAATTGCCACATTGCATCATTGCATCTTTATCATTGTAGCATTGCATCTTCATCATTGTAACATTGCATCATTGCATCTTTATCTTTGCAACATTGCAACTTTATCATTGCAACATTGCATCTTTATCATTGCAACATTGCATTATTGCACCTTCATCATTGCATCTTCATTGCAACATTGCATCATTGTCTCCTCATCATTGGATCATTGCATCAAAGCATCTTTATCATTACAACATTGCATCTTTATCAGTGCAACATTGCATCTTCATCATTGCAACATTTAATCTTTATCATTGCAACATTGCATCTTTATCATTGCACCATTACATCTTTGCATCTTTATCATTGCATCTTATTCATTGCAACTTTGCATCTTCATCATTGCAACATTGCATCTTTGCATCTTCATTATTGCAACATTGCATCTTCATCATTGCAACATTGCATCTTTATCATTGCATCATTGCAACATTGCATCATTCTCATTGCAATGTTGCATCATTGCATCTTCATCATTGCAACATTGCATTATTGCATCGTCATCATTGCAACATTGCATCATTCTCATTGCATCTTTATTGCATCTTCATTGCAACATTGCATCATTGCTTCATCATTGCAACATTGCATCTTTGCATCTTCATCATTGGAACATTGAATCATTGCATCTTTATATCTTTATAGCTTTGCATGATTGCATCTTTATATCTTTATATCTTTGCATCATTGCATCGTACCATCATTGAATCATAGCATCTTTGCATGATTCATCGTTACATCATTGCATCATTGGACCAATGAATCGTAGCATCAGACAGCACAGAAAGAGGCCATTTGGCCCATCGTGCCTGTGCCGGCTCTTTTAAAGAGCTCTCCAATTAGCCCCACTCCGCTGCTCTTTCCCCATAGCCCTGCAAATTACTCCCCTTCCAATAATGATCCAAATCCTCTTTTGAAAGTTACGATTGAATTTGCTTCCTTCCTTCTCGGGCAGCGTGTTCTAGATCACAACAACTGGCTGTTGTAAGGGATTCTCTCCTGACCCTGCGTGTCTCGTAGCCTGTGAGATTCACGCGGCTCTGTGCAGCCTGTATGTCAGTGCGGGTCTAGGCCTGGTCTCCAGCCAGTCTGGGAACACTAGACACCCCTGTGAGTGGTTCGAATCACTCTCCCTTACGGTTCTAGACACTGGACTTAGATGCGAGAGCAGTAATGGAGATAAAACTCATGTAGACTTGGTTTGAACGGTACGAAATGGAAAATCTTTATTGCATGATACTTAAAATTATGAAATACATGTCATATGCACAGATTACTGACAGTACAATCTTACAAACAGTTATAATCACTCTTAGGGAAACGAGGAACGAACGGCACAACGTAAATAGGGCATACATTACAAATATCCTTAATCTTTAAACCCTCCCCTATCAATAGCTATCCTAAACTAGCTTCGTAGGATCTCGAGACTCATGCTCACCACTCGTAATAACTCGGAGAAATCCCGAATAGCTGATCGGATGTTTTTCACCGCAGCACCCACGTGTTGGTCAGGAGATCTCCTGGTCCCACTTGTTTACTGCTTCTGCTGCTCGGTCAGTCGGCTGGACCGTCCGCTGTAGTGAAGACCTCTGTTGGTTGGATACAAGGTATGGTGGAGCACCGTTGTCAAGAAGACTTGGCTGATCGACCTACAGGCGCGGTCGGGATTTACTGACCGTGGCGATGGATAAGGTCTTCTTCTCTTCTCCTCTCATCTCATCTCATCTCATCTCGGGCCTTTGGTTCCGCTGCCAGCTACCAACATAGGTCTTCTTTACGCGACACGAGGTAGATCCGAACGGATCAGAAAGTTCAACAGTCTTTTACACAGGAGCAGCCACGAGGTTACGAATCGACCGGATAAAACACAGGAGCAGCCACGATGATAACAGCAGCAAGCGAGCAAGAGCGGCAAGAGTCAAGAGCAAGAGAGCGAATGGACGGTTTGGGCCTCCAATTATAGTGCACAGTTCTTCCGTTTCCCGCCCAACTACAATGTCCATTCTTTTGTTTAAGGTTTGGCGCCCAAAATGTCCTGTATGGGTGATCTCCGTCCTTAATGGGTTTCGGGGCTACTCATGAATGTTTGAGTACCTGCTAATATTTCTCTCATTGTTAAATCGGTCGGTGTTCCCCCTGGAGGGGTTTGGGGCTTCCAAGTGTCCTGTATAACTACCTGCTAACGGCTCTCTCATCGTAGAGCCGTTGGGAGTTTACATATTAATGTCCTTTGGATGGGCCCTTAATGGCTTTCCTTTGTACCTGGGAGACCGATTCCAGTATCGATGTTTATACTGTAAACCCATAATGTCTCGTGTATTATCTTCACTGCGCTGAATCGTTATCGATCCTGCATAAATGTTTAATGGAACGCCATCTTGTCTGCCTGTTGAAAAGTCTAGAATGTTCTGTCACGAGGTACGGCGGCCATTTTACAGGCTGCTTGTGTCCAATTTAAACCTGACAGCATTCCGCTGAAATAAAAGCTGTTTGAACGAAACTTTGTGTTTTCTCCTTATTAATCAAATCGCGATAATTGCGAATTCTACAGTCCCTCCTGTTGATGCGAATAACTCCGCTTATCGTATCAAAAATCTCAGTGGTGAGCAATATTATCTCGATTTCACTCCGAATCCAGTAAATTAATCCCATAAATTTTAACTTAACTAGGGTCTCTGTGTCGTCCTTATTTCCCAAGAAAATCACATTTTATATCACCATAGGCATCATTTGCCCTTAAACTTACACCACTTGTTTTCCTTCCCGGCGTAACCAGGCCGATACCTCACGCATCACCTGTATATTTGTCTTTTATTCAGGGAAAGGAAAAACAAAACCCAAAAACCAAACAATCAACACCATCACCAAAAATAAACAAATCCCAACTCTTAAACATATCGAGTTTCCAACGTATTTACACTGAGTACAAACTTCCGCGGCGCACGTGGCGAGCGGGAGTGACGCCGTTTTCCCATTACACTGCGCTCTCGTCGTGCACGCGCACGTAACGTTCTCGCCACTCTCCCGTGTTCTCATGCTTGGTGAGGCGCTTGTCTCTTTTACAATGTATGAACAATAGGTATACTACAATAAACACTTGACAGACGACTAAAATGTGGGAGGCTATTCTGACCCATGAGGGCACTTCAATATTCGTGAACAGATTCCACCACGGTGGAACCACTATGTCCAAAATGTCTGTACCTATCTCGACAGTTTTCTGCTCTAAGGTATAAAAATGCTTTTGTGACACCGCGACGGCTTTCAGAAGTTTGGTTAAATGCTCAGGGAGAGGGGGAATGAGGTATCCAAAATGCGCGACAAACCGCTGCAAGTCGGTGAAATTCTCTTTTACTGTGAGATGAACAGTGGATGGTTCAGGGATTGGGATAATTCGCTGTTGTGCGACTTGAACTTCAGCCCTGGGTTTAAAACAGAAACTGCTGTCACTCACCGGACACCGGCTACGGTTTCCATGCTGGTAGTGTTGCGCTGCAGTGGTAACACAATATGTTCCACCCCCGATGTATGCTACCTGCGGAGGCACATGATCTTGGGCCATTGCCTCCATGGTGCAATTCATGGACTTGGCGCCAGCCGTTCTGAACCCGCACTGTGGTGTTAAAAAGGCATTCAAGTGCTGGGGGCACAGTATTATGTGTGCTCCCCTGCCACGACAACCAGAGAGATCTGTACCTGTCATCGTTTGCTCCCAGCGGATGACGTAAGGTGGAACCGCTGCATAACGAATGTGGGCTCCCCCCTGAATGACACCAATGTTCTCTACCCGATACACCGGGGCGGGCTTTGCTGTGTTGCCCAAAACCGGCATGCGTAATACTATTCCCATAATAGTATGGTTTGAACGTCCGCAGTCCACGGGGACTGGGTAAGCTTCTGAAGCTAGCCTGAGCTGGCACGGACTTAATGCGTTCTGAAAAGGGTGGAGCGCCCGCAGGTGTTTGTTACTTATCCAGGACGGAACCAAACCTTGTTTTAAATCCTCCAAATTACTGCGGCCCTCGCCCAGTAACCACGCCCCGTAAAGCACGCACACCTCGTTCTGCGCAGCCTGATCGGATGCATTCCGATCTTCCCTGATCAGGGCATTTACCGTACGCGCATGTTTCTCCAGCTCTGCTATGATTTCCTTTAAATGGAGAGTCATGGCTTGGTCCTCGTGTAGACCTGACCCTACCACTTTATTCTCATCTGTTAGAATGTCTTTTAACTGTGTTTTTAAACCATTAATCTGGGTCTGCAGCTCCACACTGTCTAGAGCGTTGACCACAGATGTCCCTGTGTTAAAAGCAGTGAACGCATCGTTCACCAAACCCCTTCTTTGCCTCCCTACTTGGTCCAAAACTTCCTGCGGTGCGGTGTATAAACTTGTCTTATCAATTTCTGCAAAATCAAACTCGTAAAATTGCCTGAACATCTTGGTCAACAGGACCTGGTACAACTGTTCCGTCTTTTTGGGGCACCACTCTGGTAACCGTACCTCAGTGAGATTTAAAATCACCGAGGCCACCGCGTAATGTACCCCCTGAAATAGTATCTGGTCTGTGGGGACCAGTACCAAACCGTTCCCGGGTCCCTTACTAGTTTTAGGGCACCCTTCTTCCTCAGTTAGAACTACCGGAATCGTGGGCGGGGCTTTGCGTGGGCGCGTAATGAGCTCAGTGGCATTTACTGGGATCGGAGAGTATGGGGCTCCGCACCCCCTGGTGCTCGCATCCCACCTCATCCCCTGTCCGTTATCCTGCCACTGGTTAATAAAGAATATGGAGATGCCTTTGGGGCAAACGTACTTTGACCCCCACATACAAACATAAATCCCCTCATCCGGTTCCCACCATTTGTCCCAACAGACTTTCACTTGTCCAGCTGTCCCCGTAATTGTCCGATGGGTATTATTACCCAGTCGCTCCCACTCAACCGAAGAGTTCCTCATAGTTTTGCTCAGCTTTCGCAGCCACCACCATCGGCTCAATGGGACATCCCCACTGCAGGTCAAACAAATCCGTTTGCCGACGGTGACGCTGATCCTGGGTGCGATGATCCGTACTTTGGGGCACATTAAAGAAGTCTCTTTGTAGGCGAACCCCGATGTGCTGGAATACTCCGTTGAGTTCGTTCCCAGCCATCCTGGCCACCTTCCCTTGTGGAAATAGGTGCTGGTCCCCTCTGCCTTCCGTCTTCCGGTCCCATCCACCGCGATGGGGGCCGTGTCCCCGGAACATCCAAACACCACGACATCCTTGGTGTGGCCTCGATAGGCCAATCCACATCCGATTGCCACGAGCAATACTATAAGTCGTTCCATCCTTCCTTGGTTCCTGTGATCAGATAGAATGAGGTAGCCAGCCTCGCAAAAAGTCTCTGGCTTTTGTGAAGGGTGAGCGGGTCCCCTGACCTCGCCTCACGTAAACTTCAACGTTTGCTAAATAGACTTCCTCTAAACCTAGCCTTAAAACTCCCATCATTTTATCGTTATCTGTTAAAACACTACAAACTTAGCCTTATTAAAACTACTTAAAACCTTAAACTAAAACTTAAAACCTTAAACTAATACTTTACTGCCGCCCGTTCTCAGGGCGGCCCCTTTAAATCCTGAGAAGGCTGCTGCGAGCTCTTCCCGACGGTGGGAGGGCACTGACCCTTCCCTCTGATCTGCCGCAGCCTGTTGCTGCGCTGACCCTTTCCTCTGATCTGCCGCAGCCTGTTACTGCTTCGATGTGGCCTGTCTCTACCCGGGTTATCTTAACCTGAAACTTACGCCTTGGGGCAGTCTGTGGACCTGACCACATCCTCCTGGGCTGGGGTACTCTGCTTGACCTACGGGGAGTTGCTATGGGCGGGGGCTCCGTGACGGACGGACCGGGTTCCGAGACCTCCAACGGGATGACCTGGGGTTCCATCACAGTCGCCAGCTCCGCCTCCGCTGACTCCGCCTCCCTAACCTCGGGGCTGGCAGTTCGTGGCCCCGCCCTGCTCGGCCCAGCAGGCGGCCCTTCACTCGTGAACTCTGCCTCCCCTGAGGACTGGACGTTCAAAGCGGGCGGCCACACCTCTGGGAACCACATAGCGGCTGGCCCGGCCTCCTCTAGCTCCTCCCTCCTGTTGTCGGGACCTGCAGCTTGTGTGTCCACCCCGTGTGGATCTCTACCTATCGGCCCCAATCCTCCCAGACCGTTCCTCCGGAACCACCCGTCATCATCACTATGCTCATCTGCACTATCCTCATCTGACCAGGGTACCCTGGGTTCTTCGTCATCTAACCCCCAACTCCAGAAAAACGCTGCATGATCGTCCGGGATGTCCCTTCCTCTGATGCAAGCTGCTATGCCTGCCCGTGTGCCTTGTGGTCCTACCTGGGGCTGTGCTTCCCCACTCGCAGGTCTGGCCCCTCCCTTAAGACAGGCCACCGCCCCTGCTTGTTTCTGTGAAATCTCACCTGCTGGAGGCTGCAGATTTCTATCCTGTTTTAAATCCTTATACTCCCTGCTCCTGGCTACCCTGTAGGCTGTTTTTATCTCTCTAAGCTGCCCTTCTAGCCTGAGCACGTCTAACTTTCCCATTTCTCGGGCATTCTCCTCCCGCAAGGCCTGCTCTTTTAACCTGGCCTCCTCACCGCAGACCCCCTCCTGTGCGTGTCTTTTAAAAGGACACAGGTAGGCAGGCTGCGTGGGCTCTAGTCATTGGGTACTATTAGACGGTCCTGCGGCACCTACGGGGCCGGTTGCGACCGCCACCTGTCCACGCGCGTTCAAAACCATCTTGCGCATGACTCCTAACACTGCTTCGAGGTCTTCGGGAGAGGTGGGTGCCTTTGCTTCCTTAGCCGGGACAGGCGCCTGGGTTCGGACCGCGGGATTTTTATCCTTGGAATCCTTCCAAGGGTTCCTGCAGTGCTTGCGCCAGTGCCCTGTCTTCCCACACCCGTAACAGGCATTACTTGCCTGTGGGGCGCGATTACCCTCCTGATGCCACTCTCTTTGAGCTGGGGCTGCGGGTCGTACCTCATGTACTCTTCCCTTAAAGGGACGTGTCGTCATACCCCTTATGTTACGGTAACCTAACGTAAGTCGATTCAAGACCGACTCTTCCGTAAGGTTGAGGTCATTGGGATCGAACCAGGCTTTTGCCTGCTCTCTAACGGCTGGTAAACTGTTGGCTATTATGCACCTAAGCCAATGAATTAAAGCGGCGCCTTCCACATCTTCGCGCTCGGGCGCACCTAGACAGCTGCGCTCATATACTGGCCACAGCCTGTCGGCAAAAACCTTCGGGGGTTCTCCCTCCATCTGCACTGTCTGTCCCACTCTAGCAAACGGACCTCCGTCGTTCGCTCCCACTACTTCTAGGACCTCATTTTTCAATTCCTCATAACTTTTATTACCCCTCTTGCTATCGCCTGAGAGACACTGAAGGACCGAGCTATCTAACGAGAACAGCAGCATTTTTGCTGTCTCCCCATCATCGCAGCCGTTGATGGCTGCGGCTTGCTCAACTTCCCTAAAATGTACGGAAGGGTCGTCTATCTCGGTCAGCTTCCTTACGTGGTTTATCATGGCCCTCAGCTGATGTGAACTGTGAGGCAACACCAGCTGTCCGAGGAGATCCCCCGGTTCTTCCCCACCGTTCCTGCTTGGGCCCCTTTTAATACCCGTTACTGGATACAACGATCCCTTTTCTACCCCCTTTTCAACGGGCTCTTTTGCTTCTTCCGTTGCTTCCTCCCTAACCCAGGTTTCTGAATAGCTGGGTGGCGCGGAGGGCGCAGTGGCTACTACTTCTTCTGCTTTACTTGGTGGGGAATTTCTAAATCTCTCATTTACTAGCGGCTGGCGTGCCGACGGATTAATAAGGCACACCATGCCGTTCGCATTATTCACGGCCTTTTTGAGGCTCTCTATCTCTTTTTCGCAGGCGCTATGGTCGGCTCCCTGAAACTTATCCTCAAGGGCCAACTTATACGCCGACCTAACCCCCATTAAGCTCTCTTCTTGAGTTCTTATCTGGGCAGCTTGACGGTTACATCTTTCCTTCATCCTACTCTCGTTTAATTTTGCTTCAGTGATCTGGCACTCGAGATACTCTACCCTTGTTTTAAGGTAACTGGAGACTTCCTGGCTTTCCTGGCGTAACTCATTTAAACTCTTAATGAGCGCCTCCCCTCCAGAAACCTTCTCCTCCATTTCCTCCTCTAACTGCTTGATTCGAGCGGTTAGCGCTGTATTGGTCTGGTTTGAAATCTGAACCTGCCTTTTGTAGCACATAAGCCAGACTGCTTTCTCAACTGCCTTTTTATGCTCCTTACTATCAGTCCACCTTTCAGCTGCCTCTAGTGGGCTCTTATCCGCTAACAATTCGCTTATCCACTTTTTCGTTAGATTAACCTTTCCAAATACGTAATCCGCTATCTTTTCCTGCATCACATTTCGTACAGTCATTCCATAATCTAACACACTACCCTCTCGCTGCCAGTGTCCTGCCGCGGTCGCCATTTTCTGTAAGGGATTCTCTCCTGACCCTGCGTGTCTCGTAGCCTGTGAGATTCACGCGGCTCTGTGCAGCCTGTATGTCAGTGCGGGTCTAGGCCTGGTCTCCAGCCAGTCTGGGAACACTAGACACCCCTGTGAGTGGTTCGAATCACTCTCCCTTACGGTTCTAGACACTGGACTTAGATGCGAGAGCAGTAATGGAGATAAAACTCATGTAGACTTGGTTTGAACGGTACGAAATGGAAAATCTTTATTGCATGATACTTAAAATTATGAAATACATGTCATATGCACAGATTACTGACAGTACAATCTTACAAACAGTTATAATCACTCTTAGGGAAACGAGGAACGAACGGCACAACGTAAATAGGGCATACATTACAAATATCCTTAATCTTTAAACCCTCCCCTATCAATAGCTATCCTAAACTAGCTTCGTAGGATCTCGAGACTCATGCTCACCACTCGTAATAACTCGGAGAAATCCCGAATAGCTGATCGGATGTTTTTCACCGCAGCACCCACGTGTTGGTCAGGAGATCTCCTGGTCCCACTTGTTTACTGCTTCTGCTGCTCGGTCAGTCGGCTGGACCGTCCGCTGTAGTGAAGACCTCTGTTGGTTGGATACAAGGTATGGTGGAGCACCGTTGTCAAGAAGACTTGGCTGATCGACCTACAGGCGCGGTCGGGATTTACTGACCGTGGCGATGGATAAGGTCTTCTTCTCTTCTCCTCTCATCTCATCTCATCTCATCTCGGGCCTTTGGTTCCGCTGCCAGCTACCAACATAGGTCTTCTTTACGCGACACGAGGTAGATCCGAACGGATCAGAAAGTTCAACAGTCTTTTACACAGGAGCAGCCACGAGGTTACGAATCGACCGGATAAAACACAGGAGCAGCCACGATGATAACAGCAGCAAGCGAGCAAGAGCGGCAAGAGTCAAGAGCAAGAGAGCGAATGGACGGTTTGGGCCTGCAATTATAGTGCACAGTTCTTCCGTTTCCCGCCCAACTACAATGTCCATTCTTTTGTTTAAGGTTTGGCGCCCAAAATGTCCTGTATGGGTGATCTCCGTCCTTAATGGGTTTCGGGGCTACTCATGAATGTTTGAGTACCTGCTAATATTTCTCTCATTGTTAAATCGGTCGGTGTTCCCCCTGGAGGGGTTTGGGGCTTCCAAGTGTCCTGTATAACTACCTGCTAACGGCTCTCTCATCGTAGAGCCGTTGGGAGTTTACATATTAATGTCCTTTGGATGGGCCCTTAATGGCTTTCCTTTGTACCTGGGAGACCGATTCCAGTATCGATGTTTATACTGTAAACCCATAATGTCTCGTGTATTATCTTCACTGCGCTGAATCGTTATCGATCCTGCATAAATGTTTAATGGAACGCCATCTTGTCTGCCTGTTGAAAAGTCTAGAATGTTCTGTCACGAGGTACGGCGGCCATTTTACAGGCTGCTTGTGTCCAATTTAAACCTGACAGCATTCCGCTGAAATAAAAGCTGTTTGAACGAAACTTTGTGTTTTCTCCTTATTAATCAAATCGCGATAATTGCGAATTCTACACTGTGTGAAAAAAGGTCTCCTCTTTGCCCCGTCTCTGCTTTTGCCGGTTATCTTAAACCCGTGTCCTCTGGTTACCGACTCGCCCCCAATAAAGGAGACGATTTTTGAATGTGCAGGTGAAAGATCGCAGCCTGCCTCTCTGGGACTGCGTCAGTCCAATATTCATGAGTCTCAGTTACTCCCGGACAGTGATCCCATTGTGTGCTGTGTTTGGCCAACTCTGTGATCATTCAATGTAATCGTCAACTCCATAGGATTAATAAAGTTTAATGACTGACGATGAGGCAATAAGGGATTGCAAACCAGCAGCTAAATTATAAACCAGAATTGTGAAAAGCGAAAAATTAAACAGAGCCAGAAATTGAAGCGAGGTTTGGATTACACACTGGATTACATTGGATTACAGAACGCTTAATCTACAACAATCAAGTTACACAATTAATAACAGCCCCAATATTTTCATCGTTCACTACATGATATCACACTGGATACAGATTTGTGACACAGATTTATCTATGAGGTTTACTCGACGACATAACATTAGGCATTCAGCAGCACACTTGATGCACCCTCACATCTGGGACCGGGTGTCAGTGTTTTAGATACACTGTCCTTTCCCTCTCTGGGACCGGGCGTCACCGTGTGTTAGATACACTGTCCTTTCCCCCTCTGGGACCGGGTGTCGCAGTGCGTTAGATACACTGTCCTTTCCCCCGCTGGGACCGGGTGTCACAGTGCGTTAGATACACTGTCCTTTCCCTCTCTGGGACCGGGCGTCACCGTGTGTTAGATACACTGTCCTTTCCCTCTCTGGGACCGGGTGTCACAGTCCGTTAGATACACTGTCCTTTCCCCCTCTGGGACCGGGTGTCACAGTGCGTTAGATACACTGTCCTTTCCCCCTCTGGGACCGGGTGTCACAGTGCGTTAGATACACTGTCCTTTCCCCCTCTGGGACCGGGTGTCACAGTCCGTTAGATACACTGTCCTTTCCCCCTCTGGGACGCGGTGTCACAGTGCGTTAGATACACTGTCCTTTCCCCCTCTGGGACCGGGTGTCACAGTGCGTTAGATACACTGTCCTTTCCCCCTCTGGGACTGGGTGTCTCAGTGCGTTAGATACACTGTCCTTTCCCTCTCTGGGACCGGGTGTCACAGTGTGTTAGATACACTGTCCTTTCCCCGTCTGGGACCGGGTGTAGCAGTGTGTTCGATACACTGTCCTTTCCCCCTCTGGGACCGGGTGATACAGTGCGTTAGATACACTGTCCTTTCCCCCTCTGGGACCGGGTGATACAGTGCGTTAGATACACTGTCCTTTCCCTCTGGGACCGGGTGTCACAGTGCGTTAGATACACTGTCCTTTCCCCCTCTTGGACCGGGTGTCACAGTGCGTTAGATACACTGTCCTTTCCCCCTCTGGGACCAGGTGTCACAGTGCGTTAGATACACTGTCCTTTCCCCCTCTGGGACCGGGTGTCACAGTGCGTTAGATACACTGTCCTTTCCCCCTCTGGGACCGGGTGTCTCAGAGCGTTATATACACTGTCCTTTCACCCTCTGGGACCGGGTGTCACAGTGCGTTAGATACACTGTCCTTTCCCCTCTGGGACCGGGTGCGTTTGATATAGTATCTTTTACTCCTGGGTGCAGCACGGGTTAGATGCAGAGTAAAGCTCCCTCTAAACTCTATCATTCCCCCTCCAATGACCGACAACAGTCACCTCTCACATCCTCTCTGAGTGACGGCTGCCAATTCTGCCCAATCGGAGGTGGCGATGCGGGAGTGCAGGTCGTCGCTGGGACGACCAAACTCACTTCACACTGGGAGACAATGACCTCCGTCCCATGTGACCGGCTCGACCTGAACCGAATGTGACCAGAGGTGAAAGGTCGGAGGCGAAGACCCAGTCCTTGTTTTTGTTTTTGGGCTGAACTAATGATGTGAGGGAGGATCGTGCGGGACGTCCCGGGCTCCAGGTTCTCGGAGCCCTCTGTACCGGACGGAGCAGCTCAGTGTCCAGCTGGAAGTTGCAGAGTTTCCCCGGGGCTCACGTCAGGGACCCTGTCTGCCTCAGGACCCCGATCGGGGGCGGCGTGCCTGTTCTGGCTGAAGGAGTAGACGGTGATTCTCATCCTGGTGTCCTGGAAGATCCCACGAATCAGCTGGGAAACGACTGTCCAGTCTAATTGGTCCCGTCCTGTTCCAATCCTGTCGGGGAGTTTGGGGGGGGGGGGAAAAAAAGAGAGAATTCAGGGGAGTTCGGCTGTGGTTAAAGGAATTGGCCAAGAACCTTATCTTCACCCTGAGCTTCCAACCGGTCTTGGGAGGGGAGTGGAAGGGGGAGGGATTGTCTGCAATGAGCACTGGAGAATCAGCTCATATTCTGAAGATAGTAAAACTCCCTCCACACTGTCCCGTCAAACACTCCCAGGGCAGGTACAGCCTGGGTTAGATACACAGTAAAGCTCCTGCTACACTGTCCCATCAAACACTCCCAGGGCAGATACAGCACGGGGTTAGATACAGAGTAAAGCTCCCTCTACACTGTCCCATCAAACACTCCCAGGGCAGATACAGCACGGGATTAGATACAGAGTAAAGCTCCCTCTACACTGTCCCATCAAACACTCCCAGGGTAGGTACAGCACGGGTTAGATACAGAGTAAAGCTCCCTCTACACTGTCCCATCAAACACTCCCAGGGCAGATACAGCACGGGATTAGATACAGAGTAAAGCTCCCACCACTCTGTCCCATTAAAGACTCCCAGGGCAGGTACAGCACGGGTTAGATACAGAGTAAAGCTCCCTCTACACTGTCCCATCAAACACTCCCAGGGCAGGTACAGCACGGGTTAGATACAGAGTAAAGCTCCCTCTACACTGTCCCATCAAACACTCCCAGGGCAGGTACAGCACGGGGTTAGATACAGAGTAAAACTCCCTCTACACTGACCCATCAAACACTCCCAGGGCAGGTACAGCACGGGTTAGATACAGAGTAAAGCTCCCTCCACACTGTCCCATTAAACACTCCCAGGGCAGGAACAGCACAGGTTAGATGCAGAGTAAAGCTCCCTCTACACTGTCCCTTCAAACACTCCCAGGGCAGGTACAGCATGGGTTAGATACAGAGTAAAGCTCCCTCTACACTGTCCCATCAAACACTGCCAGGGCAGATACAGCACGGGGTTAGATACAGAGTAAAGCTCCCTCTACACTGTCCCATCAAACACTCCCAGGGCAGGTACAGCACGGGTTAGATACAGAGTAAAGCTCCCTCTACACTGTCCCATCAAACACTCCCAGGGCAGGTACAGCACGGGTTAGATACAGAGTAAAGCTCCCTCTACACTGTCCCATCAAACACTCCCAGGGCAGGTACAGCACGGGTTAGATACAGAGTAAAGCTCCCTCTACACTGTCCACCTATTGCACTTCTCTCTGATTTCCTTTCCCTCTCTGGCGTGAGAAAAGCAGCCGTCACCCATTGCCGGACTCTTCTATTCGCTCGAGTCCTGATGCTACTTTTTAGCGGAAACCCAGTCGATCCCCATCGACTGTCCCGAGTCTCCATTCGACCCTTGCCTTCTTAATGGTGACGTACCTTGGCATTGAGAGGCTCCGGACATTGTGGCCGGTGCAGTGACATCTCAAAGCTTGCAAACACTTCCCGAGGTCTTCGTAACTGGGCTTGAACGCAAACGTGTTTCTCGTGATCTGCAAAGGAGAAGTGATGGACTGTGATTTCGATGGTATGTTGGCCTTCATAGCGTGAAGATTCGAGTACAGGAGCAGGGATGTCTTGCTGCAGTTGTACAGGGCCTTGGTGAGACCACACCTTGAGTATTGTGTGCAGTTTTGATCACCTTATCTGAGAAAGGATGTTCTTGCCATGGAGGGAGTGCAGCAAAGATTCACCAGACTGATACCTGGGATGGCAGGAATGACGTATGAGGAGAGATTGGGTCGATTAGGCTTATATTCGTTAGAGTTTAGAAGAGAGGGGATCTCATTGAAACTTATAAAATTCTAACAGGACTAGACAGACTAGATGCAGGAAGGATGTTCCCGATGGCGGGTGAGTCCAGAACCAGGGGTCACAGTCTAAGGATAAGGGGTAAGCCATTTAGGACTGAGATGAGGAGGAATTTCTTCACCCAGAGAGTGGTGAACCTGTGGAATTCTCTACCACAGAAGGCAGTTGAGGCCAATTCATTAAATATATTCAAGAAGGAGTTAGGTACAGTTCTTAAGGCTAAAGGGATCAAGGGATATGGGGAGAAAGCAGGGACAGGGGACTGAATTTGGATGATCAGCCATGACCTCATCGAATGGCGGAGCAGGCTCGAGGGGCCGAATGGCTGACTCCTGCTCCTATCTTCTATGTTTCTATGTTTCTCTCTCATTCTCCGCACAACTCTCCTGAAAGTGCCGACACTCATGATACAAAAGGAAAAGTCTCGCAGTTTTACGCAGCCTTTCACCACCTCAGGACGTCCCAAAGCGATTGACAGCCATCGCAGTACTTTGAAGTGAAGTCACTGTTGTGATGTAGGAGACGCGGCAACCAATTTGCGCACAGTAAGCTCCCACAAACAGCAATGTGAATAATGACCAGATAATCTGTTTTAGTGATGTTGGTTGAGGGATAAATATTGGACCCAGGACACCGGGGAGAACTCCCCTGCTCCTCTTCAAAATAGTGTCCTCGGATCATTAATGTCCACTTGAGAGGGCAGACTGCACCCTCGGTTTAACGTCTTATCCAAAAGACGGCACCTCCGACAGTGCAGCGCTCCCTCATTACTGCCCCTCCGACAGTGCAGCGCTCCCTCAGTACTGCCCCTCCGACAGTGCACAGCTCCCTCAGCACTGCCCCTCCGACAGTGCTGCACTCCCTCAGTACTGCCCCTCCGACAGTGCAGCACTCCCTCAGTACTGCCCCTCCGACAGTGAGGCGCTCCCTCAGTACTGCCCCTCCGACAGTGCAGCGCTCCCTCAGTACTGCCCCTCCGACCGTGCAGCGCTCACTCAGTACTGCCCCTCCCACAGTGCAGCGCTCCCTCAGTACTGTCCCTCCCGACAGTGCAGCGCTCCCTCAGTACTGCCCCTCCGACAGTGCACAGCTCCCTCAGCACTGCCCCTCCGACAGTGCTGCACTCCCTCAGTACTGCCCCTCCGACAGTGCAGCACTCCCTCAGTACTGCCCCTCCGACAGTGAGGCGCTCCCTCAGTACTGCCCCTCCGACAGTGCAGCGCTCCCTCAGTACTGCCCCTCCGACCGTGCAGCGCTCACTCAGTACTGCCCCTCCCACAGTGCAGCGCTCCCTCAGTACTGTCCCTCCCGACAGTGCAGCGCTCCCTCAGTACTGCCCCTCCCACAGTGCAGCGCTCCCTCAGTACTGACCCTCCGACCGTGCAGCGCTCCCTCAGTACTGCCCCTCCGACAGTGCGGCCCTCCCTCAGTACTGACCCTCCGACAGTGCAGCGCTCCCTCAGTACTGACACTCCGACAGTGCACAGCTCCCTCAGCACTGCCCCTCCGACAGTGCAGCGCTCCCTCAGTACTGCCCCTCCGACAGTGCACAGCTCCCTCAGCACTGCCCCTCCGACAGTGCAGCGCTCCCTCAGTACTGCCCCTCCGACAGTGCAGCACTCCCTCAGTACTGCCCCTCCGACAGTGCAGCACTCCCTCAGTACTGCCCCTCCGACAGTGAGGCGCTCCCTCAGTACTGCCCCTCCGACAGTGCAGCGCTCCCTCAGTACTGCCCCTCCGACCGTGCAGCGCTCACTCAGTACTGCCCCTCCCACAGTGCGGCGCTCCCTCAGTACTGACCCTCCGACAGTGCAGCGCTCCCTCAGTACTGCCCCTCCGACAGTGCAGCGATCCCTCAGTACTGCACCTCCGACAGTGCAGCGCTCCCTCAGTACTGCCCCTCCGACAGTGCAGCGCTCCCTCAGTACTGCCCCTCCGACAGTGCGGCGCTCCCTCAGTACTGCCCCTCCGACAGTGCAGCGCTGCCTCAGTACTGCCCCTCCGACAGTGCGGCGCACCCTCAGTACTACCCCTGGGACAGTGCGGCGCTCCCTCAGTACTGCCCCTCCGACAGTGCAGCGCTCCCTCAGTACTGCCCCTCCGACAGTGCAGCGCTCCCTCAGTACTGACCCTCCGACAGTGTGGCGCTCCCTCAGTACTGCCCCGCCGACAGTGCAGCGCTCCCTCAGTACTGACCCTGTGACAGTGCGGCGCTCCCTCAGTACTGCCCCTCCGACAGTGAGGCGCTCCCTCAGTACTGCCCCTCCGACAGTGCAGCGCTCCCTCAGTACGGCCCCTCCGACAGTGCGGCGCTCCCTGAGTACTGCCCCTGTGACAGTGCGGCGCTCCCTCAGTACTGCCCCTCCGATAGTGCGGCGCTCCCTCAGTACTGCCCCTCCGACAGTGCGGCGCTCCCTCAGTACTGACCCTCCGACAGTGCAGCGCTCCCTCAGTACTGCCCCTCCGACAGTGAGGCGCTCCCTCAGTACTGACCCTCCGACAGTGCAGCGCTCCCTCAGTACTGCCCCTGTGACAGTGCGGCGCTCCCTTAGTACTGCCCCTCCGACAGTGCAGCGCTCCCTCAGTACTGCCCCTGTGACAGTGCGGCGCTCCCTCAGAACTGCCCCTCCGACAGTGCAGCGCTCCCTCAGTACTGCCCCTCCGACAGTGCGGCGCTCCCTCAGTACTGCCCCTCCGACAGTGCAGCGCTCCCTCAGTACTGCCCCTCCGACAGTGCGGCGCTCCCTCAGTACTGCCCCTCCGACAGTGCAGCACTCACTCAGTACTGACCCTCCGACAGTGCAGTGCTCCCTCAGTACTGCCCCTCCGACAGTGCAGCGCTCCCTCAGTACTGCCCCTGTGACAGTGCGGCGCTCCCTCAGTACTGCCCCTCCGACAGTGCAGCACTCACTCAGTACTGACCCTCCGACAGTGCAGCACTCGCTCAGTACTGCCCCTCCGACAGTGCAGCACTCACTCAGTACTGACCCTCCGACAGTGCAGCACTCGCTCAGTACTGCCCCTCCGACAGTGCAGCACTCACTCAGTACTGACCCTCCGACAGTGCGGCACTCGCTCAGTACTGCCCCTCCGACAGTGCGGCGCTCCCTCAGTACTGCCCCTCCGACAGTGCAGCGCTCCCTCAGTACTGCCCCTCCGACAGTGCAGCACTCCCTCAGTACTGCCCCTCCGACAGTGCAGCGCTCCCTCAGTACTGCCCCTCCGACAGTGCAGCGCTCCCTCAGTACTGACCCTGGTGAGGTAGAGCTGGGTGTTGTCAGTGTACATGTAGAACCTGACGTTGTGTTTTCGGATGAATGTTGCCCCAATGCCAAGTCCAGTTTAGCTATAACTTTGTAGCACACACTGCCCGATGCCCAGGACATGGCCCCCTGGTTGAGTTTCTTTTTTACAGCCCCTCGAGGGGCTGAGGCCAGTCTTCGCGGTCCTCGATTGGCTCAACCAGTCTCGACCCAGAACTGAGCCTGGGGCCGTCCTGTGTGTGCGGCACTGCTGTGAGTGTGGGGCGGCTCGGAGAGGGAGTGTGCAACGGGAAGCAGGATACTGGCCTGTGTCAGTGTTTGCACAGACACACACTCACACTCTCACACACACACACACACACACACTCTCTCTCGTCATTCTCACACTCTCTCTCTCTCACACTCTCTCTCTCTCACACACTCTCTCGCTCACACACTCTCTCGCTCACACACTCTCTCGCTCACACACTCTCTCGCTCACACACTCTCTCGCTCACTCACACTCTCGCACAATTTCTCGCTTACTCCCACACACAATCTCTCTCACACACACTCACTCACACACACACAATCTCTCACACACTCTCTCACACTCACTCGCTCGCACACTCTCACTCGCACACTCTCACTCGCACACTCTCACTCGCACACTCTCACTCGCACACTCTCACTCGCACACTCTCACTCGCACACTCTCACACTTGCTCACTCTCACACACACTCACTCACTCGCTCACTCTCACACACTCACTCGCTCGCGCTCTCTCTCGTGCACTCTCACGCACACACTCTCACGCACACACTCTCACGCACACACTCTCACGCACACACTCTCACGCACACACTCTCACGCACACACTCTCACGCACACACTCTCACGCACACACTCTCACGCACACACTCTCACGCACACACTCTCACGCACACACTCTCACTCGCTCGCACTCTCACACTCTCTCACTCTCTCACTCTCTCACTCTCTCACTCTCTCACACTCTCACACTCTCACACTCTCACACTCTCACACTCTCACACTCACACTCACACACTCACACACTCACACTCACACTCACACTCTCGCTCGCTCGCTCACACACTCTCGCTCACACACTCTCGCTCACACACTCTCGCTCACACACTCTCGCTCACACACTCTCGCTCACACACTCTCGCTCACTCACACACACACACACTCACATTCTCTCACGCGCACTCGCTCCCCCTCGCGCGCACTCTCTCTGACGCGCTCGCTCGCTCTCGCTCTCGCTCTCTCTCGCTCTCGCTCGCTCTCGCTCTCTCTCGCTCTCTCTCTCGCTCTCGTTCTCTCGCTCGCGCTCGCGCTCGCTCTCGCGCTCGCTCTCGCTCTCGCTCTCTCGCTCGCGCTCTCTCGCTCGCGCTCGCTCTCGCTCTCTCGCTCGCGCTCTCGCTCGCGCTCGCTCTCGCTCTCTCGCTCGCTCTCTCGCTCGCTCTCTCGCTCGCTCTCTCGCTCGCGCTCGCTCTCTCGCTCGCGCTCGCTCTCGCTCTCGCGCTCGCTCTCGCTCTCTCGCTCGCGCTCGCTCTCGCTCTCGCGCTCGCTCTCGCTCTCTCGCTCGCGCTCGCTCTCGCTCTCGCTCTCGCTCTCGCTCTCTCGCTCGCGCTCGCTCTCTCGCTCGCGCTCGCTCTCTCGCTCGCGCTCGCTCTCTCGCTCGCGCTCGCTCTCTCGCTCGCTCTCGCTCTCTCGCTCGCTCTCGCTCTCTCGCTCGCGCTCGCTCTCTCGCTCTCTCTCGCTCTCTCGCTCGCGCTCGCTCTCGCGCTCGCTCTCGCGCTCGCTCTCGCTCTCTCTCGCTCTCTCGCTCGCTCTCTCGCTCGCTCTCTCTCGCTCTCTCGCTCGCGCTCGCTCTCTCTCGCTCTCTCGCTCGCGCTCGCTCTCTCTCGCTCTCTCGCTCGCGCTCGCTCTCTCTCGCTCTCGCTCTCTCGCGCTCGCTCTCTCTCGCTCTCTCTCGCTCTCTCGCTCGCTCTCTCTCGCTCTCTCGCTCGCGCTCGCTCTCTCTCGCTCTCTCGCTCGCGCTCGCTCTCTCTCGCTCTCGCTCTCTCGCGCTCGCTCTCTCTCGCTCTCGCTCTCTCTCGCTCTCGCTCTCTCGCTCTCGCTCGCTCTCGCTCTCTCTCTCGCTCGCTCTCGCTCTCTCGCTCTCTCTCTCGCTCGCTCTCGCTCTCTCGCTCTCGCTCTCGCTCTCTCGCTCTCGCTCGCTCTCTCGCTCTCGCTCTCTCGCTCTCGCTCTCTCGCTCTCGCTCTCGCTCTCTCGCTCGCTCTCGCTCTCGCTCTCGCTCGCTCTCTCGCTCTCGCTCGCTCTCTCGCTCTCGCTCTCTCGCTCGCTCTCGCTCGCTCTCTCGCTCTCGCTCGCTCTCTCGCTCTCGCTCTCTCGCTCTCGCTCTCTCGCTCTCTCGCTCGCTCTCTCGCTCTCGCTCTCTCGCTCTCGCTCTCTCGCTCTCTCGCTCGCTCTCGCTCTCTCTCGCTCTCGCTCTCTCGCTCGCTCTCGCTCTCTCGCTCTCTCGCTCTCGCTCTCTCGCTCGCGCTCGCTCTCGCTCTCTCTCGCTCTCGCTCTCTCTCGCTCTCTCGCTCGCGCTCGCTCTCTCGCTCGCTCTCTCGCTCGCGCTCGCTCTCTCGCTCGCTCTCTCGCTCGCGCTCGCTCTCTCGCTCGCTCTCTCGCTCGCGCTCGCTCTCTCGCTCGCTCTCTCGCTCGCTCTCTCTCGCTCTCTCGCTCGCGCTCGCTCTCTCTCGCTCTCTCGCTCGCGCTCGCTCTCTCTCGCTCTCGCTCTCTCTCTCGCTCGCGCTCGCTCTCTCTCGCTCTCTCGCTCGCGCTCGCTCTCTCTCGCTCTCGCTCTCTCGCTCGCTCTCTCTCGCTCTCTCGCTCGCGCTCGCTCTCTCTCGCTCTCTCTCGCTCGCGCTCTCTCTCTCTCGCTCTCTCGCTCGCGCTCGCTCTCTCTCTCGCTCGCGCTCGCTCTCGCTCTCGCTCGCTCTCGCTCTCGCTCTCGCTCTCGCTCGCTCTCGCTCTCGCTCGCTCTCTCGCTCGCTCTCGCTCTCGCTCTCTCTCGCTCTCGCTCTCTCGCTCGCTCTCGCTCTCGCTCTCTCTCGCTCGCGCTCGCTCTCTCGCTCGCTCTCTCACTCGCTCTCGCTCGCTCTCTCGCTCGCGCTCTCGCTCGCTCTCTCTCGCTCTCTCGCTCGCGCTCGCGCTCGCTCTCTCGCTCGCTCTCTCTCGCTCTCGCTCTCTCGCTCGCTCTCGCTCTCTCTCGCTCTCTCTCGCTCTCTCTCGCTCTCGCTCTCTCGCTCTCTCTCGCTCTCGCTCTCTCGCTCGCGCTCTCTCGCTCGCGCTCTCTCGCTCGCGCTCTCGCTCTCGCTCTCTCGCTCTCGCTCTCTCGCTCGCTCTCGCTCTCTCTCTCGCTCTCGCTCTCTCGCTCGCTCTCGCTCTCTCGCTCTCTCGCTCTCTCGCTCTCTCGCTCTCTCGCTCTCTCGCTCGCTCTCGCTCTCTCGCTCGCTCTCGCTCTCTCGCTCGCTCTCGCTCTCTCGCTCGCTCTCGCTCTCTCGCTCGCTCTCGCTCGCTCTCGCTCTCTCGCTCGCTCTCGCTCGCTCTCGCTCTCTCGCTCGCTCTCGCTCTCTCGCGCTCTCTCGCTCTCTCGCGCTCTCTCGCTCTCTCGCTCTCTCGCTCGCGCTCGCTCTCTCTCGCTCTCTCTCTCTCTCGCTCTCGCGCTCGCGCTCTCTCTCGCTCTCTCGCTCGCTCTCGCTCTCTCGCTCGCGCTCGCTCGCGCTCGCTCTCTCGCTCGCTCTCTCGCTCGCGCTCGCTCGCGCTCGCTCTCGCTCTCGCGCTCGCTCTCGCTCTCGCGCTCGCTCTCGCTCTCTCGCTCGCGCTCTCTCGCTCGCTCTCGCTCTCTCGCTCGCGCTCTCTCGCTCGCGCTCTCTCGCTCGCTCTCGCTCTCGCTCTCTCGCTCGCTCTCGCTCTCTCGCTCTCGCTCTCTCGCTCGCTCGCTCTCGCTCTCTCGCGCTCGCTCTCGCTCTCTCGCGCTCGCTCTCGCTCTCTCGCGCTCGCTCTCTCGCTCTCTCGCTCTCTCGCGCTCGCTCTCGCTCTCTCGCTCTCTCGCGCTCGCTCTCGCTCTCTCGCGCTCGCTCTCGCTCTCTCGCGCTCGCTCTCGCTCTCTCGCGCTCGCTCTCTCGCTCGCTCTCGCTCTCTCGCGCTCGCTCTCTCGCTCGCTCTCGCTCTCTCGCGCTCGCTCTCTCGCTCGCGCTCTCTCGCGCTCGCTCTCTCGCTCGCTCTCGCTCTCGCTCGCTCTCGCTCTCTCTCGCTCGCTCTCGCTCTCTCTCGCTCTCTCGCTCGCTCTCGCTCTCTCGCTCGCGCTCGCTCTCGCTCTCTCGCTCGCTCTCGCTCTCGCTCTCTCGCTCGCTCTCGCTCTCTCGCTCGCTCTCTCGCTCGCTCGCTCTCGCTCTCTCGCTCGCTCGCTCGCTCTCGCTCTCGCTCGCTCTCGCTCTCGCTCGCTCTCGCTCTCTCGCTCGCTCTCGCTCTCGCTCTCTCGCTCGCTCTCTCGCTCGCTCTCGCTCTCGCTCTCTCGCTCTCGCTCGCTCTCGCTCTCGCTCTCTCGCTCTCGCTCGCTCTCGCTCTCTCGCTCTCTCTCGCTCGCTCTCTCGCTCGCTCTCTCTCGCTCGCTCTCTCTCGCTCGCTCTCTCTCGCTCTCTCGCTCGCTCTCTCTCGCTCTCTCGCTCGCGCTCGCTCTCTCGCTCTCTCGCGCTCGCTCTCTCTCGCTCTCTCTCGCTCTCTTGCGCTCGCTCTCGCGCTCTCGCTCTCTCGCGCTCGCTCTCTCGCGCTCGCGCTCGCTCTCTCGCTCTCTCGCGCTCGCTCTCTCGCTCTCTCGCGCTCGCTCTCTCGCTCTCTCGCTCGCTCTCTCGCGCTCGCGCTCGCTCTCTCGCTCTCTCGCGCTCGCTCTCTCGCTCTCTCGCGCTCGCTCTCTCGCTCTCTCGCTCTCTCGCGCTCGCGCTCGCTCTCTCGCTCTCTCGCGCTCGCGCTCGCTCTCGCTCTCTCGCGCTCGCGCTCGCTCTCTCGCTCTCTCGCGCTCGCGCTCGCTCTCTGCTCTCTCGCGCTCGCTCTCTCGCTCTCTCGCGCTCGCGCTCGCTCTCTCGCTCTCTCGCGCTCGCTCTCTCGCTCTCTCGCGCTCGCGCTCGCTCTCTCGCTCTCTCGCGCTCGCGCTCGCTCTCTCGCTCTCTCGCTCGCTCTCTCGCTCTCGCGCTCGCTCTCGCTCTCTCGCTCTCTCGCGTCGCGCTCTCGCTCTCTCTCGCGCTCGCTCGTCTCTCGCTCTCTCGCTCTCGCTCGCTCTCTCGCTCTCGCGCTCGCTCTCTCGCTCTCTCGCTCGCTCTCACGCTCTCTCGCTCCTCTCGCGATCGCTCTCTCGCTCTCTCGCTCTCTCGCGCTCGCTCTCTCGCTCTCGCGCTCGCTCTCTCGCTCGCTCTCGCGCTCGCTCTCTCGCTCTCTCGCGCCTCGCTCTCTCGCTCTCTCGCGCTCGCTCTCTCGCTCTCTCGCTCGCTCGCTCGCTCTCGTCGCTCTCTCGCGCTCGCTCGCTCTCTCTCGCTCTCTCGCGCTCGCGCTCTCTCGCTCTCTCGCTCTCTCGCCTCTCTCGCTCTCTCGCGCTCGCTCTCTCGCTCTCTCGCGCTCGCGCCTCTCGCTCTCTCGCTCGCTCTCGCTCTCTCGCGCTCGGCTCTCTCGCTCTCTCGC